>VZQC01015396.1:1171234-1301940 GCA_009823505.1 Rhizomys pruinosus | reverse complement strand
GTTAGTATGACAAAAAGGTATCACTGGAAAAAGCTGTCAACCCACAAGGGAAACAACCTGAAGAAGACTGGAGTCCAAAAGTGACAACTCCAAAGAAATTAAACTGTTTTACTTCTCACCCACTGGTGGCCCCCTTTCCCAAAGCCCAGGGAACAAATTGGGGAAGAGGAGACGTGGTAGAATGATAGGGGTGAATGATGAGACTACAGCAATATAGTCTGGACCCCTAATTGATCAACATGCCTGTGCAAACAAGCTTCTCCAACTTGACTATGGGAACCTTGGGTTGTCAAAATTTGGACATAGCAGACTTGCAAAATAGCACCAATTACCTAGATTGTACGGCAAACTGAGCAACATCAATGTTTATCTGAAAACAACTGTGCTCTTATATGTAGAACCCTTAAAAATAAACAAATAAGAAATAAATGAAAAAGACATTTTAATTTGTGAGTGCATATACAATAAAGAAGGGAATAATAATATTCTATGAACCAAGCAATTGGTTTATATTGTGCTCTAAATGTCTATATATGTCAGTGAGTTACTTTTGTCTCTTGTTTCTATTAGTTACTGAAAGAAGCATGTTAAAGACTTCCCCTCTAATGACAGATTTGTATATATTGTACCATTAGTTCTGTTAACTTTTGTACAATTAAAATTCATGCCATTAGGTGCTTATGGATTTATGATTTTATATATTCCTACAAATTAAAACATTTTATTATTTAAAAATATACATTTTTTAAAATTTTTGTTTTTATGTTTTAAGACAAGGTCTCCCTATAGTCCAAAAAAAAAAAAAAAAAAAAAAAAAAGTAGAGTTTGTCCAATATTACTATAGCCACTTTGCTTTTATTTTTATTAATATTTATTTTTTAAAGTTAATTTTTTTTTATTTTTTACGTGTATGAGTGTACTGTTTGCATGTAGGTTGGTGCACCTGTGTCGTGCAATGTCGCAGAGGTCAGAAGAGGGTGTCGGATTCCCCTGGAACTAGAGTTAAAGATGGTTCTTAGCCTCCATGTGGGTGCTGGGAACCGAACCTGGGTCCTCTGCAAGAGCAATCAGTGCTCTTAACTGCTGAGCCATCTCTCCAGCCCCCATTTAACTTTCAAACTGTCTCCACATATCCAAAATGTTTCTTTTGCAAACAGTATATAGCTGTATTTGCTTTTTATACACCCTGACGATTCTATATTTTCAAGTAGAATATGGTTTGTGCCTGAAATTTTTCTAGCTACATTAAGGTACAATTGGCAAATAAAAACTGTCCATATCAAAGATACAAATATGATATTTTGGTATATTTTTATATTATGAATCTTATTATTCATACTATTTCCTTTGTTTAGACTTTATTTCTTTTCTGAAATTTATTATTATTATCATCAACATCATCATTATTTTGTTTTTTGGAGACAATATTCCCTGTAGCCTCATCTGGGATGGAACTTACTATGTAGACCAGGCAGGCCTCAGTCTCATAGAGCTATGCCTGTCTCTCCTGAGATTAAAGGTGTGTATCACCATGACCAGCCTGGGATTTCTTTCATTCTTAACACTCTCACTGTTTTAATTGCATTTTCAAATTCCTGTACATTATTTATTACTCTCTTAGTGGTTACATTATTGATTATAACATATTCTTGCTATGTCCTGAACATGCAAAGCAACAATTTATTTTCATTGATCTCTTTTAACTTTTTGTGCTAATCTTGCATTATGGTTTACTTACATAGACTTCCATTAGAAATCCAATAAGAGATTAGATGTTTGGAATTTTAATAGTCAATCTACATTTGTTTACTCTAAACATGTTACTTTTTTGCACTATCTCCTGAAGTTCTGTGTTCCTATAAAGTCATTTTCCTTTAGCCTAAGGAGTCCTTTGAAATTGTTTATTTATTTTTCTTCATATGGAGGACAGTGCCTACAAACTTAAAGTTGACAGTGCCTCTCAACTTAAAAATTGTTTTGATTGATTGATTTATTTTTATGTGTAGATATCTTTTGCCTGCATGCCCACAAGTGTACCGTGTATATGGAATGGCTGCGGAGGCCAGAAGATAGCACCAGATCCTCTAGAACTGGAGTTACAACTGGTTGTTAGTCCACGTGTGGGTCCTGGGAATCAAACCCAGGTGTTCTGCAAGAGCAGCCAGTGTTCCTAATGACTGAATATCTCTCCAGCCCATTCTTAACTTTTGGTTTACTGAAAATATCTATTTTGCCTCTATTTAACTTAAAAGTATTTTTACTCTGAACACTTCATATAAGTCAGTTTATTGTTTTCTTTTTTTCCACATTTTATGTTTGAAGAGCCAGCTATCAGCTTGGCTTTCCTTTGTCTAAAGACAATGTGGAACCTTGGATTTAAGATCAAACTCAGGGCCTTGTGCATGGTAAGTGAATGCTCTACTACTGAGCTGCCCTGGGCCAGCTACCCCCTCCACCTCCTGGTGCTTTTTGAATGTTCTGTCTTCTTTATTTACAACAGAGTTAGTACAGTACACCTGTGGTATTATTCATAGTTATTGTGCTTAGTATTTGTAGTTATTTTCAAATTTAAATACATAACATTAAACATTCTTCATTATTTTTGGAAACTCCTTGGGCAGTGTTTTTCAAATAGTTATACTGCATCATTTTTTTTCTCCTCTCTGTCTAGTACTCTGTATACACATATTTATACCTTTTCATCAAATCTTATTTTCCCCTTGAATTTTTTTCCATACATTTCCTACTTTCTTTTTCTATAACACCAACCTGGGTACATGTTATTGATATGCCTTCAATTAATCAAAATTTCTATTCTGATGTGTAATGTGTGATTGGAGTCATCTACCAATTTTTTTATTTCAATTTTTATATTTTCATTTGAAGAATTTCAGTTTGGTGCTTTCATGGATTCTACCAAAATTTTCCATTCTGATTTTTATTTAATTGAATATATTAAACATGACTATTTAAAAATTTCAGTGTCATAATTTTAGTGTCTGAAACATTTTGTTACCTGCTTTTATTTTATTTTTTTTTGTGTGTTTCCTCTGTTTTCTGTTGATTGTTCAATTTTTAGCAAGCCTTGAATCTTTGGAAGAGTGCACAAAGTGAGCATATTCAGGTAGGTATTAGATTTTCCTTTGCTGTTCAGACACAGAGGCTGTGCACTGTCTTGAGCACTTACCTGGTTCATCTTGGTCTTCGGTTGTTTTCCTTGAGGAGGGCTTTACAGGCTTTTAACACAAAGCTGGGTGATATTTACCAAGCTGCTGCAATTGTGAGGGGTTCAAATATAAATTTTCATTGTCTAATATCAAATATCCTTAGAAAATCTTTTTAGCTATCTTGTGCTTTGTGTTGGAATTTTGGAACACAATGTTCAATCCTGTGACCCACTAGTGGAAAATCTGGAACCATATATTTAGGGTTCTTGCTCAGTACTTCCTTTTTCTTGGGTTTTCTGTCTCTTAATTTTCAGGTTTTCTCAGGGCCCTGAGTTCTAACCTTTATGTCTTCAGGGAAGCAAAGGTCCTTTTTTCTGCTTTATCTGTATCCTCCCACCTATTCATGTGGATTGAGCTTTCAGAGAAAACATTCAGTCAGAGACCTTTTCTGAAAAGCAGTGTGTACCCTCACTGTGGTACTTGCTGTACTTGTTCTGCAGACATTTCAAACAGATGTTTTCAACATTTTGTACATGGTCTTAAGTGCTTATAGTGTCAAGGTTAACCTGATATTCCTATCTTGCTTAGTTATAGTACATATATTAAACATCCACTACTTGTCGAGTTTGCTGTTCAAGGATTGAATTATATTATTGTGCTTAATACCGTAGCTGTTCTTTAAGTAATTGTAACGATTGTAATGAACTACATCTTATGAGGCTAGTGATTTAGCTGTGCTGGACAATGAGATAGAAACATGGTGTTGTAAATATTGGTTTTTGTTTTAAGCAAAAGACAGGAGATGGAGGGAAAGGGAGCGAGTCCTGAGCTTGCTTGTCAAGAACATCAAGGTTTGCTTTAGTTTCTTATCTCCACAAACTTATTTAACTTCTGGTTAGAAACTGATCTCTATAAGCTCTAGTCTTGAGTGACATGAAACAGCAATAACAAAACAAAGTGTATTTATTGTATACACACTGTGTTTTGAAAGAAAACTAACCATCATTGAATATTTACCATTGGCCAAATAATGCATTCAGTAGTTTATAAACATGATTACATTTGATACTTAGAATAGCCCTCTGTACAATGCATTATTATTCCTATTTATCTGAAGAAACTGTGATTTAGTGGGCATGAAAAATTTGTGTATTGTCAGAGAGATAAAGGCTCACGTGAGCTTTGGGCCCAGGACTGCATGACTCCTAGAGGAAGGGGACAATGTAATGGAATGCATGTCTAGAAACTGGAGGAGGGAGTGCTGGTCTCTGGAAGTTTAGTGCACAGTTTGGGCCCATGATAAGCTTTACAATCTGGACAAAGAGATAAGGAAATAAGTATAAATCTAATCATAAAAAGGAATAAAGCCCATATCATATTTGAGATGAAATATTTAGATCTTCAAAGGAAGAGATTATGTCTAGCTGTGATAATTAAAGTACTCAGAGGAAAGCAGGAAAGACTTGAAGGATGCCTTATAAACTATCATCCATGACCATGTTTTCATATGACATCAACTGCAGTCTCACTTCTCTGCTTGAAATGAAAATGGCCATTCTCTGCTCCAAGCTCATGAGCATTTTTTATCTGAGCATCTGTGTAAAGGCTTCTGTCACTTTCTCTCTCACTCTATAATTAAATATGCAGTGACCTCGTTGCAAATGTAAACTCTTGTCAGTACATTGCCATGTAAGCATGTTGCCTACAGCAGAGCAGTTGTGTTTCAAAACCCTCTCTCCTTTGGTATCTTCTGTTATCTCTCTGTTTCTCTGGACACTGCTGAAGCTCCTCAGGTGATAAATCGGTGGTCTCAGTGTTCAGCCCCCTGGCATCTGCTTCTCACAGAGTGTCCAGAGAAAGGACTGAATGCTAGTTCATCAGTCAGTGACAAATAATGGGCTGATGCCTCTTCAAACAATAGCTATCTCTTCCAAGTTATAGATAGGATTCAATAACTGCTTAACATATACTTCCAGCTGCATGTTCTGTAAACTCTCTGATGTCAGCATATTTCACATTGCCTTCACTCCTTCTCCACATCTAGATTGCCACTGTTTCTACATGTGCCATCTCAGTGAATGGTGGCGGTGATCCTGAACCCTGGCTGTGGTCACTTGGCTCCTTTCTCTTGTTCTCTTACTTAGTTAGCTTCATCTACTTTACCAAGTTCACTTTACAAAATGCTTCTCAGATTTCTGTGCTCTTGTTAATCTCCATTGTCTGAGCTCAAAATCCTCCATCTCATCTCTAGAACTTCATTTGCCTAGGATCTATTTTTTTCAAAATCTTTTCCACAGTGAATTTTTAGATACAAATCTGAAAATCCTATCAACTTTAATATCTTGAATATTCAGTACCTTTAGGTTAAGAATTAAACCTTTCAGTTTGGCAAACTGAAAAGAGTAGAACTCTTTTCCTCTACTCTTCTGCTTTTGTCTGTTTCAGACTAGCACTATAACCATGCGGAACTGTGCTTCCCTGGTCCTTGACATGCTGACTCCTCATCCCACTTGGGATATCAATTTCCTTTCTTTATTTGGCCAACACAGCCTTCAGTAGTCATCTTAAAAGCTCTCTTTCCAAAGAAACCTTTCCTCCACTCAGGATTTGATATCTTTCTGATTCGCTGATCTAGCACTCTGGCTTTATCTCAATATCACAGTTCTTTTTCTTTTCTTTTCTTTTCTTTTCTTTTTTTTTTTTTTTGATGATGAAAGCCTCTCTTCCTTTTTTTTTTTTTTATTGTGCTTTGTGTATTTTCATACATCATTTTTCCAATTCAAGTTTCAGGGCATATTTCCCCTTCCCTTCCCCCCATCCACCCCACCCCATCCCAGATCATGCAGTCTGCCAACAACTGTCCTGCATCTTTCAGTTTCTTTTCATTTTTTGTAGCAATAAGTGGTATATTTTAGGACAAGCATCCTTCATGTTAAAACCAAATTTTCAAGCAGTTGTGTCCAAAACCCATTACAGCCCCTTGGTCCCACCAAATCCAGCAGGGGGGCTTGTATGTCAAATCAAGTTGATCAAATTGACGTGGTCCAGGCTATATTGCTGTAGGTTCACCGTTCACCCCAATCACCGCCCTTACATTCCACCACGCCCCCCTTCCGCAGATTATTTTCCCCTATGCTTAGAAAAGGGGCACAAGGTGGATGAGAAGCAAAACAACTACTTTTCTCTGGGAGCTGTTGTCTTGGACTCTGGTCAATGCGGATGGTTTCAACATACGAAAATCAATACTAATATAATCAAACACATAAATGGACTGAAGGACAAAAACCACACCTCATCTCCAATTGATGCGGAGAAAGCCTTTGATAAGATCCAGCATCCCATTCATGTTTAAAGTCCTTAGAGGGAATTGGCACTGGAGGTTCATTCCTCAACGTAATCAAAGCCATCATACATGAAAAACCCCACAGCCAATATCATCCTAAATGGGGAAAATGACAGAAGTGTTCCCCTTAAAGGTAGGAACTCGGCAAGGCTGCCCCCTGTCACCACTCCTCTTCAATATAGTGCTGGAAACCCTTGCTAGGGCAATAAGGCAAGAAAAGGAAATTAAAGGAGTTCTAATTGGAAAAGAGGAAGTCAAACTATCCCTTTTTGCTGATGATATGATTGTCTACCTAAGGGATGCTAAGAACTCCACCAGAAAACTCCTAGAAATGATTAAGAGCTTCAATAAAGTGGCAGGATACAAAATAAATCTAGAAAAATCAGTAGCCTTTCTTTACACCAATAACAAGCAACTGAAGAAGGACTATAAGGAGACTTTCCCACCCACAATAGCCTCAAAAACAATAAAATACCTAGGAACAAACCTAACCAAAGACACCAAGGATCTCTACAACAAAAACTTTAAACCCCTGAAAAAGGAAATTGAGGAATACATCAGAAGATGGACAAACCTCCCATGCTCATGGATTGGGAAAATAAATATAGTAAAAATGTCCATCTTACCCAAACTAGTGTACAGATTTAATGCGATCCCAATCAAAATCCCCAAGAGTTTCTTCACAGGCTTGGAAAAAAAATCTTCAATTTCATTTGGAAAAACAAAAGACCCCAAATAACCAAAGCGACCCTGAATGAAAAGAGCAATACAGGGGGGATCGCTATACCAAATATCACAGTTCTTATCACACTCCAATCTATTAGTTTTCTTATTTATCTATTATTCTAGTACACACTTTTCTGAGAGTATTTTGAGAGACAAAACCTTGCTTTTTCAGTCAACCACAATGGCTTGTCCATTCTCTGACACTTTGCAAGAGCTCAATAGGTGCTGAATGAATGGATAAGAAACACTTGACAACCAAAGAGTCTCAGGATAAAGAACTCACTCCTTGAAACTTGAACTTGATTCAGTTTGGGGTCATGCTGTTGTTGTATGATTTTCTACTTCATGGTAATATGTCTTTTATTTCCTAATCTTAAGCACTACTCCACCAGAATTCTCCCAGAACAAAACAGTTATCAGTATAAACAAAAACCATGAGGCAAGTAACAGATAATAAGTAGAATTTCCCTTGAGTATGCATCAATCTGAATCTGATGGCGATTGCTTTCTTCATAATTTATTTCAATGCATACAAAGATTTAGCACATCAAAAACTAGATGATTTCATATGGCATTCATAGGAGATGCTAATGTATGCACATGATTTTGAGATGCACAGTATTTTACTTCTGTAATATTTGTGATACAAGAAACTGTTCTCTTGACACTTTTCATTTTATTTATGATCCTCTGTGATAGACAAAATGTGCAAAACTAGATTGTACTACGAATAATTTGTAGACAATATGTCTATCTGTTAGTGTTACACTGTTGAAAATACACTATTGAAAACTGAGAGTTGTTTAACTTCTCAGTAAGTTTATTTAAAAATCCATATTTGGGTTTTTTTTTTTAAATAAGTGCTGGATACCCATGCTAGTACTAGTAAAGCAACAGCAAAAATCATGGGCCCAGCAGGGCTGGGTGAAAACATCAACAGCATCTCTGACCTGCATTATTTGCTTTGTTAGTACCACTGATTCTTCACTTCTGACACAGGGTTGCAAAACTTACACATTACCTACTAATTATAAGAATTCTTTTATTCCCAGGACTGCAACCCAAATTTCCCCTTTTCATTGTTTTGTTTTTATGGGGTTTTTTTTTGTGGTTTTTTTTTTTTTTTTTTTTGAGACAAGGTCTCCCTTTAGTCCCAGTTGCCCTAGAGCTCACTAAGTACACCAGGCTGACCTTGAACTCACAGAGATCTGCCTGCTTCTGCCTCCTGAGTGCTGGGATTAAAGGTGTGTGCCACCACACCCGGCACTAAAGGTGATTCTTAGCCTCCATGTGGGTGCTGGGAATCAAACCCAGGTCCTCCAAAAGAGCAGTCATTGTTCTTAACCACTAAGCCATCTCTCCAGCCCCAATTTACCCTTTTTAATGGGTTGTTCTTTTCTTTGAAATGCATGCTAATTCTGCACTTGTTCATCTTTTTTTCAGTATTTCTGTACTGGTTGATATCTAAGAAAGAAGGTAGGATTTAGAAAGAAAATGCACAGGTAAAATGCCATCCCAGCATTGAAATATGTGCTAGAGACATTATAGCAGTCACTCAGGCATATATTAGAGCAGACAATTTCTCCATTTGCTTTTGCTTGCCACCTGCTGTTGTCATTATTCCCTACCCCATGTCACTCCTGGTTACCAAAAACTATTCTAAATTAAAAATGAAGCCATTGATAAATAATGTAGATACATTGAAAAAAGAGCAATCATTCTTTATTCATGCTAGGATACATTAATGTCTAACCTTTTCTATTTAATTGTAGGTATAGATATAGGAAAGCTCTAGAGAATAAAGGAAATGTAAATGAGATTCCATGTCTTTTAATCTTAGAAACTGGTGAGATATTAGAATGAATGTTGATAGCTCATTTCTCTTGGCCTGAATGGTAAGCCCTTTGATATCCTGAATTGTTATTCCCCTAAATTTTGCAGAAAAATTTAGTCCTACATTCGTGGAGCTACTCTTTCATTTTTATGAATCCAATTGAAAATATTAGAGAAAATCATCTCTCGCTCTCTATCTCTCTCTCTCTCTAACTCTGCTATGACCATTTTGTTAATTGTTAATTTCTTTGCTTTAAGGTATACTTAAACATTGAGTCATATTATGAATTAATTTTGTGACTTGGAAGACTGTAGGCAAACGAGTGGGTGTCCTTTCCTTCTCTTGACTCAGAGAATGTCAAGATTAGCAAATCGTGAAGGATCAAAGAGAAGGATCCCTGAAAGTGTGGCTAACTTATATCTAATGTCCATTGAGACAATTTAGCAAGTACAAGTATTTGCTGCTGTGACTGACCTGAGTTAATCCCCAGTATCCACATGATTGAAAGAAAGAGCCAAACTCCCAAAAGTTGTCTTCTCACCTACACACACACACACACACACACACACACACACACACACACACACAAATAAAATAAAATAAAATAAAAATTTAAATGTAATATTAAAAGTACAACTAATTCCTTGAAACAGAAAAGGCCTAGAGATCAGAGAACAGGCTGGTTTTGTGAATCTAGTAACTTGGGCTTCTCATTTATGTAGTTCTTGTACTCTTTTTGATTATTCTTTGGCAATAAATTGTACTTAATAAACTCTTTTTTTTAATTTTATTTATTTTGTATGTATATAAATGTACTGTCTGCATGTAGGTTGGTGCACCGGTGTCATGCAATGCTGCAGAGGTCAGAAGAGGGTGTTGGATTCCCCTGGAACTGGAGTTAAAGACAGTTCTCAGTCGCCATGTGGGTGCTGGGGATCGAACCCGGCTCCTCCGCAAGAGCAGTTGGCACGCTTAACCGCTAGGCCATCTCTCCAGCCCAGTACTTAGTAAACTCTTATTGAAAGCTTTCATTTGTCTAAATTGTACTGCGAGGTATGATGGAAAACAGATTTTGCCCAATATTCATTATTGTGGGATGTATTAAAATGAGATGTTTCCTAAATACACAAATACAGACATCGGGAAACAGGAAGTAAAGGAAAACAAAACTTTAGTGTTAAAGTAAAAGTTAGAAGAATGGAGGCAGTTCCATCCTTTAAGACTAAATCTTAGAGATTTGGGGTTTATATTAAAGTAGGTTATATTGTCTGAAGGTTGTTCTTTACAAATTTCCCATGAATTTTGTTCACTGACAGTTTACTCTCCCAAGATATTGTGAATAGAGTCAATGGGACTTAATGTGACTATGCTGGTTTTCTGAAATATTTTCCTTCACAATGACCATTGTCTCTATGGTTTGAATGAGACTTCTGCCCCACAGGCTGGTGTCAGGCATTTGAAGACTTGGTTGGTCCCCAGTTGGTGGTACTGTCTGGGAAGATTGTGGAGTCTTTAGGAGATGGAGCCTTGCTGGAGGAATTATGCTACTGGTAAGTTTGGGAGTTTTATAGTCTCTCTCTCTCTCTCTCTCTCTCTCTCTCTCTCTCTCTCTCTCTCCTTCCTGCTCCTGCTGCCATACCTTCCCCACCATTATGGACATTATCCCCTAGATCTGTAAACGAAACTGAACTCTCTTTCCTAACTTGATTTTTGTTGGAATATTTTATCATGACAATAGAAAATAACTAATACAATTCATGTTCATGGTTTGTGGTTTCTATATGCTTTGTCACAAAGATTTCTCATGTCCAGAGCTGCCATGCCATTTAAAATGTGGCCTGGGGCCCCTGTTTTCCTTGTTTTGCATACTGGATTTCTATTGCTGAAGCTCAAGACTACATTTTTATTTTTTCCTTCTTCAGTGGGAATAGAATTCCCTGAAGGATATTGTGATTTCTTCCTCTGTGAGCAAAGAGAAAGAAAAGAAAGTTCACATTGAACATGTTTTGCTTTAGACATATGTGTAGAGTAAATAAACTGGAGATAAATTTATCTACATTTGTTTGCCTGTCCTAGTTATCAAAATCATTTGATTCCTTTTTTAGACAAGTTTGTCTTCCTTAGCAAAATAAATCAGTTGAGTCATTAGACCTGATATCCTCTGGACAGGCTTTAGGAGTGTAAGATTGGTATGGGAGAAAGGATCTCAGAAAATCTCTGCTTCTCCTGGGTAAGGTCAGGGAAGTGGGTGGCAGGTTGAAGAGGAGAGGGGCAGGAATGAGAAGTGGACAGCTGGCATTGTGGGTTACTATCTTCAAGTGACATACACAATAAAGAGGTTGTTCTCATTTTTAAAATATGTGTGATTTGCCCTGTTCAATTTTATTTACTATTTTGGATGAGGTAGATTTAGATAAATTGGGCCAATTTTCCTTCATATTTAGATCCTGTAGATAACTCCCTTTGATTATGCAAAACAAATTTTGGCTATGTAGAACCGGAAGATAAATGAAATTCATAGGCCTGTGTCATAGGAAATTCTATCAAGGCAATTATTTTATTTTTTTATTATTTTATTTTTTAATTTTTTGTCTTTTTACTAAGATCTCAAGTTATATACCTGAAGTACAATTTATTAGGCCTTACAGATTATTTCTAGTTATACTTTCCTTTTGGATGTTTAAGGACACACAGTTAGCCCAGATTATCCAAAGTTTTTGTTTTCTCAAGCTCAGTTGAGGATCTTGTCTTCAGGGGTCACTCAGGTTTGGTGAGGGAGGGAGCCCCTGGCTCCTTTTGGCTTTTCATTTACCAGTTCTATCCACTTTAGGACAAAGTCAGGTCTTGCTAGATCAGGCTTCCCTTTTTGAAGCATGAGCAGACTTTACTCTTTATAGATTGGTCACTGGCTGAAGTCCCATTAGTGGATCTCCAAGACCTCCCTGTACAGGAAGACTGGTGACTCACATTTGCAGGACATTTCAAGAGATTCCCCCATGTATAGTCCCCTGGGACTTAGTTGACCTCTGGAGGCAAGGAACAAAGTTATCCCTTAAGTCCCTCAGCCAAATTGGCATGAGCACTAAGTATGGTCATTAAGCATCCATAAAGGCTAAGTTAGACCAGCCTGATACTTTTAATTACTCTATAATATTTTAGAAAATGCTTGGACAAAAGTTCTAGCAGCCTTGTATAAGAAATACTAAGAAGCAAGCCCATAAAATAAATACTGTGGTTAGACACAATATCATGACAAACTACTTTTTTTCTCATTCTTTTAATTTTATATTACTCTAAAATATGCATACATATACCAAAATTCCAAAGTCTGAAATTAAATGGTAGGTTAATTCCTGAAACTGTTAAGGGATTCAGAATATAAAAGCACAGTTGTTTTCAGATCACTAGGAATATAACATTAACGTTGCTCAGTTTGCCTTACAAGTAGGTACTTGGTGCTAGCATCCACAGATGAGGGTCTGTGTTATTTAATTTAACACAATATGTTTTTTTCTGGGACTGTGTTATTCACTTAACATAATATCTTCTAGTTCCATCCATTTACCTGCAAAGTTCATGATATCATCTTTTTTTACTGCTGCATAGAACTCCATTGTATACATGTGCCACATTTTCTCTATCCACTCCTCAGTTGAGGGGCACTTGGTTATTATTTTATTTTTATGGGTATGAATGTTATGCCTGCATATAAAACATTATATATTATTTTTATTTTATGTGCATGAGTGTATTCCTTGTGTGTGTATAAGGTATACCTGTGTTGTGCAATGCCCACAGAGGCCAGAAGAGGATGTGGGATCCCCTGGAACTGAAGTTACAGATGGTATTTAGCCATCATGTTGGTGCTGGGATTTGAATCTGGGTCTTCTTCAAGAGTAGCCAGTGTTCTTAACCACAGAGCCATCTCTCTAGCCCCTTTTAAGTGTTTCTGTCAGATAACCTCCAAGTATGGCAGTTCTTTTACATTTGTTAAATATTTTTAAAGTGGTATAGTTATTTATATTTAACGAAAACATTTATTTTTATATATGGCTTTATCACATAATTTATCCAAAGTCTTTTGGAATCTACATTTCCTCATTTAAATACATTTCCTTCCATAAACTGATATCATCAATAGGAATGACATGTCTGCCACTTAGGTATTAAATATTTTGATTATTAATAAAGTGGTCAGATAAACGATTACAGCCCCATGGCAAATCATTGTGGAGAATGATATGAATCAAGTCTCATGATGTATTAATCAATATGATAAGAACCATTCACCCAACCATTAATATGTGCTTATAGCCTGTATAGTCCACACAGCCATTGTACTCACAGTGGTGAGGCATTTTCAAATGCCTAGAGAAATCAAGAAAACTATTGCTTGCTGCAGAATTTCAGAAATGTAAGAGTTTAGGAATCATGTACCATATTCTGCTCACTGTGGAGAGGATAATATTGATCTACTAGCCATATCACGAAAGCAAAAATGCCTTAACTGAAGATTTGCTGACCTGGCCAGCTCCATATCACCTTCTCAGGGATCAAACTCTCCACAGAGGCCCATTCTGGAAACTATTAAGATCAGTATATACACTTTTCAGAATTCATTTTTTTACCCTTGTTTGAAAAATGGATAAGTTATCTCTCTCTCTCTCTCTCTCTCTCTCTCTCTCTCTCTCTCTCTCTCTCTCTCTCTCATTTTCCTTTTTTAGAGGTTCTCATGTAGACTAGCCTGGCCTTGAATTCTTCTTGATCTTTCTGCCTTTACTTCCCCAGTGCTGAGATACAAGCCCATGTAATCCCTGCAGCTGGCTCCTAATTGGTATGGTTTCTCAGAGAAGGTGTCTGGAATGTTGTGATTAAACGTGGATGCTCCTGCCTAATGGTGGAATATAAGCTGTGTAGACTTGGAGGCATGATAGAACAGGTGCTCCCTTAAATATTGCTAGACACCCTGAAATCGCTCTGGCCATATGCTGTCCTTCTTCAGCAATGATAGCACAATCTCCTCTGCTTGGAAAAATGGGTTTAGCCCATCCGTTTAGTCTTATTTTAAGCATATTTTTAAGAATTGTTTACATATATTTTCTTGGCATTATTCATAAGCCTGAGTTATTACTTTTGCTTTCATGATACTTTTCATAAAGCTGTATACTATCTTTTGTATTCCATTCATAGTTGTCTGTTCTTTTTTCTACCTTTTGTACATGACCTTTAAAGTGTATTTTTATCAGTTATAAACAGAATATTTTGTGAAAAAAAGCTTGAAAACCAGAGAACGAAAAGAGCTTGAAAACCAGAAACAGTTTAAATGTTAAACTAAAAGTTCTAATTTTGACTATTTGAAGTAATACACATTCATATTTTAATATAATTTAATATTCTGGATATATCTTTTAAAATTAGGACCATATTCATGTTCATACCCTGGATTTTGTGAAGCAAGATTTTTTTAAAAGTAACTTGTTATGCAAAAAAAATACATACATATATATATATATATATATATATAGAGAGAGAGAGAGAGAGAGAGAGAAAGAATGTGTGTGTGTGTGTGTGTGTGTGTGTGTGTATTTCATGTCAGGGATTAAACCTAGGCCATCATGTATGCTATGCAAGTATCCTACCATTGAACCATAGATTTAGCCATAAATATTTTTCATGTACATTAGAATATGCTTACCAGTCTCCTTTGGGGTAAATTTAGGCCTTCCAATTAATTTCTTATGAATAAAATTATATTGAAACTACTTATACTTAAAAATCTGACATAAGTATATTCCTCACCTTGAAACAATAATTTATTTAAAAATTTCTATTATTTATCTTTTATTAATTTTCTTTGATAATTTCATACATGTATGGAATTCATACATCCTGTTTTCTTTAGATACATTTTGTTTTTTTCTCATGCAATCAGTTAAAATCATACACTACTACAATTTAGTTTTAGAATTTCTTATCCTTTTGGGTCTTTTTTTCTTCCCTCTAAAAGTAGCTGTTCTATTTCTCAGAAATTTTAGAAAACTTTTCTAAATTAGAGCATTTTTATTTTGCTAGATTACATGTTTACCTTTTTCTAAGCCATCCATAAATTTCTCAGGCAGTTATTCCTTCTCAGCCATGCTGAAAATGGCAGAATATTAAGAATTGATAAACAAATTAGCAATTATCCTTCATCATAAGTATCTTTCCTATCTTTTCAAATAAATATGCTATTTTTCTTTTTTTTCATTTATTTTTTGTATACATTTTTATTGATGTTTTATGTATTTCATACATCATTTTTCATTTCTGTTCAGGCATATTCCCCTACCCCTTCCCCCAACACCACCCCAATCCATCCCAGGTCATATACTCTATCATAAATGTCCTGCATCTTTCTCTCAGTCTTTTTTATGCTTAGGAATTCACATTTTCCTCCATTAATTTCATGTTATTCTAAAATATGTATACATACTCTCCACCCATATACAGTAATTACAGAGTCTGAAAATAATTGGTGGGTGGTTTCTAGAGCCCATTGAGGGATTCACATTATGACAACATAGTTGCTTACAGATAAACCAAAAATATAACCATATTGTCATTCAGCTTGCCTTTCATCTGGGGGATTTTGTGTTAGCATCTACAGATGAGGGAAGCCATTCTCCATTTGTCTTTCTGGGACTGTGTCACCTCACTCAGCAAAATGGCTTCAAGCTCCATCCATTTACCTGCAAAGTTCTTAATGTCATCCTTCTTTACCACTGAATAGTACTCCATTGTGTAGATGTAACACATTTTTGTCATCCACTCATCTGTTAAGGGGCATATGGATTGGTTCCAGCTCTTTGCTATTGTGAAGAGAGCTGCAATAAACATGGATGTGCATATATCTTTGCGGTAGGATGAGTCTTTGGGGTATATACCCAGGAGTGGTATGATTGGCTCAGATGGTAAGCTCATTCCAAGTCTTTTAAGGGTTCTCCTCACTGCTTCCCATAGTGGTTGTACAAGTTTACATTCCCACCAGCAGTGGATGAGTGTTCCCCTTTCCCCACAACCCCTCCAGCATCTGTTGTCTTTAGTTTTCTTGATCTTAGGTAGCCGTACTAGAGTGAGATGATATCTGAGAGTGGTTTTAATTTGCATTTCCTTAATTATTAATGATGATGAATACTTTTTAAGATGTTTCTCAGCCATCTTTAATTCCTCACTGGTCAAGACTCTGTTCAGCTCTTTACTCCATCTTTTGAGTAGGTCATTTGTCTTCTTCTTTGTTTTTTGAGTAGTTTACATATTCTTTGACATTAATGCTCTGTCAGATGTGTCACTGGTAAAGATTTCTCCCCACTCTGTGGATTTTTTCTTCATCTCCTTGATTGTTTCTTTCACTGTACAGAAGCTTTTGAGTTTTATGAGGTCCCACTTGTCAACTGTTGACCTTACTTCCTGTGTAGCTGCTGTCTGGTTTAGAAAGTCTCCTCCTATACTTATGTCTTGTAGGTTGTTGCCAACTTTTTCTTTTATCATCTTCAGGGCTTCAGGCTTCACATTGAGATCTTTGATCCACTTAGAGTTGATTTTTGTACATGGTGAGAGGTAGGGGTTTAATTTTGTTCTTCTACAAATGATGATCCAGTTTTGCCAACACCATTTTCTGAAGATACTATCTTTCCTCCATTGAGCTTTTTTGGCCCCTTTGTCAAATATGAGGTGGCTGAAGTTATATGAGCTCAAGTTTGGATCTTCAATTTTGTTCCACTGGTCAATGGTTCTGTTTTTTTTTTTGCGCCAGTACTAGGCTGTCTTTATGACTATAGCCCTGTAATATAGCTTGACTTCTGGTAATGTAATCCCCCCAGTATTGCACTTTTTGCTCAGGGTTGCTTTAGCTATTCGGGGTCTTTTGTTTTTCCATATGTATTTAAGGATATTTTTTTCTAAGTCTATGAAAAAGCTCATGGGGATTTTGATTGGGATTGCATTGGATCTCTATATTAATTTGAGTAGAATGGACATTTTTACTGTATTAATTTTTCCAGTCCATGAGCATGGGAGGTCTTTCCATCTTTTGATGTCATTTTCAATCTCCTTCTTCAGGGTTTTAAAATTGAAAACTATAACACAGATGCAAAAATTTTCAACTTGCAAATCGCATACAGACCCACATCAAAAAGATCATCCATCATGACCAGGTTGGATTCATACCAGAGATGCAGGGATGGTTCAAAATATATAAATCAATAAATATCATAAAACACATAAATGGACTTAAAGACAAAAACCACACAATCATCTCAATTGATGCAGAAAAAGCTTTTGACAAAATCCAGCATCCTTCATGCTTAAAGTCTTAGAGGGAACTGGACTGGAGGGATCATTCCTCAATGTAATCAAAGCCATATACAAGAAACCCACAGCCAACATCATCCTAAATGGAGAAAAGTTGGAAGCATTCCCCTTTAAGGCAGGAACATCCCCCTTAAAGGCAGGAACATGACAAGGCTGTCCACTATCACTACTCTTCAATATAGTGCTCTAAATGCTTGCTAGGGCAATAAGGCAAGAAAGCAAAATTAAAGGAGTACTAATTGGAAAAGAGGAAGTAAAACTATCCCCTTTTGCAGATGATATGATAGTTTACCTAAGGAATGCTAAAAACTCCACCAGAAAACTCTTATAAATGATCAAAAGTTTCAGTAAAGTGACGGGATACAAAATAAACCTAGAAAAATCAGTAGCCTTCCTTTACACCAACAATAAGCAACTGGAGAAGGAATATAAGGAGACCTTCCCAATCACAATAGCCTCAAAAAAATAAAATACCTAGAAATAAACCTAACCAAAGACACCAAAGACCTATACAACAAAAATTTTAAAACCCCAAAGAAGGGGGCTGGAGGGATGGCCTAGCGGTTAAGAGCGACGACCGCTCTTGCAGAGGACCCGGGTTCGATCCCCAGCACCCACATGGCGGCTGAGAACAAATGACAGCTTTGGTGAATACGCTATGAAGAACAAAAACCAAGAATGACCAAAACAAGACTTGACTATGTCCAATCCAACACCAACAGTGGTATCCCTTGGCCTCTATTTTATGGATGTTCCATCTATTTGGATTTTTTTCAAAAAATGAAAACAAATGTAAATAATACACTTGCCTTTTTGTTACTACTTTACCACATTTCTGTACAACATCTTCTACAAAGCTGTTTGCTTCATTTGAGCACATGAGCCTCTTTAATGCCCAACTCCCAGCAGCAATTTCTATATTATTCTTTTTAATGCCAGCCCAATAATATTGAACTAACGGTAAATGTCTATGATTTTGGCATTTTTTTTTTTTTTTTAAATTTTTTTATTATTTTTTTGTATGCATGTATGTCTGCATGCAGGTCTGTGCACCCGTGTCGTGCAATGCCGCGGAGGTCAGAAGAGGGTCTCGGATTCCCCTGGAACTGGAGTTCTCCTGGAATTGGAGTTACAGACGGTTCTTAGCCGCCATGTGGGTGCTGGGGATCGAACCCGGGTCCTCTGCAAGAGCGTCGGTGCTCTTAACCGCTAGGCTATCTCTCCAGCCCCCTTGGCATTTTTAAAGAGATGATAATCTTATGTACTTGAAATTTTAAACAAGGCATGTCTTTTGATGTTCATGTTTTAGCCATTAGTTATACCATTAATATGAGAACATACTTTTGAAGTTATACAGGTTTAAAAATATAACATTTGTTAGATTTCTTTTCTCTGCCTTGATAGATTGATTGGAGGATGTATTTCTCTCATTCTCTATGTCTTGCTTCTTTTCTATAGAGAAGTATTTTCTGTTTCTTCTTATTGTTAATTTTCAATATATTTTTCCCATTTCCATGATATTTAACATTATAGTTTGTTGGGACATTTTTTTATGTTTTCCAGATTCAATGAAAAAGTTTTTATCAGATCAACAGCTCTTCTAGCAGATATTTTTTCCAGGTTCTTCTGAGATGTATTTTGTCTCCTGCCACAAGCTTCATCAGATACTTGGTAATCTTTACAGAATTTCTTGGCTTGCAATCATATAAACGTATTGATGAAATTCATGTAGCTTGTACTGAGAACATTAGCTTAGGGGAGGAAAAAACTGCCTAAAGCTTAGAAGTATTTTGTTTTTGTTTTTGTTTTATATTTTCCCGTTAATAGAATGGTACATATGGACTAAAGCATGCCCTTCTTTTGATACTCCAGACTTATTTATTGCTTTTGTCTCTTTTTCTTAACACTTATCTCTCATATCTTTTCCAATGTTAAAATAGTTAATGTAATAAAAATAGCTTTTTAATGAAAAAGAATTTATCATTTTATTAAAAATGTACTCATTATTTTTATTTCATTTTAAAATAATTTATTTATTTTTAATATTTTATTTATTATTACTTTTTATTTTAAGTATTTGAGTGCATTGCCTCCATGTAGGTAACTGCACCCCTGTTGTGCAATGAGCACAGAGGTCAGAAGGGTCATCAGGGGCTGGAGAGATGGCTCAGCAGTTAAGACCACTGACTGGTCTTGCAGAGGACCCGGGTTCAATTCCCTGCTCCCAAATGGCAGCTAAGAAAGTCTTTAACTCCAGTTCCAGAGGAATCTGACACCCTCTTTTGGCCTCCACAGCATTGCATGATAAGGGTGCACCTACCTACATACAGACAGTAAATGCACATAAAATAATAAATAAAATTTAAAAAGAAGGGTCATCAATTCCAGGGGATCTGGGGTTACAGAAGGATGTTAGCTGCCACAAAGGTCCTGGGAATCGAACCTAGGTCCTATGCAAGAGCAACTAGTGATCTTAACCGCTAAGCCATCTCTGCAGCCCCCTTACTATTTTTTTTTTAATTTCATGTGTATGAATGTATTGTCTACATGTGTGTGAGTGTACCCATTTCATGCATTGCCCAAGGAGATCAGAAGAGAGTGTCAGATTCACTTCGAACTGGAGTTATAGATGGATGGTTGTTAGTTGCTATGTGTTTGCTGGGAATCAAACCCCAGTCCTCTGCAAGAGCAGCCAGTGCTCTTACCTGCTGAACCATCTCTCCAGCCTAAGTATTTTTATTTCTTACATATATTTCAATGAGAAAAATTGATCTTTGGAAAAAATGCCTTCTTTAACAAGAATAATCTTGATTTTTTTTTCATTTTTCTTTGAATTTAAGTCTCTATGCAGAAAATGGAGAAACCAAATGCTTGGAAATCAATATAAACTTTATTTTATGTGTCTGTACTTAAGATAATTTTTTAAGAGATAGACTATAATAGTTCACCTTAATTCTTAACTTTGCATCGAAGACTACTAAGACATGTCAAATGAGAATCAAGCTGTAGAACCGAGCGGATCTTGTTATCTGTGTTTGGGACACTTCACTAGAATTACTCCTGGATGATTACATTTCCTACACCTGGATTTGTTTTGTCTGAGATGGCATGGGTTGTACTTCTGCTATTGGGAGGCTTCTAGCTTAGGCAGACACAGCACTCTGAAAGCAGGTAGACTGTGTACTTTATTTTTTTAATTGTTTTATTTAATTTTTATTTTTGTATGTGTATAAATGTACTGTCTGCTTGTAGGTTTGTGCACCTGTGTTGTGCAATGCTGCGGAGGTCAGAAGAGGGTCTTGGATTCCCCTGGAACTGGAGTTCTCCTGGAATTGGAATTACAGTCGGTTCTTAGCCACCATGTGGGTGCTGGGGATCGAACCTGGGTCCTCTGCAAGAGCAGTAGGTGCTCTTAACCGCTAGGCTATCTCTCCAGGCCCGACTGTGTACTTCTTAACAGCTTATGACTGAATATGGTTCTCCATTTGTGAACTGTTTTGGAGAATGTCCAAGTTGCAAAATCCTTCTTGAGTAGGGTGGTATCTTTACAGATAGGACTTAAGACCATCTATCTAGCAATTGTCAGACTACCCTGATTATACCCTTGGACCCTTAAGAAGCCCTGTGGATGAAGTAGGTCACAGATTCATAGTTATACTTTGAAACATTGGGCATTGTCTACCAAAAGAGCTATTGTGACCCTATTTACACAGGAGTACAAAAAAAACCATGTTTTCTTCCATAAATATACAGCTATTTGTATAATTAGGAACAAGTAATTATAATAGAAAACCATTATTATGATATGTTAGGGAGCAAAGAAGAGATGGATTCTGGGCATAGTGATTGGACTTGAGGTCTAGGTCATTCTTAAAAAGCTTCATAAGCGGATGTGTGCCTGAGACTTAACAAATGAGTGTGGTTCTTTGTCCTAAGTATGGTAGGAACAAAGTCCTGGGGGCAAGAACTTCCATCATGGGAGACTAACAAGTAAATGAATGGTCTTAGAAGATATGAAGGAGTGAGAGAAATCTTCGTTTTCGACTGACTTTGACTTATGTATCAGATAACTGAGAGTCTGGAAAGCTAATCAAAGCAATATGGAGTGAATCCTGTGGGTGTTGGGAGACGTCTTTTAGGTTTTCAATAAGTGAGATGACATTGACAAATTTATGGCTTTAGCAGATTTTTCTTCAAGTTGAAAGAGTACAGACTATGGTGATTTTAAAATGTATTTAAAAATTCTTTGGTACTGTTTCTCTTAGAAAATAAAATTAATCTCTCTTCCTTTGAATGTGAGCTTAACTTAATAAAACACTTACTCGAAGAGAATTAAATAGAAGTAATATAGGCAACTTGAGGACTAGGTCATGAAGTCATTGAAGACTCCTGTTTGCCTTGTTCTTTTGTATCTACAGTTCTGGGGAAGACAGCTATCTCATTAAAAGGACACTTATACAGAGGCCATGTACAACAAGTAATTGAGGTGTTCTGTCTACAACCACATGAAAAATCATCTGTACCAGCCAAGTTCTCTGATTACTTAATACCCAGCCTATAGCTTGACTTTAATCTGTGGAGAGACCATGAGCCAGGACTACGCAGCTGAGCTTCTCCTGAATTCCTAATCTGTAGATACTATGAGAGAATAAATCTTTGTTGCATTAGTAAATGAAAGCACTGATTTTTTTTTAAGGGAAAAGGACTTCAGTGCAAGTGGGGAAGTTTGGAAGCTTTTGTAGTATCAGGTTTGAAATAAAAATGTTGTAGTTGAGAGCAGGTACATGTGTGTAGTCAGGAAAAAATAGAAATTAAACATTTCTTGGATTTAGGATATTTCATGTGGAGTCAAGATTTATTATGCCCATATTTCTTGCTTGAGCTTTCAGTAGGATGGTGTTAAGATATGGAGAAGGAACATATTTTTAGACACTGAATTTGGAATTTGTATGAGATGTCCAGGTGGGTTTCTAGAAAAGATATGTCAATGAAGAGACTGATATTAAGGGATCACTATCATAGAAGAGTTAATTGATACGATAAACATATCTATCATGAAATAGAGGTGTATACAGGAGAAATGTATGGGAAGTCATGAAAGATACCAGAAATAATGAGAGAATAGAAACAGTAGATGATTTGGTTTCCATTATTAAACAAGGAATCATACTGTCTGCATTGATGAGACGGTAGCAAGGATGGGCATTAGGGTAACTTTTGAGATGGATTCATAACTGAGAGGAAACATTCTTTTAAATTTTTATTGGTGTTTTGACATTTTCATGAAATATTTTTGATTGAATTTAGATCCACTCTATTTGCACCTCAGCTTAATGCCCTCCCGCCTAATTTAATGTACTCTCTCTGTTTCTCTCTCTGTTTCTGAGAGAGAGAGAGAGAAACACAGAGAGAAACAGAGAGAGTACATTAAATTAGGTGGGAGGGCATTAAGCTGAGGTGCAAATAGAGTGGATCTAAATTCAATCAAAAATATTTCATGAAAATGTCAAAACACCTATATATATATATATATCCTATAGAGTCTTAGTTTTGTCCCCAAATGTCTTTCAGTGTGGTTCCAACCTCTGGAGCTTGGTTAATCTACCAAGAGTCCCATCCTTGAAAGACTGTATCTCTCCCTTTCCCAGCAACCATTGGTGGCCAAAAACTCTTTAGTTTGGGTTGAATTTCTTACCCACTTCCCCACGTTTATATTGAGACTGTCTGGTTTGAGCTTTCGCGGGCTTTGTGCATGCTGTGAATTCATATGAGTGACTCATCAGCTGTTTGGAAAACTGTTTCCTTGTGGTCATGCACCACCTTATGCTCTTATAATCTTTCCCTTCTGCAATGATCCCTGAGACTTAGGAGGCAGAAGTCTGATACAGTGCAAAGAATGAGAGGAGGCTTCCAGTGGAGGAAGATGGCAACTAACAATGTTTTTGCTTCCTCCCCAATTCCATAGATGCTGGTTCCTCCACAGTGAGCTGGGTAGGAATTTTTGAGAAAAGATGGAAATAATCAACAAAAGTTTCTTTTCATGCAGTTATAATCTGCTGTCAGTGCACTGGATTGAATTTTCTTAGGATATACTTGACCTTTTATCACCCAAATTGATTAGAGGATAATGAGTGACCTAGCTGAGACTTTTTGGTAACTTTTTAATCGAATTTTTGTTTCTTTTAAACAGATCTCAATCAGTCTTAACCATCAGTATACCCACTTCCCCACTGGCACCCTCCTATAGCTCCCTCCTTCCCAGGCATCCCATCATTTGTGTTCAGGCTTATCAGGGTTCAAGGACCATTCTGGAAAAGGAGGCAGTAAGATTGTAAGAGCCAGGGAGGAGGTGCAAGACCATATGGAAATAGAGTCCTACAGCGTCCTGAGACCTTGCTCTCATGAACCTACAGCAAACTCAAGCAGACACAACCCCAGAACAGAACAATGAAAATGGACAACAAGCCCCAATCTTAGTTGAAGAATTATTGGTCACTGATTACTGCTGGGTGAGGAAGAGCTAATCTTAAAGGGAAAGACTCTACATAGGCTGACTGGACCCCAGTGGATGAACTGGCTGAGAATCTATCTAAACATTATTAAAACCAAACAAATAATAACAACTCCCTCCCCCAAACAAATTCACAACAAAAGAGAAAACATCGCTTTCTATCTGATTTGAATATGTGTAATTAAGAATAGTGGGGCTTTTGTTGTTATCCACGGTTAATTTGTTAAGTTGTGTGATGATCAATCTTTACTACCAGCTTGACTAGATTAGAATTATCTAATAGACACCCCTTTTGGCATGTCTGTGAGAGGTTTAACTGAGGAGGAAAGACTCATTTAGAATGTAGGCGGCACTGGGCTAGGATTCCAGAGTTAACAAAATGAAAAGATGGGGAAAGCAAGCACTGCCATTTCAGTCCCTCCTAACACCTGGCTTCCAGGCTCTGATTGCCTGGAGCCTCACATTGCAAACCAAAAGAAACCTCTTCTGTATATTGCTTTTGCCAGATATTTTGTGATAGCAATGTGACAAAATAAATAATACAGTTGATTTTTTAATAGTAGTATCAAATAACTTGTTTGTCTATTTGACCTGTGTGCGTGTGAGTGTGTGTGTGTGTGTGTGTGTGTGTGTGTGTGTGTTTGTGTGTAGCTGGGAAACAAATCTAAGATCTCATGCATACTAGGCAAGCACTCTATCACTGATTTGTACCCCCCAATCTACTTAAACATTTTTAATAGGAATGATAATTAGGAAATTAAGAGTTTTAATAAGAGAATGGTTCAGATTCAGGTTTGATTGGTTGGTTATTGTTGTTGTTAATTTTTATTTCTTTATATTTAGACACTATATAGCCAACTTGCTGTGTAGATGAGGCTGACCTTTATCTCAGAGATCCAACTGTCTCTGCCTACTGAGTTCTATACTATGGAGCCTAGCTGGTTTAGATGATTAGCCATAAAGTTAAGACTGAGGATATAATGAATTTAGGTCGGTTTTAAGGTGAAAGGGTTAAAGAAAAGGTTTAAATTTCCATAAAGTTGATGAAAAAAATGATATGAAAACCACAATTCGAGAGAATTGGAAACTGTTGAAGCTGTAGTAAATAGATGTGTAGACTGAAGCAATTTCTAGTGATAGAGTTTAACCCTTTTGAAATATCTTGATTAACTTGTTTATTTCAGCAGACATTACTGAAAATGTGGTGATAAAGATGGTCTGCTTTCATAAAACTAGTGGGAACATGGAGAAGAGTGTTTGGGAAAATGTAAATATGGATTTCACTGCAAATATTTGTATTTGGTAAAATTACATAATTGAGAGAAATGTCAAAATTTTTTACTCTGTGCTAGGTAGAATGATAACTTTCAGGGGCAAGATGACAAAAGATAAAAGTTATACCCCCTGAATATTGAAAATGTGATGAGGAAGTTATAGATGGGCAGTTATAATTGCTAGTAAGTAATTAGGCACTACTGAAAATTATTCTAGAAAAATGTAGAAACATTAAGAGACTGAGAAAATGAAATGGCATCTTGTTTTGAATGTTGTTAAATTTGAATCTTAGAAAATTGGTCTTAAGATTTTTGTGGCCAAGAAATAAAAGAGGAGAAAAGATTTTTCTTTTCTGTCCAACCCCCCCCCCCATTTTACAAACCTTGAGTTTGAGATTAGCTTAAAAATAAGTCATATTTTTGGAAGAAATAATAAAGTAGCACACGCTCTTTCCTGGAAAACAAGATCTAGATATCAGAGAAAGCAGACTTCTGTGAGAATGGAGAGTTTGCAGTTCATAGAACAGAGAACGTTTAAGGGTGTTAGAACTAGAAAATGAGATATGAGGCAGTTGGGGGAGCTTGCAAGCCTGGCTTGGTCAGGAGGAAATAGGGTGCTATGAGGGTTTCAAGTAGCTGAGAAACTTGGTTAGAGCAGACGCTTAGGAAAACTAGCTGGTAGATGTATTTAGGATGAATAAGATGGAAAAGATTAAGGGTTATCAGTGGAGTCAGCACTCTGAAACAGCACTCCATAAGCTAGATGGTGAAAATGTAGCTGGAGTAGACTCAAGACGTCATTTGGCAATGTAATCTACTCGATTTATTGACTTACTGAAGGGGACAGAAATTCTTTTGGGGTTTCCAAGAGCATATTACAGATCTATGAGATGACGACTGTTAAATAATAGGCCTGCAGCTTATCCCTTAGCCAATAGCCAAACATTTCAGGCCATATGTCCCTGCAGCTCTCACAGGGACAGTTAAGAAATATAACCTGTGCTGTGCCTTGACACCTCTCAATTTAAGGTACCTGCTCCTTCACACTCCCTGTCGAATATGCTATGTTGAACTAAATCATGTGGTGTGAAACGTCCCACATGATTTAAAAAAAAGCTTATAAAAGGTCAAACCTTTCCTTTGTTCCGGAAATTTGTACAAGACTCCTAAGACTCCTGGGGGTGGGGGTGGGTGTGCTACTTTTGAAGAGGCTCCTCTGCCCCTATTCACCTGCTATCTTTCTTATAGTGGCTCCTCTCCAGGCTTTAAAGGGAATCTGCTTCTTCCCTTACGGCTCTATTATGTTCAGATTCTCCATATATTGTGCTGTTGCTAATGCTCTCTCCCCCTCCACTAGGCCTAGTCATGGCCTTGAGGCCCTTCCATTCTAGTAAACCTCATTGAAGGGATTGTATCAGCTTCCTTTCCAGACCTATCACTGTTGTTCTTTTGTTTTATTTACCCACAAGAATCCCACTAATAGACAGGGACATCATGACATGTACATGATGAGGTAGTGTTATGAATTAATTTGAAGAATTACTATCCATATAATAGAGTTGCTTCATAGACCTTTGGCAACATAATATGGACCTGGAATTAAAAGGCCATTAGCAAGCTAGCAGTTCTTTGCTGAGTAACTGATAGTGGTAGCTACCAGCAGGGGTGTGATTCTGGACTGAGTGAGTTTGTTCTAAGATCTTTACCCAATTGAAGTTATGAAAGCTTTTATTATGATGAAAGCCACAAATGTCCTTGCCAGAAAAATGGGCCAAAACAAAACTTAGGGGTGTTTAAAATATGAAAAGAAAACTAACGAAAGAAATGTGTAAAACACTTTCATTAAAGAAACAAATTAGGAAATGATGACACAGAGACAGAAAATACACTAGGATAATCAATGTGTTTTACTTTGAGGTGTGTGGAGTATGAGAATTGAGGGGAAATCATTAGATTTGGTAATTATCAATCAGACTTGCTGGAGGAAGTTGTTTTTAGAGGACAGCAGGAGAAATGCTCCTTCTTGTTGGATAGTAAGGCATGACCTTTTCCCATTCCCTTTTTATCCATCTGAATCCAGGAATTTTTATGAGCAACGAAGCCCTAATAGGACCTTATTCTTTGGTTACTTATCAATCATGATCAAGGGAAATCTAAGGATAGAGCACAGGTTTCAAGAAACAGACTTTCTTCCAGGTCTGAAAATCACTTCTCATGATCAGCCATGCTGCAAGAAAGTCAAGTGTTTTGCTGTTGGTTGAGTGGTCAGCATGTCTGCATGAATGAATCTATTTCTCAATGACAGTTACTCTTCCAAGATGAGGGTGGCCAGCCACACAATTTTGTTTTCAGGTTATATTTTCAGGATAAATCTGTTCTCATCCAGTAACATCACCCTCTTCCCCTGTCCTCTTCCCCCTCCTCTTCTCCAAGGTTTCCTGCTTTTTAAAGAAAAAGGGTCATTAGAAAGTGTGAGAATTGCTCAAGGATTATATGAAGTTGTGGCAGCTCAAGTGAATGCCTCATTAGCATGTGAGAGAAAAGCCCAAACAACACCATCAAAGGGCATTAAACCAATCCAATGGGCCTTGGAGGTGGTGCTTAGAATTAATTTAAAACACTTTAAAGCCAACATGAATGAAAGAATTATTCCCCAAATAGTTATTTAGCCTGTGTGTGAGTGAAGTACACATTTTCATGTCAATACAAACCCCACTGCCTAAACTTGTTCATAAATGACAACCTATGAGAAAAAGAATAAAATATAAAATATTTTGATATTTCAGTTGTCTTGTTTTTATTTGGAGATTAAAAGAATCTTAATGAAGCACAGAAAGCTGGAGAGAGTAGAGTAGCTAAAGCAGAGTGTGACATTATAGAACGATCAGAATGGAAACAAAGACACAGGAGATGGAGTGACAATAAGATGGGCAAACCTGAGTTAAGAGCCTAGGGAAATCACCTACTTTTATGTTCATAAGCTCAGTAAAAGTTTCCCAGAAAACGGGGTCAGACCTTGAGGAGTGGATGTCGGATGGGGATGGGTTGGGAGGGGAGCTATGAATGAAGAAGAAAAATAAAAGAAAACAAACAAATACAACTTGAGAAAAAAGCCAAGCAGCTTTGATTAGATAGCCAAATTTCCCTTTAAGCCAACAGTTTGGCTCCCTCCAGTGTCTGCTTAAAAAGCCCGTTGTTTATTGACTGCGTGAAAGTGAGAAGAAGGCTTGGGGGAAGGGGAGCTCTTTGTTAGAGCTTGCCACCTGAAGGAAACGCTGCATGGTATTTCCAAGGCTGCACTGCTTGCCTTTGTGTTCCAACTGCTATCTCTGAGAAGAGAGCCTCTGATGAGCCAAAGAGATTCTTCAGTAGTTTTCAGGAAGTCTGCGCCTGTTAGGCAGAAGGGACTAACATAAAAGATTGGGGTCAAGGTACATGAGTGATTGGTAGCCCAAGGCTTGAGCATGGTCAATTTTACCTCTGATGTACACTCCTATTCCAGAAAATAACTCTGAGAACAGAATAAATCCTTTTGAATGCCTGCTCTCCCCAAGAGTGCCTGAAATACCATTTTGTGGCTCTATCAAAGCTTGATCACAGACAGAAATAATATATTGTTAAAGATCTATGGGGCTGGAGAGATGGCCTAGCAGTTAAGAGCGCCGACTGCTCCTGCAGAGGACCCGGGGTCGATCCCCAGCACCCACAGGGCGGCTGAGAACCGTCTTTAACTCCAGTTCCAGGGGAATCCGTCACCCTCTTCTGACCTCTGCTACATTGCATGACAAGGGTGCACAAACCTGGATGTACATACAAAATAAATAAAAATAAAAAAATTTAAAAAGATCTATTTAGTGTTTACTGAAATCACCTCTCTGTATCTGATAAAATAAAAATAAGACAGGTAGCACAGCAGGTACAGAAAATCCTATAGGATATATTGAGATTCTTTCTATGATATGCACTGGTGCTCCTGCAAAAGCAATCAGGACTTGATATTGCCTATCTTAAACCACAGGCATTTCCCCCTTTCTGTGCTGTAGGGATCTGTTGAATCATCTACTATTCTATTCCCTTAATTTTGTAGCAATCTGGGCCAGTCAGGCAACTCGACTATTTAGGTCAGATGTACAAGTAAAGCATTGTTAGTTTGATGGTATATGTAGAACATCATTCATTTTACAAAACAATTTTGAGCAATCTTGACATTTGCAATAGAGACGATCTACAAGTCTTTGATTTGATAAGTTGCTTCCTGTTGCCTTCTTGCTGTCAGAGGTACTGAGCTTGAAAATGAGATCAAAATTCTGGAAAGAAATGTGCTTTATATAAATGCTCCCACTCATATTATTTCATGGTCTCCTATGACAACCTTAGCGTCAAAGATTTATTCTGGGTAGTTAAGTTATACAACAAAATATCTGATGTGAGTTTTGGCAAGAAGTTCAGTAACCAGATAACTTGCCAGGAACAGGTACCCAGATGGAATAATGAAGGAGTTGAGAACAGGTCAAGTGCTCACCGGAGCCGGTGCCTCTGAATTAGTTTCTAATTTACTCTCATAAAATAAATATTATTATTATTATTATTATTTTTTTTTTTGGTCTTTTCGAGACAGGGTCTCCCTATAGTCCTGGAACTCTCTCTGTAGACTAGGCTGGCCTTGAACTCACAAAGATCCGCCTGCCTCTGCCTCCCGAGTGAATGCTAGGATTAAAGGCGTGCGCCACCACGCCCGGCTATAAAATAAATATTATTAACATCATCAGCATCTCTATCTTTTCAGTAAGATGTTCTCTGTAAACAAGGCTTTTTTTCCCCTTCTTTAAAAGAACAACAACTGGTTTGAATACCACAATTGATTTGAGGAGAAAAGAGCTTCTGAAGCTTGAAGGGCCTATTGTGGAATGTGAATAAAAAAGAAAAATAAAACTGGCTTTAAAATTTGCAGCTGTTTCAGGTAGCTGTGTGAGAGATAGCCATCAGTAAACTTAAACCTCTCATTTGGCATGTAGCATATCTCAAATTTTAAGTGAAATTAAAAAAAATTCCACAAACATGTCTGTGATTGAACATATTAGTTCTATAAATACTATTTTGATTTTTGTAGAATTGAGAATATTAAATCTGAGAGAGGTGATGCTTTGTGACATGAGCCATATTTTTGGCTGTGAAAAAGGCAACATGATCTCTGAAAGTATCTCTCCATTTACCTCTAGAACCAAGAGGTAAATGTAGAGATCCAGTTAAAGTAGAGACAAGGGAACCTAATAAGATGATTTTCTGTGGTGTGAGTCTTTCTCTAAAAAGTGGGATATTAATTCCCCTACTTTTATCCTAGATTCTGCTGCTTATTAATTGATGCTGAAAACTTCTCAGGGATTATTTAGCATTCAAAATCTCATGCTTTTGTTAAAATACACTTCAACTTGTTCCTGTAATTAACATTAAGTTCTTAGTTCTAACTTCAAGGCTCTGAAAAAGCTAAGATTACAATATAATGCAGATAAAAAATGATGAGAGCGAGCGTACTCATAAAATGTGAATGACAAAATATGTCTAACAGCCCACATTACTGTGTAGTCCTCAAGCTCATTCCTCCTAAGATTTTGCAGAATATAAGTAAACGTCTGACACTCTGAGTTAACATTTAAAAATACACATTAGTTTCATAATCACTGCAGTGCAGAAGTTATTAAAGCTACAGCAATTCAGCATGAAAGCAGCCAGGAAATTTCCTGTATTATTTTGCTTCCTCATGCTAAATGATAATTAATATGAGATCCTTAATTTCACAATTTTAGACACATATAATCTTCACAAACAGAAAAATACATAAGCTATGATTAATAGACAACACTATAAAATTCACAGTGGAGTCTATAAAAAATCTGTAAAGGATAAGTGGAAAGTATTGACTAATGGATGCATTTTAATTAACATCCATATGGAATTGTGAAGTAGGGTTGGAGTAATGTGTTTGATTTGAGGATATTGCTACTATTAGAGCAAAGAACCACAGCTTCTTCTGGATGTTACTTGCGGTGTTGATGCTCTTCAGCTTTAGTAGGGTTCAGTTAACATTTAATGAGCACCTACCAAGTGCCAAACCCTACTTGGCACTTCTATATTTAGTACTTTCCTTGATCTAAACCACATTCTGAGGTAGACTGGAGAAATTTCATACATCTTTCAGGATGCTGTAGCTCCTGAGAGATAGACTTGGAATTCATGAAATGTTCTTCGGCACCAAGTTCATTGCTCGCTTGTCTCATTATCTTTCTCAAATATATTGTTTAGTAATAGTAGAAGAAAACAGCACTAAAAAAAGAATAGATTTCCTCATGAATTAAAGTTTGACTAATGAAAAATATATCTTTTAAAGTAGACTTTCATATTTACCACAATCAATAGTGATGCCTGGAATGAAACATATTCTAAGACTTAAATTAGTTTTAACTATTCTCAGAAAACTAGAAAAAAATAAAGAAGACTCAAATTTATAATACTTTAAAAGCAATTTTGGGGTGGTGTTTAAATGATGGTATCTAGACTTTCCTAAATGTATGCTGTGTTGGATAGCTTTAGTGTCAACCTGACACACCTGGGTTGAGGGGGAATTGCCTCCATTGTACTGGCCTATGGCCATGTCTGTGGGGTATTTTCTTGATTGTTGAATGATGTGAGAAGGCTCAACCCATTGTGTGCAGTGCCACCCCTGGGCAGATTGTTGTATATTGTATAAGAAAACAGGCTGAGCATGGGCTAGGGTGCAAGCCAGTAATCAGCATTCCTCCAAGGCCTGTGCTTCAGCATCTTCCTCCAGGTTTCTGCCCTGAGTTCCTACCTTGGGCTCCCTCTGAGATGAACTGTGACCTGGGGGATGTAAGATGAATAAATCCTTTCCTCCCCAAATTGATTTTGGTCAGAGTGTTTTGTCACAGTAATTGAAGGCAAGTTAAAACATGCTGTTACTGACTCTAGGGTCTGGAAGTTTCAAGTAAGAGTGAAATTAGTATGGTATATGGCATTGGTTTTACTAGTACAATAGGTTAGGAGAGGATGAGCCTGAAGTTGTATTGGTGAGTCACCCTCTCTGGGCTTCTGAGCCAAATGTAATCTTCATCTGTTTGCACAGAGTTGTGCAGACTGTGCTGGGTAGAGATGATTTTGTCACTTCTTTTGGATAAGCTTAGTGTAGCTTCTGAATGCACTCTTTGTTCCAAAATCCCTAGGACACAATGGATATTCATCAACAATGCCTTGTTTCTTTTTAGAGTGTCAAAAACAATTGAGATAAGCAATGTTTAGAACTTGATCTGCGCTTCTAATCTGTAAGTGATTTTGATTTCTCTTCGAAAAGAGGCAGGAGTATCTTGTGATGGATGGTTTGACTGATGGTTTGTGCAAGTCTAAAGCAACTATACAAAGGTCAAGATGATATATAATATCCATAAACAGTACATCAAGCCCTTTCTACTTTTGACTATTAAAATTTTTCCTTAAATAATCTACTTGTCATCATTTCAAACTCTGCCGACTGACAAGTTACCATTCTCCACACTCTGGACACCCATGCAAGTCAAACAGCAACCCGGCCTGCATCCATTCTCATTAATAAACCTACTTCGCTTCTCACATTCCTGTGAAAGTTATTATTTTTAATAAATGAATAAATGATCCTCTTCTTTTTCTAGAGGTTGGCTGATTTCGCTTTGCTTTTAGGACAAGAATAGCCCCCAGTTCATATAGTGCTGCTCAGTATTCTATGCTCTAGTCTTCAAGTTTGTCATACGTACTGTCTTTTCTTCTTTCACATGATGTACGCTCCTGTCCTCCCCTTTGTATCCTTATTGATGTCTTCATTTCTTCAGGTGCTTAACTATTCGTTATTCTTCAGTTGTCATTTGTGTGTGTGTGTGGTGTTTTGTGTGTGTGTGTGTGTGTGTGTGTGTGTGTGGTATGTACGTGTTAGATGTTCCTATGTGTATGAGCATATGAAAATCACAGCTCAATGTTGTGTACCTTTCTCAACCACTCTCCACCTTAGTTTCTGAGGCAGGGTCTTTCACTCCACCTGCAGGCCATCGATTTGGCTAGCTTGGATGGCCCCTGAGATCACCAGGAATCTTCTTGTCTCTGCCTCACCAGCTCTGGGATTACAGATAAGTGCTGCTGTGCCCAGCTTTTTTTTTTTTTTTTTTTTTTTTTTTTGTCTTTTTGAGACAGGGTCTCCCTGTAGCCCCAGCTGTCCTGGAACTCACTCTGTAGACCAGGCTGGCCTTGAACTCACAAAGATCCGCCTGCCTCTGCCTCCCAAGTGCTAGGATTAAAGGCGTGCGCCACCACGCCCGGCTGTGCCCAGCTTTTTATATAGGTTTTGTAAATCTGAACTCAGGTCTTCATGCTTTCCCTGCAAGAATTTCACCAACGGAGCCACTTCTGCAGCCCCCAGATGGCATTATTTTCATTGGAAGCTGTCTTCCATAGTATTAATGTCTTCTACAGCAATCAATATCTCTTATTTTAGCATGTGCTGTGCTTATAATCTTATATTTCTTTGAGTATTTGATGAATTACTATCTTCCCCTTTAGATAATAACTATATGGCTTACTGTTTCTTAAGGTTAATATGCTATAAACAAACTTCATAGCAATGTCTTGTTAAGTATTTGATCTTACTTTAACTCTTCAAATAGACCCAATGCTACATATTCAATCTCATTTCCAGGGAATTGTTACATATATAATTCAGTCAAATTTAAAAAGTATTTATGGACTTTCCTTTGATTCATATTTCTCTTCTAGATGTACTATATCTTTGCCAGCCTTAATGAAAAACAGCTCAAAGGAGCAGAAGTCAGTGTCTCTACTTCCTCAAAGCCTGCTTTTCCTCCATCCTGCAGTTTTCTGTCTCTATTCTATAATAACTTCTAGAGACTTGCAGGATGATGCATATCTTGGGCCCACCAGTTTTGAGAATGAAGATATTAAGCACACTGCATTGATTTTTATCAATTTTCTCACCTAATTTGCCATTAGCCCCAGTATGGTTTATCATTGTCTTTTTTCTGGAAAATGTTCTTCCCTTTGTTTTCATGACACCATGCTATTTAGTCTTATCTATTACCTCATTGACCACTACTTATTAATATGTAATGAGCACCTGCCAAGTGGCAGACCCAGTGTGGAATTTTTTATGTATTATGTTACTTGATGTAACAGCATTTTGTGATAAATAGTATACTGAGATAAAACACTACTTACCTATGTATTTAAAAATATTACACCATTTCATCTGGAATCCTCTATACTTGATTATTTATATTTGTACAATCAAGTGATCTTGTTTACAAAATGGTCTGATGGGGCTGGAGAGATGGCTCAGTAGTTAAGAGCACCGACTGCTCTTGCAGAGGACCTGGGTTCGATTCCCAGCAACCAAATGGTGGCCAAGAACCGTCTTTGACTCCAGTTCCAGGGGAATCCGACACCCTCTTCTGACCTCCGCAGCATTGCATGACACGGGTGCACCAACCTACATGCAGACAGTACACTCATACACATAAAAGAAATAATTAAAAAAATAAAAAAATAAAATGATCTGATATGAGAAAATAATTTAGTAATAAATTTGGAATTCAAGTTAAATGTTATTGATAATTAGCAAATAAATATTTTACCACATTATTGATTGTGTTAGTCATAGTTCTACCAGCCCAAAATTTAGGGCATCTTTTAAATTTAATTTCTACGCTATCAGGGAAAGAGATAGAACAGAAATGAGGACTATGGCAAAGGAGAATTAGAAACATGCATAGGCGTCAAGGTTAGACGTACTGATACTAAAATGAAAAGCAGGACAGCAAAGTGAACATATTATCAGAATATGCTTAGAAAATAATAACTTGAAGAAGCTTATGTTTCGTAACTTTAAAAATCCATTTTTATGAGCTGGGCATAGTGGTACATGCCTTTAATTCCAGTACTTGGGAGCAGAGGTGGGCAGATCTGAGTGAGACTGAGGCCAGCCTGATCTACATGGTGAATTCCAGGCCCTGTAGGTAAGGCTACCAGAACCTAGAGCTAAGGCTATAGGAAAACCCTGTCTTAAAAAATAAATCACAAAGATATTTGGGTATACAAGAGGAATGTTTGAGCCAATGACTGACATAACAAGATTGTTAAGTACATAGACTGGATATGTAAAAAAACAAAGTGAATTCACCAAGTAGGCTAGTCTGGCTGACTGGTCATTGAGCCCCAGGGATCTGCCTGTCTCTGCTTCCCCAGTACTGGGACTCTAAGTGTGGACCATCATGCCTGGATTTTTTAATTGGGTTCTTTCTAGGGATGGAACTCATGTCCTTATGCTTATGCTTCAAGGCAAGCTCTTTACTGACTGAGCTATCTAGGTCTGAAGCATTTTGGAGCCATGTATTCTGGCTTTTGAAAATATATGAAGGAGAAAAGTTTGTCTTTCCATCTGTGGCAAAATGTCATTTAGAAGTTAAATTGAATGTTTTTATCTTTTGGAAAATGTGGTTTATAAGAAAGGTGATATTATTGCAACTAATATATTTCTTTTACCCTGCTCTCATTTGTTAGAAGATTCAGCATGGGTATAAGAATAGCTTTTTGGGAAAAAAATCTTGTTACATAAAATGTGTAAATAAATTCAGTTATATTTCAACTATTGAAACAAAGATGTGGAGGGAGAATGTTTATTTTTCTTTATGTAAGACTTATAATACATAAGTCTTTTGCTAGCTGATGGTAGTTTCTAATCTTATTTGACTTATTGGTTGGTTTCATGATTTGATGTCATTAAAAAACACATCTTGTAATTTTAACTTCAGAACAACACTGGCAAACAAAATGTGTTTTATTTATGAACAATTTGATATATTTTTATCTATATTTGGCAGTGTCATTTGATTCAGAATATATTTTTCTTTCCAAAATTGTTCAATAAATATTTTTCTTTTCATGATTTCCTTCTAACCTCAGTGAAAGAGTATCAGAAGATATGGTTCTCTGAATGTAGATATCAGTGAGCATCTTTTGGAGTTTAAAAGATCATGAGGGTATGATAATCAACAAGTGAATATTACCCAGCTTATTTCTAATAAGTTCTACCCAAGTGGGTGATGAATGATTTGAGGTCAAATCTGTATATTCCCAGCACATACTACACAGTCTGACACATATATAAGGAGCTTAGTAATTATTTCTAGGAAGAACAGATGTGTGAACCAAAATAACTAAGTTAAAGTAATCAGAAGCATTTTTACATGTGAAAAGCTATTAAGGACTCCATTCCCAGGGTTCCTTTAGGAGTCACCATTTTTTTGTTTGTTTTCTTTTTTTATTATTTTTAAGGGATTCACAATATAAGAGCACAGTCGTTTTCAGATCACATTGACGTTTCTCAGTTTGCCATATAATTATGTAATTGGTGTTAGCATCCACAGATGAGGGATACCATTTGTCATTTGTTTTTCTGGGACTGTGTTGCTTCACTCAGCATGACGTCCTCTAGCTCCAGCCATTTTCCTGCAAAGCTCATGATGTCATCTTTCTTTACCGTTGCATAGAACTCCATTGTGTAGGTGTACCACATTTTGTCTATCCACTCATCAGTTGAGGGGCACTTGGGTTGGCTCCAGCTCCTTGCTATTGTGAAGAGAGCTGTGCTTTAGTTGGTCTTGGGAAATCCCCCTAGGAGTCATCATTTTGTCTAACATGGTGGAACTCTTTGGCCTCTATTCACCATTTCAGGAAAGCCTGAGGAGGTCTGTTCTCAGGTAGACATTATTCAATTTTGTCTGAAATAGCACATAAAAAGACCATGATGGAATCCATACTTTTTTTTCTAGTCAGAATGTGCAATTTCAAAATTGCAAATGAAGATCTTTAAGGGAAGGGATTTTTTTGAGTGTGTTTTTATTTGCTGCTTTGATTTTTATTCTGTACTCACTGTCTAGCATAGTATCAGTCTAGAGGATGTGCTCAATTTATCCCAGTGGAATGAATGAGTAACACATGGCATTACTAAATAAAAGAACCTATAACATTAGCACTGTAGGGGCAGCATTAACTAGTTAACTGAAGTGGTATGCACACATATAGCAATGCTCTATTTAAGTCAGAATTCTATGCTTTCATTTTGACTATCAAAATTAATAACTAGTTCTGTTGAAATTTATCAGCAAATGTTCCTATTTCTTCTTTGCTATAGTTACATAGCTCAGTTAATGCTCAAAGAGAGATATAATTTGTGCTAAGTGCCTTTATAATCAAATCAATTAATGAAGCTGTAAGTACCACAGCCTTGTACATCTTCATTGATGAGCAATTTTTGATTTTATAATCAGGTTTCTGATGTCATTTAGTGACTCTTTTCACCTTGTTTAAAACCAGATTATCAAAATATAAAGACCTTCAAACATCTCTTTTGCTTTCCTCTTTTTGCTGATGGATTATTCAGTTCACTTTTCCCTCTGTGTTTGTTTTGAGAATCAGGGCTTTCCAATGAGCCCATGCAGTGTTAAGAATTATCTCTCTATATTGAGTTTATATTACAAACAAGCAAAAATTCCCAGTCTGCCAGAAATGTGCTCCTAGGATACACAGAAAAGCAAAGTTCAGCTAAACTGCACAATTAATTCATGATCACTTCTGAATAGAGAGAAAAGGTTGCTTTAGGTTGTCCCTTTCCCCTCTTGAGGATTTAAGGTCACTTTCAAGATGGAAAATTACTATTCTTTCAAAGTTGTCTCTTTTGATTTGTATTCCTGTAATTATCTTCTCATGATCTCTTCCTTTTTGGCTTATAGACTCAGCTTAATAAATGAATTCAAGGATTAGCTACAGGCAGATATACCTGTTGGGATCGATGGACAGAAAGAGCAGCAGAGTACAACAGGATCCCTTCCTCACCAATGACTTAATCCATGCAGCAATTATTATTTTTTTTGTATTTTTGTTAATAAATATTTTTCTCGGGGCTGGAGAGATGGCCTAGCAGTTAAGAGCGCTGACTGCTCTTGCAGAGGACCCGGGTTTGATCCCCAGCACTCACATGGCGGCTGAGAACCATCTTTAACTCCAGTTCCAGGGGAATCTGACACCCTCTTCTGGCCTCTGAGGCATTGCACGACATGGGTGCACAAACCTGAATGCAGACAGTACGTTCATACATATATGAAAATAAATAAATTAAAAAAAATTAAAATAAATCAATCATTAAAAAATAAATATTTTTCTCAAATGTTTAATGCATTAAGTTAAACACATCTTAATCATACTTAGACCCTGTCCCCTATCTATAACCCCCATAGCCTGCCCACAGGATTTTGTGCATTCTGTCATATTTGTTAGGCATACTGAATCAAGTCTGTGTCCCTAGATGTCCCTCTGTGTGAATTCATCCACTGCAGTGTGCTCAGTCTATTTAGCATCACTCCCTTAAATAACTCTCCCTCACCCAACAGTGATAAGCTGCCAATAGTTCTTTGGCTAATGTTGGGGCTTTCTGCCCATTTCCTCAGCTTTATGCTGGGTTTTGTCTGATTGAGTTTGTATGCGTCTTGTGTGGGCTGTCACCATTGTTCCAGCTTCATATGAGCAAGTTCTCAGAAGCCTGCAGGACTTTGCTTATGGCTCTGCACAGCTCCAGACTCTTACAATCTTCTTGATCACTCTTCCTCAATGGTCTCTGAGTCCTGGGTGAGTGAGGTTTAATATGAGTCCTATCCAGGAACGTGAACTCTGCAGTTTCTAATTCTCTACAATTTGGCCACTTGTGGCCTTCTGTGTTCATTGCTCTCTGTTCAATGAGGAAGAAAAACATGGAACACTTCACAATTTTGCATATCATCCTTTGTGCAGGGCTCATGCTAATCTTCTCTGTATTGTTCCAATTTTAGGATATGTGCCTTTGAGCAAGCTCTCAACTATTTATTTTTCTTTTATAGAATGGAATCATATTTTTTTCTGACCTTAACAATGAATATGAATTTTTCTTTTTTGTTTTAAATACTCTCATTTTTCTTTTTTAATAAAATAAAAATATTTTCTTATATTAAACAAATACTGAAGACTAACACACATACACACACACATCATAGGTAAAGATAAAGGACTAAGGCCTTAAAATTGGTTCCTTTAACTTAAACTGTCTCAAGCTATTGAAATTAGAAGATATTATATAAAAATAAGAAATAATACTGTAAAATGAGAATTATTGTGACAGAGTGAGCATTACCTAGAACACCTTGGGGTGTTATTTACTGGCACTGGTGGAAATTAATGTTGTGAAATGAGATTTATGAATCATCTTCTATGAAAATATCTGAATTGTGTTTTTATTCTTAAAAAAAACTAAAGAGGAGGAAATCTTCCTGGTAACATATATATATTTAATTTACCCAAGTTTTCAGTTTTTATGGTTATTTTTCTTTATTCCCTATTACCTCAGTGTTTTAGGTGAAAAGGTAAAATGTTTACAGAATTGTAGTTGAGGACAAAAAGAAACATTCTGTCAGTGTTATTATTAGCCTTACTAATTAGACAGCAATTAAAATTTATAGCTAAGGCCCAATTGTCTTTTGAGTATAACTGGTTATTCATTCAGACTTGGGATGCTTAATTCTATTTTTTGTTTTTTGGCATTTTTGAGACAAAGTCTCCCTATAGCCCCAGGCTGGCCTTGAACTCACAAAGATCAGCCTGCCTCTGCCTCCTGACGGCTGGGATTAAAAGTATGCACCACTATGCCCGGTAATTCTATCTTTCTTATTGATAAAGTTTACTTACAGGAATTGTATGGCTAAAAGAAGTCTCCATCCAGTAGTCCAATCTTAATAATGAATAAAATGAACCCTGGTATGATTTAATTAACGACTACTCTGTTCATTCAATAAATATTTATTGATCTTCTGCTATGTGGTACTTTCTCTTCTGCTTTATAGAGATACTGCTGTGAATAAGCGACCTGGTATCAGTTTTTTCAGCACTGTAATAGTAAGATAAAAAATTATAATCAAGATAAATGAAAGGAATATAGGGAGAACGAAGTGTGAATACCAGAAAGAACCATCCTACTATAGAAGGTCAGAATGGAGATAGATCTAGTCAGCCTCAAGGAAGAACAGGAGAGAACCAGAACACTGGGAAGTTACAAAGTTGTGGGGAGGCTGAGGGAGAAATAAGGCAAGGATACCAATGATTTTGGTTTAAATGGATCAGAAAGGGTGAGAGAAAAGGGTGAGACATCAAGATGGACACATACATATCACAGTGGACCACACGATCAGTGCTTTGAATATCCCAAGAGCAATGGGTGTTCTTTGTAGAGTTGTAAGCAGAGATACACCAGATTAGTAATTTTAAATTTATTTTCTATATAGCCGGGCTCTTTTCAGAGCCCCAAGGAAAGACAATGGTGACTGTCTGTGGATAAATGTTATCAAATTGTACCTACAGAGAACACACATGTTTCATCTGTTTTGTTTCTGGGGCTTTGTATAGGCTTTTATTTTTGGCTGTTTTGTGAGACGTTTCCTACTGTGTAGCTCAGACTGGCCTCAAATTCTTGATCCTCTTACTTCTGTATCTAAATGCTGGCATTATACGTGTGTGCCACCACCACTGGTTTTCTAGGTAGACACGTTTTTGTTTGACACAAGTTCCCCCCAAAACAGCCTTTAAAAAATATCTCCTCTTTCTCTTTATTAAACAAGGGACTTGCTATAGCATGCCCTTCTGTATTGTTCAAGAAGGAATGTGATTTTGCTTAATTCCTTTGGCTGGTGTTTCTCACCCAACAGCTAATTCCTACCTACAAGGCACTATTTATCTTTATGTCTATTAGATTCATTTCACGTGTCCTATTCCCTTTGCCACTGCCCTAGTTTAGGGCATCATTACCTCTCACCTGGAGTGTTGCCACAGCCTGCCAGCTCATCTCCCTACCTCCCAAACCTTTATTTCCTCATATTTATCTTCATATTGTGCTTCCAGTTTCCCCTGCTCAAAAGCCTTTAGAGGTTTATTCCTGCCTATAGGAGAAATCTTAGCCATTATTCCATTTTCCTTGAGAGTTTTACCTTGTACACTGACCCTCCCCATACCATACCCTTTAACTAAGCCAGATCACACAAGGAAATCCCAGACTTTCTCCACCCTTTCATAGGCTTATAGTGGTGGCTTCCCACTCCTGAGGTCTGAACAAGTTTTCAGGGTCCATGATAGACATAGGGTCCAGGATAAAATGCAAAATTTCCATGGTGCCTTCTACAGTTATGTCAAACAGAAGTATATGAACCTATAACCCTAAAGACAAAGTTATTAAACATTTTGTTACTACTGTGTTACTTCAGCATATCTCTATTCCCTGTTGTAAGACTGTACATTCTTAGGGCAGGCATAGAAACTTACTCTTCTCTCTGTCCGCAGTACCTTGGTCAATGCCTTGAAAGTAGCAGACACTCAAAGATTTTTTTCATTGAATTGATGTCACTTTTAATGCTGTATTTTAAAATATTTATATGCAGTTATTTTATTTGAAATCCAAAAATGCCTTCAGGAATAAAGTGTAATTTGTAGATTGAAATTAAAAATGCAACAATTCTTATATTTTTAAAGGACAACATATGAAGGGCAGAAATCACATTAATATTTCAGCATGGAAGGTGCCTACTGATTACATTTAAGAATTAAAATAGGGATTCTTCATTCATTAAATATGTATTAAATATTGTTGCAAGTTACCTTATAATAATAAATAGATCCCCTAAAAATTTCGTAAAAAAAAGTCACTGACCTATTGAAGCTAATTCTAGTCAGGGAGATAGATAAATATTTTAGATACATCTTAAATTAGTCCTTAGACACTGATTTGTGTAAGCTATTGAATAGGTATCTCCATATAAAACATCTTTTAAACTTATATAGAGAATCATGACTTATTTTCCAAAATAAATTAAAAAAAACGTTTGGGTATAGGTGTAGGAAAAGACTTTCTAAATCAGACAGTGGCTGTTCAGGAAATATGGACAAAAATCAATAAGTAGGACCTCGTTAAACTAAAAAGCTTCCGTATAGAAAAAAAAATCAAAATGGAAGGAAATCTTCACCATTGACACATCTGATAGAGGTTTAATGTCTAGAGTATATAAATTACTCAAAAAACAAAGGGCCAAGAAAAAATTGACCCAATTAAAAGATGAGCTAAATATCTGAACAGAGAATTCACAAGAGAAGTAAAGATGGTTAAGAAACATCTTAAAAAGTGTTCAACATCATTAATAATTAAGGAAATGCAAATGATTTCATCATACCCCTTTAAGACTGGCTATGATCAAGGAAAAAGATTCCAAATGCTGGAGAGGTTGTGGGGAAAGGGGAATGCTCATTCATTGCTGCTGAGATTGCAAACATGTGCAACCACTAAGGAAAGCAGTGTGGAGAACTCTTAAAAAATAAAAATGAACCTACCATTTGACCTGGTTATAACACTCCTTGGCATATACCTAAACGATTCATCCTATTGCAGAAATACTTGCACATCTGTGTTTATTGCTGCTCTTTTCACAATAGCAAAGAGCTGGAAACAACCTAAGTGTCCTTCAACTGATGAGTGGATAATCAAAATGTGGTACATTTACACAATGGTGAGCTATGCAGTGGTAAAGAAAAACAACATAATGAAATTTGCAGGTAAATGGATGGGACTAGAAGCTGTTATGCTAAGTGAAGTGACACAGACTCAGAAAAACAAATGACTTATGTTGTCCCCCATTTGTGGATCTTAGCACCAAATCCTCATAACTAAGTATATATCTGGATGTAACTTCAGGAACCAGATAAATGAAAAGGAACCAGAAAGGTAAACAGAAAGAGGGAACCTGAGACAGAAGACTAGCAGGTGACAAGTGTTACTAAGGGAGGAATAGATAAGATCAGGGCATCTAAATGGGAGAAGAAAGGAAGGGCTGTAGAAGGAAAGGGGGGTGGGGTAAAGAGAAATAAAAGGAGCCCAAGAGAAGTGGGGCCATAGGAGACTGACAGTATCAAGGGAGAAATGGGGATACTTTAAATGGAGAAGGCATGGAGGGAAGACTAGACAGGTAAAGGGAGAGAAGAGAGATAAATAATGCCTTGGTAGAGTAAAGAAAAACCTGAGAGAATCATATTAGTCTAACAATCTATTGACAAATTACACATTCAGTACCTCTACATGAGTCCATATGAAAAGATAAAGGTTGTATATCAAGAAACAGTACCAGACAGGAGAAACCTTCCTTTGAATCACTGGCCAGGGTAGTTTGAGAAACTTCCAAAATTACGCAGGCTATTGCCATAGCCCTTGATTGCTTTCCAGAACCTGAAGGTAACACCCTATTGCTGAAGCCAGGACATACTTTGCAGACCAGATCTTGAGCAATGGAGCTGAATCTGACCTGGAAACCACCACCCCTGGAAGCTAGCTGACATAGCTGTGGAGAGAATTATGCAAGCCACAAAGGGAGATCATCAATCGATGGTCTTAAATCAGCCTCAAGACCATATATCCACATCAATGACCAGCATAGCATATGATATTAGTGCAATAGTGGCAAGTCTATCTAGGAGAAATCAATGCCTAATTGATTATACCGAAAGCCCACTCAGAGGGAGGGAACTTATTTGTGGTATTGTTAACATAGCCAGATGCACACAACTGGAGAGGTCATAGATCTTAGACAACTCCCCAAGGTTGACATATCCCCAGGTTACAGTAACATTTTACTAACTGCAATAGAAGTATCCTTATATTTACAAATATCCCAGATACCATTCAGAAAAGAAGCTTCTTTTACACCAGATGTGAATAGTGCAGAATCCTTTAACTGGACACACAGGCATGGTCTGTAAATTGCTCATGTCTAGGTGACACATGTTCAATGTAACCTGTACACATAAGTCCCAAGCATCATAGAATAAGGACCCAAAAAGACATTAACTACCTCTCAACTCTCTTTAAGGAAGCTTCTTCATGCAACAGAAGACCAGGAACCCGAAGGGCCTGAATGGCCAAACTGAAGATTAAGAGTCTACAGAGTGTTGTTCCATGGACAGGCTGCCTATATTCAGCTTCATTCACCAATGGCTCAGGGAACATTACAGAAGAGGGAGCAGAAAGATTGTAAGAGTCAGGGAGGTGATGCAAGACCAAATGGAAATGAACTCTACAAGCTACTGGGACCCTGTTCATATGAACCTATATGTAGCATTGGTATCAGCATGCACAAGAACCATGCAAGCTCAGCTGGACAAAACCCTGCACAGAACAGCAGAAATGGGTAGCAGAGTGTAACCTTAGAGGAAATATTGGCAGCAGATGGTGGTCGGATGAAGACCTGGCCTTCTTTAGAAAATAGACTCCAGATAGGCTGACTAGAGCCCAGGGATGAGATGGCCCTGTGGAGTGAGCAAGGAGAGTAAATTGGTGCAACGGACCCTAGCACAAATGACAGGTGTGACTCCTTCAGGGGAGGCTATGGGAGGGTGCCAAGGGAGAAGTGATGGTGATTAAGACTGACAGGAAATTTATGTATGAACCACATAAAAATTTCAATAAAAGAATGTATCAGACTCCCCAAAATATTTAGGGACAAGGCAAAGGGACATGAACCCTGGGAAGAAGAGTGGATGAATACTATCAGTGAATAACATAAAGGCTTGAAAATATCAGAGTAAATATGCATAATTAACATGTTAATAATAAGATGTACCTCTATGTTCTTATAAAAATTATGATTTTTATTGAGAATATATTACTAAATGTATTTATTTAGAATATATTACTAAATATATTCAACAAGCGTCTATTACAGCACTCATACCTAGCTCTTGGCTAAGTTCTGGTCTTCATACCCAAGGAAACAGCAGACATCTAAGGAAGTAAACACAATATCGTGTACTGTACCTAGAATATCAAAGAAGCCAGCATCATCACTGGCTGGTTCTGTGTCTGTTCTGGGAAGCATGGAGGTGGAGAGAAGGACAGCTGGACAGCTGCTGCAGCAATGGAGCAGGAGGCAGAGGTACTGGTACAGTGGACAGGCCTTCAAGCCTAGCATTTTTCCTGAAACAGTATGTGAGCATTTCCTGTGGATTAAACATTAAGCACAAGTAAGGAGAACTCCGCTCATAAAAAAGAACTGGAAAGGCAAAAGTGAAAGTCCATGTGAAGGAAGAGCTGAGGAGATGTAGTCAGACAAAAGAAAACTATGGAGGAAACGGAGGCAATGAACGCTCAGCAGTGGACAGGGACACACACACATACACACATACACACACAGACACACACTTGTACATACACATACATAGATATACACACACTCTCACACTTATACACTCTCTCATACACACACATTCACACATGCACACACACACACACAGACACACTGTACACATATGCATACACATACACAAAGACACACTTGTATATACAGATACATAAACATACACACTCACATGCACACTCATACACACACTCACACACTCACACACTCAGTTAACCTTAAAACTGTAGGGTCACAGCCTGGTGAGGTCTACCAGGTAAGCACTTCTTTTCCCCTAATGCTGCCCATGCCCACCTCCATCCCTGGCTTTGTAGAAGTCAGAACTAGAGTTAGTCACAGCAACAGAGAAGTGTGGATGATAGCCCTAGGAGCATTTGAGCTTTCTCTTTCAGTTTCTACCTGAAATGGGCTCCTGCTGGGAATGGAGAAAAGATTTAATGGCAGTGTTCAACGTTTCAATCATTATATTTGTCTAGGGATACTAGGAGTGAACAGGCTATTTAACAGTTAAAAGTCTTTTTATTATTTTATTATACAAGCATATTTAACTAAATTTTAAATAAAATGTGATAAGAATAAACTTTTTATCATTCTACCTAAATACTATTGCCAAAACTTATTTTACTATTTAGGTCCACATAGACTTGTATAGGTGTTTGCCAGGCTTGATGGCAGACACCTTTAATCCCAGCACTCTGGAGGCAGAGGCAGGTGAAATCTCTGTGAGTTCAAGTCCAGCCTGGTCTACAGAGTGAGCTCCAGGCCAGCTGGGACTAAAGGGAGACCCTGTCTCAAAAATACCAAAAAAAAAAAAAAAGAATCATATAGGTGTTATGGATAAAAATTGCTGTGGTAAAATAGATTAAAATATCATTAGCATCACCTTTAATAGAGTAGGATTTGGAATTGTATTTAAATTTAGGTTTGCATAAAAGATAAAGAAAGTATATTCAAAATGAAGTTTTGACTATAGAGATGTACAAGGCCTATCTTGGATGTCAAAAGAAAGCAGACATTGACATTGAAGACAACTAGAAAGTCTATTTTTACATGTTGTGTTTGCATTTATTTCCTTTTTAACCTGAGAATTGAATGAAAAAGGCAGTTGGTCATCATGATTCTCCCATTTATTATTATTTGGGGAGAGAGACAGTGATTCTCTGGGTTGAACTCTAGGCTTACATGTTAGGTAAGTGCCCTGCCACTAAGCTATATCCCAAGCACATTTTTTTTTTTTTTTTTTTTTTTTTGAGACAAAATCTTGCTTAGCTGTCTAGGCTTGCACTGAATTTGTTTTGTAACAGAGGCAGACTCTGAATTTGCAATTCTTCTGCCCTCAGCCTCTCAAGTAGCTAGGATTACAGGCCTGCATCACTAGTGGTAGTATACACCACACACACACACACACACACACACACACACACATTAGATAGGGTTTCTGTAGCTCCAGTTGGCCTGGAACTCTTTTTTTTTTATTTAAATTTTTTTTATTAATTTTATTTATTTCTATATGCGTATAAATGTATTGTCTGCATGCAAGTCTGTGCACCCGTGTCGTGCAATGCCGCGGAGGTCAGAAGAGGGTGTCGGATTCCCCTGGAACTGGAGTTCTCCTGGAATTGGAGTTTCAGACAGTTCTCAGCTGCCATGTGGGTGCGGGGATCGAATGTAGACTGGGCTGGCCTCGGTTTCGTGGAGATCCACCTGTCTCTGCCTCCCAAGTACTGAGATTAAAGACCTGTGCCCCCATAACCAGCCACATATAATTTTTTTTAACATCACATCATCAAATATTCCTCATAGCCCTAAATTATGACACTGAGTGTCTGATTCTCAGTGTTCCATGCAAACAATTGTCTCTGGAATGGTGACTGGATACAGAAGAGCTCATTAAATATCTGATAAATAAAGAAAGAAAGATATAAAGAAATGAGGAGAGGACTGATTGAGGAAATTATTAAAGAAGGTTAAGAGAAGGAGATGAAAATTTGAGATGGTTTTTGGCAGTGATCTAAAAGAAAATACACAAGCTATGAAGGAAGAACCAACAGAGAAGCAGAAATGAATTTTCCTGGTAATTCCAAGATTTTAAACTATTCTTGGGAAATGTGGGTACCTCTTCTAGAATCTGGAAATAAAATGGAAAGAGCTGGTGTGGGTTTTTGGTTTTAAATATATAGAATTTTCTGTATTGGGTAGAGTCCCATAGGAGAGGTTCACCAGGTGGCCCTATTTCTAAGATGGAATTTAAGAAAGCCAGATTCTGCTGGAGACAGGGTTGAACAATGTGGTATCTGAGACGTCTGAATTTTCTAAGTGTTTGGAAGCAGGGGAGAGTGGTCTGTTCTTTCCTGCTGCTTTCTTTAGTACAGAACCTTTTGGAGCGAGAACTGGTGGCCCAGTCTGAGCCTCCTGTAGTCTGTGTTGCCGATCCATCATTCTTGATTCAGCATTCTTCTCATGTGGGTCTGGACTCGGCTTAGGAAACTATGTGAGGACTGCCAGCATCAGCTAAGCAACCATTCACTTGACCACAGTAAAAGCAGAATGGGGAGTGTGTAAATTGCCAAATGAGGTTCTCCCTGCCCCCTACTCCCTGCAAATCTGGATGGTGGTGGGGAGAATTATGACAGAACAATGCTTGCCTAGGTCCCCTAGCTTACAAAAATACAGCCATAAAGACAACTTTAGTTTAAGAAGTTTTCTATTCTTAGAAAAAGAAATAATGTTTTCAGTAATGTATTCTTTAAAATACCAGTCATTTTCTAATGTCTCACTATCATGGTAAAAAAATACAGAATGAAAAAAAAAAGATGTTTTATCATAAGACTATGAAAAGATAATGCCTTGTAGTGTTTATGTATCATGTAGTAATGTACTATATAGGTAGTAGAGAAAAAAATCATTTGTAATGAAAATATGAAGTATCTAGAGCCTGTTCATGCTTCTCACAGAGGCTGTGTTTTATTAGTTTAGCTCAATAAATTAATACTTAAGCCTGTGGAATTTACTTTAGATCACCAGTTAATCTAATTAGGATAGAATTGATGTGGTCAATAATTTGGTACAATTCACTGGTGTTCTTTGTAGGCACATTAGTCCATGCTTAATTGATATGGACTGAATATTGGTGGACTTCTAAAATTCATATGTCAAACCCTGAACTGCCAATGTGATAATATCTAGAGATGAGGCCTTTGGGGAGACAATTAGATTTAAATGAGCTCTATATATGGTCACTGGCTGGGTCCATATGGTAGGACTAGTGTCATCAGAAGCAAAGGACCTCAGCTCTCTTTCTCTTCCCTGCCGGGTGGACACAGAAAAAAAGGTTCTTTTTGAGAAGGGGATGGGGGTGGGGGTGTAAATCAAATCTGCTGGTAACTTGACCTTGGTCATTTTAGACTTTAAAATCAAAAGAAATAGCTGTTTCCAACTTGTAGTATTTTGTTATAGCATATGGAGCAGAATAAGCCAGGAATACTTTTGAAACTTGAATTTTGCACAAAAATAATCAGAAGCTTATTCAATATGTGGATTCCTAAACTCAGGTCCAACTTGCATTTTTTCCCATTCATCCAGGTTGCAGCTTCCCAGTATTTTTCATTTTAAGTACACTTCAAAGTGATTCTGATTTTTTTTTTTTTTTGGTATTTTTGAGACAGGGTCTCCCTTTTAGTCCCNGAGTTATTCTCTAAGACCTTCAAAGAATTAATTTATTGTTTGCTTGTAGTTTTTTTTTTTTTTTTAACATTTAAAAGTTTATGTGTATGAAGTGGTTTGCCTTATGTATATAAGTGTATCCATGTCATGCAGTGTTGTTGACAGAGGCCAGAAGAGAAGAGGGTGTTAGATCTCCTCGAACTGGAGTAGTTGTTAGCTACCATGTAGATTCTGGGAACTGAACTGGATTCTCTACAGGAGCAGCCAGTCCTCTTAATCACTGAACCATCTTTCCATCTTTCCAGCCTGTTTGCTTATTTTTGATACAGGGTCTCAGATAGCCAGAATAGGCTTTGAATTCCTGAGTCCCCTGACTCTAGCTCCTGAGTGCTGGGATTATAGGCATGTGCCTGCCCTGCTTGACTCTTCTGAAGCCTTTTAATAAAAAGTACGTTAACAAATGTAATATAATTGATTTTTGCTTTTCTTTCAAGTAAAAGGGAGCATTCTGTCTATTGCTTTTTTGACGTTTTGAAGTTTATTTAAACATCCCACTGATAGATATTTAGAGTCTCAATATTTTCCTGTTTCCTACAGCTGGGTTTGTAATATCACTAGGCAGGTGTCCCAGGGATCTTTGCTGGTAATGCTGTGGGGAGATACTCTGGGTATGAAAGTGATGGCTGGCATTGTCTAGATACTGCCAGTTTGCTCTGCCTGGGAGCTGTAGCAGTTGACTCTTCTTTGGCAGAAAAAGGGAACCTGCCTTCCTCATTCTTGCAGATCAGTCAACTCAGAAGTAAAGCATCCATTTTAGTATTGTGTTCATTCATAGATAATAGTGATTTCTTTCAGCACCTATTTGTACTATTTCTCTAAAAAAGTATTGTCTTATGGATAGTATTTTTTTTTTTTTTTTTGAGACAGGGTCTCCCTTTTAGTCCCACCAGCTGGCCTGGAACTCATTCTGTAGACCAGGCTGGCCTTGAGCTCACAGAAATCTGCCTGCCTCTGCCTCCTGAATCTAGGATTAAATGTGTGCACCACCACGCCCAGCTTAAGGATGGTTCTTAGCCGCCAGGTGGGTGCTGGGAATTGAACCCAGGTCCTCTACAAGAGCAGTTGGCGCTCTTAACCACTGAGCCATCTCTCCAGCCCCTGTTTTTCTTTTTCTTTTCTTTTTTCTTTTTACAAAAGAGGTAGGTAAATGATTGCCCTCTGCCCTCTGTCCAACAGGAGGAAGTTGGGAATGGGACTTTGTCTTTTAACTTTCTCCTTTTCTTTTCTTTTTTTTTTTCGAGACAGGGCCTCCCTGTAGCCCCAGCTGTCCTGGACCTCGCTCTGTAGACCAGGCTGGCCTTGAACTCATCCAAGTTCTAGGACTAAAGGTGTGTGTGCCACCATGCCCAGCTAAGAACTTTCTGCCTCTCTTACTTGAAATACTACAACCTTTTCCATCCGAGGAACACCTACAACTACCAGCTACTTTCTACACCACAGAGCAAGATCACCAATCTAGGATCTTAGAAGAAAAGTCGGGAAGTGAATGCTTTACATCATCTTAATTTTCTTGGAAAAGCTTCATTTGTTCAATAATTACAGAGAAGATTTCTTCTCAAATTAGAGAATTATAAGCATTGAGGAAATCAGATCCAAGGAAGTCCTTATTTCAGCAAAATTGGGAAAAGGAAAAAATCCACATACGGTTAAATGTCTCGCCTCCACCAAACTGTGTGAAGGTAGTTTTCTGAAAAACAATCTTATAAATTCAGTGTTTGGAGAGTAAGTACACTAGGTGGCTACAGAACTGTATGTTTACAGAAGTGTATGTTTTTTGTTCTGAATTTAGGTGTGGGCTGATCACCACTATCTCAGAGGCTGACAGAAATCACAGGAATTAAGGAATCAGCAAGTAGAGGGTCTCTTGCTTTTGCAAGAAAAATAAGAGGTTTCAAAATAGAACAGTTAATTATATTCCTGAGATCTCATTTTCTCCTTGAGGCAGATACAAATTCCAACTGTTTCTGACCTTGTGGAGCCATCTCTCAAATTACCATGTATTTTGACATATTTTTTGAAAGCAGTTTCCATTATGTTGTATTCACCAACACATGGCATATTGAAACTGTTAAGCAAAATAGAAAATATTACTAATAATCTATCTGCTAAGAATTATTAACAATCAAAAGAAACAGCTTCTACCAGATGGAGGGACAGATCTGTGATATCCATTCATTTTTTTTCAGTTCACAAAATATCTTAGTACAAATCACAAATCTGATAAAGATCCTTGAATAAAGACTTATGTTTCAGGTATTCAGTATAAATCTATACTATTAGGACAGCAGGTTTCCTACTTAGAAGAAAGCACTCAGGTCAGAGAGTCCGAGATGTGAGCTTTGATAAAGCAGCCCTATAAATTAAAAGATCACTTTATTTCTCCTCTTCTTCCTATGTTTAAAATAAAGAACACCTGAAACTCTCCAGTTTCAGGCTGCTGTACATATTATGAACAAATGCCACAATGGGGATAAATACCAAGACTTTTTAAATATAAAGATGTACAGTTACTGTTCCAGTTAGGTAAAGAAATTTTAAAATTTTACTAGTCTACAAAAACACTTTTACCAGCTTGTTTTCCTAGTGGATAAATTAGGTTGTAAGAGTAGAAAAACAAGAACATTTTAGCCTTAACAAGCAGAATTGCTGTTCACCCTCTGGTTCTCCCAAGGCTTGCTACTGTATTTATTTTTATAGATTGTGGTGTTCATTGAAAAATCAGGCTCCTTCACATTTTCAGAGCTGGCATTTATTTCTCACTTTGTTAGCAAATCTATCATATTAATAGATATTTCTATTTCTCTGATTTTCTTTAGACATAGTTGATTATAAATAATATTCTACTTCATTTCTTCCATTATATTTCATTGACTTTCAGAAGGGATTGTGTTTAGGGGTAGATGTCTTGGTCTATAGAATCCAATTCTGGATTTCTGTTCATTGTTCTTATTCTCCTTCCCTTTGGAAGCATGTCCCTTCATTTAAAAAGAAAAAAAAAAAAACCTCTTTATTGAATGAAAGGAAACTTGGCAAAGAAACATAGAATGGTGGTCAATATAGTTTCACAATATATTTGATAGAATTTAGAGTTATAAATTATTTTTTAATTTTTATTTTATTGTCAAGGGTCTCACCATGTGGCCCTGGCTGGCCTGGAACTTGCTATGTCAACCAGGCTGGGCTTGAATTCACAGAGATCTACCTGCCTCTGCTTCCCAAAGACTAGGACTAAAGTTATATGTCTACTTTAGAAATAAGTTTAGATTCTTGTTAAATACCTGCATTGGAACAAGTGTCTGTATCTCTTTGGGCCTTATATCTTCTGTAAAATGAAGCTCATAGGACCTGTTTCATTGAATTCTTATAGCATGAAACCAGATGATCATTGTACTCTTATAGAAGAGCTCTTACCACAAGACAACTGGGTAGTAATTATCTATTATTATGACATAGCATTAGTTTTGTCTCCTTACAGAATAATCTAGCACAGTATCTGCACCAAAATTTGTGTGTGTGTGTGTGTGTGTGTGTGTGTGTGTGTGTTAAATCTAAATTAACCTGTTAAGTAAAGGAGTACACTATTTCATTTGGTTGATCATTTTGATAACACTGTGTGTGTGTGTGTGTGTGTGTGTGTGTGTGTGTGTGTGTGTGTGTGTAGGCTACAGGTCTGTCAGATCTCCATCTCATGTTTTGAAACAATGTCTCTCACTGCTTCTGGAGCTCACTAATTTGGCTAGGCTAGCTGGCCAGCAAGCTCCAGGGAGCCTCCTGCTTCTGCCTTCTGGGCTTTGGGAAAACAGGTGCATGCTGTCATGTTCAGCTTCTATGTGGATGCTGGAGCGGCAAGCATTATGGACCCACCTCCCCAGCTTTTATCCTTTTCTAATCTTGAATTTTAAGTTTAATTTTTGAGTACTTCTTCTATACATGTATTTGTAATGTAATATTTGGGGGCATATTTGTAGGATCTTCCCTACATGCTCTAAATATTATTTTGTTCATACCAGTTACTTATTAAATACCTTTCTATCAGTTGGTTTCCTGTAGGTAACTTTGTTTCTGGTTGTAGTATTTTTTTTAAGAGAGTCTTCTCAAAATTCTACACATTCTTTAAAATTGATCACTGATCTGGAGATTTTTATTATTCTCTTACTATTCTTTGCTACATATTTTTGGTTTCAAGTTTTTGGAAATTATATATCTAGTATCTAGATTTTGAAAATTACTGTATGCTTAGTGGATAGCTATACTAGTTTAACTGAGTTCTCTCCTTTCTCTCTCTCTCTCTCTCTGTATGTGTGTGCATAGATGTATTTATGTATGTATGTATGTATGTATGTATGTATGTAGGCAATTCTAATAAAAGTAAATTCTGGGAAGGAATTAATGATAAGGATTGCCTATGCTTCTGTGAAGCTGTCTTCTATTTATATGATTTTATTTTGAATCATTTGGTGGATACTTTATATAGATTATATATGAATATTTTCTAAGTGCATTTATCTCCTTAAAGTATACTGTACAGATTTTCATTTCTATAAGACTGCTGATTCAGTTGTTGTTCTTTTAATATGCACCCCTCTCCACAAGAAATATTTATAACTGGGTTATTGGTACTAGCGTCCACATATGAGAGATACCATTTGTCGTTTGTTTTTCTGGTTTTACATGAAGGATGTTTGTACTCACAAATTATCACCTATTGTTAAAAAAAATGAAAACAAAACAAAACAAAAAAGCAGAGAAAGATGCAGAAAACTTATGGCAGAATGCACGATCTGCGATGGGTAGGGGTGGGGTGGGGGGGAAGGGAAGGGGATATATGCCTGAACTGAATTGGAAAATGATGTATGAAATACACAAAGCATCAATAAAAATAAATTAAAAAAAATAAAAAATAAAATAAAATAAAATAAAATCAAAGGGAACCAAAAAAGAGAGAGAAAAACTTATTCACAGAACTGACCAAAACAGTAAACTTGTGCATTGAAAAGGTTACAAAAGACTGAGAAAAATGTAAGACAGGACTTAACATGTATGACAGAATCCATGAGCTCCGGTGGGGAACAGGGGGCATGAGGGGTGGGCATGGATGGGGGAATGAGTCTAAATTTGATTAAGAAATGTTGTATGAAATGTGCTCAATAAAAATTAAAAAATAAAATACTAGGTGATATTACAAAAAAAAAAAAAAGACTGCTGATTCAATGATAAAACATGTTCTGTGTAGACACTGACATTTTAGAATGCCCCTCTGGTTCCTGGATGAAATCACAACTATATTAATGGCCTACTTTTCCTATCCCAAGAAAATTGATTTTCCCTTTGTTTCCAAGGAAAATAATTTTGAGGGTGCTCACCATTATGTGATGAATGACACTATAAAAACACTTCAGGAGAGAGAATACTGCCTTAAAAATTGTTTATTCCATGCAGCCCAACTCTATTCCCTTAGAAATACAGCTAGGCTTAGAATGGCGGCATTTGTCCTTACTGTTTCCTTAAGCTGCATGAATGTTTCTGTGTACCTTCTTAAGCTTAGCGAGGTGTAGGGAAGACAGCGGCTCATCGTAGTAGTTTGGGCTGCTGATTCACCTCACTTGGAGTCTTGTACTCTCTCGATTTGCCAAGTGTACCTAGGAACTTCCTGGCTTACATCATTTGCTCCTCTACTGTCTAGCAGAACTTGCATTTCAATGCCTGGAACTTGGAGAAACAAGTGAGTGGGAGGGTGAGTCTACCAAGCTATTTGTTGAGGAGTCTTAAGGAAGCCTACACATGGATGTCTTGGAATCAGATTTTAAGAGAACAAAATAAAAACCTGTTTTTCTCTTGTGGTTATTTTAGGCTTTTTAAAAAAGTAACCTTCACATATGGTTCCTCCATATAAATCTAAATATATTCTACATTGATATAAGCTTGATGTGAACTTACTTTTCATGATACAGTACATTGAATAATGTAGTCTTCATTCAGGCTTTTTCATCCTGTGACAGTCTGAAAGGGCCACTAAAATTATATCAGAATTACTATGCTGTGTTCATATATGCAGCTAAACTATGTACACCATTACATTCCTTGCACATTCTATTAATTATGGAAATCACTTTAATTTCAAAAGTGGAATTTACATGACAGCAGCTTCTGGGGCTCAGTGGAGCATCAGATCAGTATGTCACAGAATTCCCTTGTAGTGTGGGTGGTGACAGGGCTCTGTTGACAGCACATTTGCAATGAAAATGTCTCATAAATGTGCAGCCACATAGACCATTGCTTAGAAGAGAGCATCTCAATATTCACATAGGTCACTAGTGTCAAGGATGATAATTTATTTTCCCTTAGATTAATAAAATAAATTATTAGGATATATAACCACACACATACACATAAATGGCCATATTGAGCAAAGATGTGGACATAGAATCCTGTGCTCTCTTCCATTACCATGTAAAAGTTTTGTATTTTAAAAGTCCTGTATAAATGTAAATGAAGACTATAAAAGGTCTAAGAGAATAGAGTAGTCCAGAGGAGTAAATGATAAGGAGTTAGTAATAAGATATGTCAAATCGTGGAAAAATTAGGCTGAATATAATAACAAAGTTCTTAATAAGGACAGCCATTAGATTGTGAAACTCTGGAAGAATACTTTATGTGAACTGTTTGAAATCACACTGGACTAAACGACTTTAAACTACAGTAATGCTGTATGGACCCGGGCTACATTAGAGATGGAAGTAGGAGGATGACCTAATGGTCTTCAGTGATTACTATGATTGTACTCATCTTGTGTGTTTGGTCTTGGTAGATAATCTTCTATCATTTTATGCTGCTTCTTAGAGCAATTTCAACAAATTCATCTAATGCAGAATTGGATGCATTTAGCAGAGTCTCAAAAGAAGTGAGAATGGACAATGAGCTCAGTATAAAATAGCAAAGTGAGACAGCCATGACTAAACACCTGCTCCATTTTTTAAATTGGCCCTGGAGAAGGCAAGGCTCATGCTACAACTCTGGTCACAACACATTGTGCAAAAATGTAAGTTCCCCTTTTTGCTTTTCAATGAAGATCAGGTATCGCATTTCATTTCATTTCTTTTGTTAATGGGTTCTTGGGATGATGGTGTGTACAAATGGAAACATCTAAGCCCCAAGCCAACAGGATATATTTTGGTAGGCAATTGCAAGAATAGGAAAAAAAAATCATGTATTACTAGAGGAATGGACACAGAAAGGAGATCATGTAATTTGAAAAAAAATATTAGGCCTGAAAGAAGAGGAAAATAGTGCCAAGCATGTTGAAAGATATTATTACTGTGAATCTTACAAAGCATGATAATCCTAGACTTTGTGTGGTTTAGTTGATTATCTGTCACGAAGTAAAGAAGTAGAATAGGTTGATGGTCAAGGTCTTCCAGTCAACATAAATATCAATTGTTGTTTGAAAATAAGGATCATTTATGCCATCTTAGTTCATCTTACCATTTTTAATTACAATAACAAAACCAGGCAATCGTGGAATAACCAAACCCAATTTATACTAATATTTTCATATTATAGCACAATACAATTTTAAAAAGAAATCCATCATATATACATGAGTGCATGACAAAGTATATATTTTCATTACTTATAATATCTGTTTGTGCAACCTTTAACACATTTTCTTTATGGTGTCATGTAACTAGAGTGTGAAAAATATCATTCACTTAAAAAAGAGATGCAGATCTTGTATTTTGTGTGCTAACAAAGTTTTTTTTTTTCCTGAGTTAAGATTCAGATTTCATAGAAATCGACATTTTACACCATTTGGGGGATGGGGTGGGACTTATCAATACAATACTTTCTTACCATAGATCCCATGAACATGGGTACAATTTTAGTTGTTTCATTTGTACAAGTACACATTTCAAAACTTCGTGTCCTCATTTTGCATCATGAACATTTCAAACTTCACTTAGCATGCAAACCAAGATAATTCAGGACATGTCTATTCAAAATATCTGTCTACTCCTGCTGGGCAATCAGAACCCGAAGGAGTGGACAGCTCAAACCTACAGGTGTGGGAAATTTTTGTAAATGTAAGACATTGCCATTACAAAATGGAAAAGTACCACTTTACTAAGATCTGGTGCACATTAGCTTTCAAATCTCAAAACTCTATCAGGTTGTTTTTAGTAAAATGGCGAATAGCAACACAAAATCGTAACTGATAATCAGTGTCTTAAATATCTTTGGTAGGAATGACTATCCACATACATTTAGCTTAATGGAAATTTGGATGGTTTAAATCATGCCTGTATAAAGTATATTTATATAAAAAACAGAGTCCAAACAGCAGCTTTAAAATGTGGTCAGATGAGTCAAAACAAACTTAGATACTGAGACAGGTATATGAATATTTCCAAATGGATGCCATCACCCTCCTGCCTCCCCAGAAACAATATAGCTTTGAGAAACAGTTCTAGGAGCCAGGGGTTCAACCATATTCATGCAGGAGGGGTCTCAGCTATCAACTGGGAGAGGTCCTGAACTCACAGGAACCCAACTCATGAAAACCTCAACTTGCAATGTAACAACATGTATTTATTTGGGGAATGGAGTGCCCAAATAAATCTATACACATATCCATTACTCTTCAAACAAGAGTAGAACTATTTTGTAAGCAAATTAGCTGAATCTTTGACCACAGATCTTTTAAAAAGATAGTTTTGTCTTCAAAATTCGAAGTGCTCTAAGATATTTAGAAAGCAGGTTCTCACCTCCTTAAAACATCCACCCAGAGGTATCATACCTTTAGAGACTCCTACTTGTTTGTTACTGCTAGGTAAAACTAGAAGGCAATCTGAGCAAAATCCTCCAGAAATGAGCTTATTGGATGTATTACCTAGTCTATTTTTGGACCGCAGATCTCCCGCCCTCTCGGAATTATCTCACTGTCAGATAAGAAAATGGAACAGGATCGATGGGTAGAGATAGGCTCTCAGTCTGGCTGTTTGATTTTTGGCTCAAGCCAAAAGGAGCAAGGGGCAGGGCGTTAGGACTGGTTTCCAATCATGCTTGCAGGAGGGCGAACCTCTGCCCCTGGCTTCAAAGCTTATCCTGGCGGCACTGGTTCCTGCTGACCGCTACCCACCTCGCCTGGCACCCTCCACACCCACATGAAACTGCCAGTGTGTCAGCCACTCATTGCACGGTGCCTGTGCACAAAGCCCTGCAACCTCCATACAGACGAATCCTGAGCCCAGCACAGAGCTGGAGGTGGTTAGCAGATGAGACTGGTCTCTGGTTATTCCTTTTACCTCTCACTCTCTGGCAGCAGATCCTCGCCCTGAAATCTGCCTCTTCCAGGATGGACAGTCGCGCGCGCGTATACACACAAACTCTTTCTCAAGCACACACACATTGGTCCTGTGACCCACGTTTCCCACCCCGGCAGATACATAAGGACTGGTCCTTGCTCTGCCTCAACTTTCCCCGCTTCGCCTGCCCCACGCGGCATCCGAGCTCCTGCGCCCTCGCTGGGCGCCCTCCAGAGGGACACGTCCTCCTCTGGGCTCCTTACCTCGCACAGACAACTCCTGGCCGGAACTGGAGCTGACCACGGTGGCGGCAGCAGCGGTGAGCCTGCAACCGGGTTCTGGCTCATGGTTGGTCCTCTTCATCAGACACAAAAGAGGAAGCTTGCTGCCTTTGTCCTTTCCAAATCCAAGGAAGAACTTATTTTGCCCCCGAAACGGCCAACTTGTGTGCGAAGCTTCCTGTCACAGTGCCCCTGCCCCCGCCCCCGCCCTGCTGCGTGCTGGACCACTGCCTGGTGGCCCAGCATCCAGGCCTCCGAGTCAAGGGGGAGTGAGGAAAGGGAGGGCTGGTGGAGAAGAGCAGGAGGAGGTTGGGGAGAAAGGGACCCAGTGGTCTTCAGCAGAGGGGAGGGGAGTTCCAGAGCCCAGTCTCCCTCCTCCTCTTTGCAGGCAAACCACTTCCTAGGCGCGGAAGCAACTTTCCTTCACCTTGGCCAGGCTGAAACAGTCGCATCTAATTGGGACTCCCAGCAGAGGCACGGACCTTCTGGCATGCTGTCCTTCTCATTCTTTCTCTTTCCTCCCTTTTTTCCTCCCCTCCCCCTTCTCCCCTCCGTTTATAGGGGTGTATCTGCAGAGTCTCCACAGAGCCAGGGTACCTAGACAAGAGGGTTAGGATAGAGAAAGCCACGCAAGGTTGCTGGCAGCTTTGCCCCAGGGTTTGTAATCCTTAGGCAGTGCGTGTAAAGGTTGGTGAATTTCGGAGGAGTGGAGTGAAGGGGCGTGGGGAGTTGGAGAGGGCGGTGGCTCCAACTTTGAAGCTCTGCTAGGGCTCTGGGTACACGCGGGTGAGAAGGGACCAGCAATCCTTCCTAGGAAGAACTCTCCTTTGGTCCCGGTGTAAGGGGCTGACAGCACTATGGAGGAGACTGCGAAAGCGCCAGCAGCGTGAGCCAGGGAACCAGGGAGGCTGGTGCCCGGCTCTGCCCCACACGCGGTTCAACTGCACATTGCGAGCCCCTGGAGAGGCTTGTGCAGAACAATCCCTGGGTCAGCAGGGAGGGAGACGCTCCTGTTTCCTAGCAACGCTCATCAATCTTCTCGGGATAGCTCTCTCTGAAGGAATTCGATTGGACAACCCCTTGAGAGAAGCCACGCCCCTTCAAGAATGCTGGGCTGCTGCTTTTTCGCATTCTCCCAAATTTCTTGGGCGGAATAAGATTCTAGGGAGTGCTGAGATAATCTCTTCTTTCTTATCCCTATATGCAACCACACTGCACGCGCCTCCTTCCCCCCATTAATCTTTGTCTAGTCCTACTTCTGGTCAGAGTCTCCGCTGAACCTCTTCTTTCCTTTAAAAATTAAATAAATAAATACCTTAAATTGGTGACGTAGGCACAAAGGAGAAAAAGGCACACGGAAATAGTTTTAAAAGGCTGCAAGCTACAGATAACATCCTGAAGGTAAAATTCTAGGCTTCCATTCTATGTTTAGAAATGCGTTGCGTTTAATTTCAAAATTGAAAGTTCATTAATTTTCCACACGGATGTACTAACTTTATATTAACCCAAGATTGAGTAATATGAATCCAGACACAATTAAACAGAATGCTTTAAATGCCACATAACCTTGAACATTTAATGTTAAGTTGTTTAACAACTATTTTCTTTTCTGAGCTAGCCAGAGCATTTAAACTGCAGAAATAATTTACTACTGATTCCTTTACAAGGTTGCTATTATTTAAAAGACACATGTGCCTACCTATTTCTTTGTGTACTTCACTAAATCTAAAATATTAGATGTATTAAAATTAAAATGTTATTATGCATTAAAATATTTGTTACTCATTTCACACCCTTTATTTCTGAAATGCAACAATATTCCCAGAAAGAAAAGCAAAGTGGCTTTTCCTTATTTCATTACAGTTATCTAACATGTAGTAGTCACCACAAACCGAGTAGACCTTTACGAGGCAATTTTTAATGATGTCTGCTCAGTAAACACATGAACATCAAGGGACAACAGCATAAACAATGGAGAAGATAAATATTTGCATACTGTAAGGGCTTAGAATACTCAGGAAGCCATGCTGGCAGATTTTGGTCCTTTTCAGAATGTTCCAGAAGATATTAGCATTCATTTCTGAAACCTTATCATAATCAGTTGAGATTAAGAGTAGAAGAGATCTGATGCTTTCATCTCATTAAAAAAAGAAAGTAGCTGTGCTTGCATAAAGAAAGTGCTGATGTCTGGGCTGACTTGCATCCCTGTGGCCTGTTTGTAGGCTGCATAGCACACTGGTGTTTATGTGAGTAGGGGTTGACATAGTGACACAATTTATCCATGTGGTATCAAATAGGTCTTATAGTATAGTTCTTTTCCTTCCCCATTCTGCTAGACATACAAATGATGAACGAAAGGGCTGAGGAGTTGGGTGGAAGCAGATTAATTGAAATCAAATCCTAAATTTTCCAGCCTTCCTAACTGACATCCTTCTAACCTTGGGCAGTATTTTAAACTCGATTTTAGGGCCACCATCTATAAAATAAGAATAACTGATCATACTTTAGTGTCATTTCAAAACTTAGTAAGTCCATATATAAAATATCAGTTACTAGTATAATTAGTCTTTGGCTTATAGTTAATGGATGACATTTTAATTTTGGCCTATAGAATATATTATTGGTAAAAAAATTTAAAGAATATATTATTGGAAATAAATTAGTTTTGAATTTCAATTTTCTTCTTGATTTAAATTGATCATTGACTAGAATATAGCTTAGCTTTTAATGTTTACTTGTTGGTGTGTGTTTAATGAGTTAAAATCCTCAAGGGATAGAGCTAAATAATAACTGCTGACTGGATGACATGATGATCCAGAAATTACATTCTGTATTTTCCCCCATATTCCTCAATTATTTTACTGGGTTCCATTTTTAAATAATTCTCATTCTTCTTTAAGCACCTCTAGTGTAGTATATTTTTTATCATATATTTTTCAAATCAAATGCTTTTGTTTAGCATTTAGACTATTTTTCTAGTTTGTGTTTTCATTTGTTTAAATTTTACTAATCTATGTACATTTGTTTAAATGATTAATCATGATATTTAAATGATTAATCATGATATTTCTTCCTACTATTCTTTACAGTTAACAGCTTGCTTTCTCTAATGGTGTGTAAAGGGTACATCTTTACAAATACCTCTCAAAATTTATATACTATCATTATTAGTTACAGACTTCCCCATCTCCTTCTGAGCCATAGCTCACTGTTAAAATCTCCACTGACTCAACATAGAAATCATCTTGTGATTTCTGCTGTCAGTCAGGGATGTGTAGTTATTTTGATCATGTGTGATGATGAGGCATCCAGTCTGTGCAGAACAATCCCAGTTTATGGGTGTCATTTGATTGTATCCCTCATTCTCACATTATTTCTCAAACATGTTAAGTTTGGGGTTGTCAAATGGCCACCCGAACAACTAACTACCTGGCATATCCTTGCCTGAGCCTTCATTCACTTAATTCATCTGTCTAGTGAATTCTTTTTATCTCAGTTTAGGACTGGATGATCAGTTCTGGAGACTTTATATTTATGCATATAGATATATTCATAAGCATGTATATATATATATATATATATATATATATATATATATATATATATATATATACATAGTCATAAAAATTTCTCCTTATATTTGCTTCTAAGCATTCCTCCTCCTTGGATCATCTATAAAATTTAAATTTAAGTGTTGTTATGGAATAAAAAATGAATATGTTTTAGTCTTTGCTTTGATTATAGCTGTAAGGTAAAGGGGCGCCAGCCACTCCACATTCCCAAGTGAGAGTGATCAGACACATTGTGTTGGATTTGAGTTGGAGGGAGTATCCTTAAACTATGCAAAACAGAAAAGAGTTAAAAGCTAAGAAATGGAGAGAGGCAAGAAATTTGAGTTAAAAGGCTTTGGTGTATTCTAAATATATAGGTCTAAAATGCAGTAAAGGGTGATACTACCCAGGAAAACCTTTGCTATGTTTCCCTAGAATGGGAGCTGCATTTTCCTATTCCACCCAAAAGGGCTTGGCACAGAACTCGTAGATCCCTTTAGATAGTCTGTGCAAGCCACTGAGATGTGGTGATAGAACCTTATAGGCTGTGCTCTCTGCACAAAGGTGCCCATCTGAGGAGTAAGAAGAAAGTATTTGCTGAGGTTCAGGGCCCTTTGTAGAGCTATATCATCCTGCTGAGAAGGTTCCTGTTTGTACATCATTAGTGTAGAAGGGATCCCCTCTACAAATTCACATAAATAGAAGCATGTCAGTGAAGAGGGTAAGGTAGAAAGTGTCCACTCATGAATGTATCACCAGAATTGGGTCAGGTTCTGAAGTCAGAGAGTACCAGAGCTGGGGAGTCTTCAAAGAATTGATCAATTGGCATCAGGAAAGTTAGCTTTGAACACCTACTGAACTCAGGAAAAAGCAATTTTAGATTATTTCTGGACAAAGAGGACTTTCCTTGGCTCTTTGCATTTGCATCTCTGTCCTCTCTACAGGAATCAAATGCTCTGGCTGTGGACTGAGGCAGAGGGGCCATGGGACAAGAAGCTGGCTAAACGAAAGAAGAGGCTGCCAGGTCCTACTCAGGATGTTCTCTGGAACTGATTGAAGGGAAAGGCTTTACCCATAGACACTGAATTGGCTATTACGCTGCCTTACTTAATATTCCATTTGAATCTCAGTCTCTTTCTCTCTGTCTCTCTGTGTCTTTCTCTGTGTCTCCGTGTCTCTGTTTTCTTTGGGTCTCTGTCTTTCTCTGTCTCTGTCTCTCTGTCTCTCTCTGATGAAGGAAAGATTTTTTAGCTGAGAACACTCTGAAGATCAGAGTACTAGCCTTGGATTATATCCAAGGGTTAAAAGAGGAATCAGTCCTATTGACAAGATATGCAGAGTCAATAATAAGAACAGGGTAAAGCTGTTTGTGTGGTACTTTGTGAACTTACTTGTTAGGCATATGGGCATATAACTCTTCAGCAGTTTGGTTCTCTCTCTCTCTCTCTCTCTCTCTCTCTCTCCCCCCCCCCCCCAAGATGTGTGCAAATATAGGTTCTTGAGTGTCAAGACGCCCATAAGAGGACAACATCAAATGTTGGTCCTCACCGTTTCCCTGGTTGACAACAAGCCTCTGCTTGTGTGCCTGCTGAGTTCTCTATGCTAGCTGGCCTGGAAACGTCTGTGCACTCTTCTCTCTCTGCCTCCCATTTTGATGGAGAAGTATTAAGTGTTATGATTATTGACATGTGATACTGTGCCTGACTCTACCTGGGTTCTAGAGATTCAAACTCAGGTCTTCATGTTTGTGTAGCAAGCCATCTACCAAGTCAAATCTTTTCCAGTTTTATTCTTGATTCTCACAAGGCAGGCGCAATAACTTTTATGCTTTGTTTTGATCTTGAATATTGTACAATAACAGCTGAATTACAGTTGGAAGTGAACTTAAATTTTTACATATTAAAATCCTTTCTGGTTTGGATTTTTTTTTTGTATATGTGAATGGTGTGCTTTTATATAGTTAAAGATACTGGCATGTATTTGGGCACACATATGTGTGCAAATGTTGATGTGTTCCTTGATCTCTGTTCATCTTGTATATTGAGATAGGGTGTCCTTCTTAAACTCAGAGCTTGCAGATTCAGGTGGCCTAGCTGGCTGGGTGGCTCTAAGGATTCCGGCTTCGATTAAAAAATGCTGAGATTATAGGCTAAATTTCATATCCACCCCTCAATATTTAAGTGGGTGTTAGAGATACAAATTCCTATTCTCATATGCATACAGCCAGTGCACTGAACCATCTCCCCATTTTGATTTTTGATTATCGAATAAATACTAGTAACAATCAACAAAATACATACTAATAAACTAATCAGATACTTGTACCAATAACATAAACATTCGAAATGCTTGTCTTAGGGTAGCCATTATGTCTGCAACATTTCCTTGCTACTTATGGAACTGTGACATATTTATATGTTTGCATTTGTGTGTGTGTGTGTACATGTGTGTGTGTGTGTGTGTGTAAATGATAGGTAGGGAGGAAGGAATAGCTTAATATACATTTGTTGAGTAAATTTCCAACAATTGAGTATTACCTTGGTTTATTTATTATAGCTCAGTAAACGAAATCCTAATGGATTCCTGAAGAGAAAGAATAGAAAGAGTTTAGATGTATTAATCTGGTTCATTAGACTATAAACTTCATTAGGGGAGGAAATGTTCAACCATTCACTTAACTTCTGTGCTTGGTATGTTATAGACCTTAACAGGCATCTGATGAAGAAAAAAAGTGAAAGACCATCCTAGGGACTGCCTCAAATTTGTGTTTTAATAATGTGCAAACTGCCTTTAGGTTTAGGTTTACTTAGGTAATTTTGGAAGTGAGGGTGTTATAATAGGATCTGGAGAAAGTTGTAAACATTGTAACTGAATTGAAACCTCTAGGCCCAACCACTGTTTGGATTAGTTAATTCATATAGACAATGTATGTAGAATCGCTGCTGTTAATCTGGGGCTGTGACCAGTTTAACTAAGCAATAATAACAAACATCATAGAAGCACAGAAGACATAAAAGCTCATCAGTCAGGTTTGTTTACTCACCTGTAAATTTATTCTTAGAAATTCTTGGCATGGCTTTTCAGTGTATATTTTAGATATAACGTGTTAATGCTACTTATGTTGGTCTTAGATTGGCTATTTCTTTCTTGACAATTCAAATCTTTCATACCTGAATATTAGAATTGTGTTTGTCATTCATACATTGCCATTCATTTCAAAATAAGGTTTGATTAGTTATGCTTATATGTTTGTATGGAATCAAGGAATGTTCCTCGGTAACTATGATGGGCAGAACACAATTTCAGACACCTATGATATAAAAAAAAATGAGATGAAGTCTTCTTCTTGGCAAAGAACCCGTACCTGCCATTGATATCAGACCTAGAAACCTGAGGTTAGACAGATCACTCTGTGTGCATAAGGGATAAATTAATATTAGTTTTCTACTGAAGAGTTATAGTATTAAACTGACTCATTATGATTTGTTGTTATATCCATAGATGCATGTATCTCTCAACTTTCACAAGAGAAGCTTCCTTATGTGGCAGATGGCAGATGGTGATTAACAGAGACCCACACCTGGCAATGTGCAGATAGCAAGAGGTTGCAGAGTGCTTATTACTGAATAGGACATCTATGTCAAACCTCTCTGCCTCCAAAGGCTCTGGAATCATTGGGCAAGAGGAAATGGAAAGATTGTAAGAGCCAGAGGTGGTGGATAACCACAAGGTAAGAGTTTTCCAGATAGCTGATCCATTACTCATAAGAGTTCAAAACAATGGTGACAACATGGACAAGTCCTGTGCAAGCTCAAAGGAGAAAAAGAATCCCAACATAGATCTGAAGAAGTGTGTAAGAAATGCCAACTACTGGCAACTGATGGCTGCTGGAGGAGGAGAGTCAGTCTCTTTAAGGATGGGACTCTTGACTCTTGTTAGGTTAACCAGGCTCCAGTTGATGGACCCTCACTGAAGAACATTTGTGGACACAAATTAGACACTGTAGGCCATGTGTGTGTGTGTGTGTGTGTGTGTGTGTGTGTGTGTGTGTGTGTGTGTATGTGTGTGTGTGATTGGGCAGGGGACAGTAAGGGAAAGTGTGGATGGGGAATGGAAATCTAAATATCATAAAATATATGAAAATCTAAAAAGTTCAAAACAAATTTCAAAAAGAATTATAAACAAATAAAGACAAAAAAGAAAGTAAGATGAAAGGTAAAATCTAAGGATTTATCTTACGATAACAATGAGAAGTGCAAATAAACTATTAAAAATGTAACACGATGGAATGTACAAGAAGGTATTAAGAAGAAAGGTCATGTGTATTACCAGGTAATAGACCTGGACTCAGATGACATTGATGAAGAGTCAAGACTAAACTTTAAAATGTACAAGTGTGGGGGCTGGAGGGATGGCCTAGCGGTTAAGAGCGCCGACCGCTCTTGCAGAGGACCCGGGTTCGATCCCCAGCACCCACATGGCGGCTGAGAGCCGTCTGTAACTCCAATTCCAGGAGAACTCCAGTTCCGGGGGAATCCGAGACCCTCTTCTGAACTCCGCGGCATTGCACGACACGGGTGCACAGACCTGCATGCAGACAGTACATTCGTACACATACAGAAATAAATAATAATAAAAAAAAATTAAAAAAAAATAAAATAAAATGTACAAGTGTGAGAAAAAGAATCATGCCAGCTAGAGATGTTTTCTGCCAGTAAATATTTCCTAGCCTCACTATCAACAACATAATCAAATAGTGCTCTAGGTGGTTTTCACATATGATGGCTATGGAAATAGGGAGCGTTTTGGCCTGCTTCAGTGGGTTTGTGTTGTCGTGGTCAGCACCACTGTCTTTTCCTTCATGTTGCAATAATGCTGCTGCAGCCCCAGCTATCACATTAGGAAGCAGTAAGAAGCAGGACGAGCTATATTTTATATTTATCAAGAGTGTACAGTTTTTCTCATAACAACACAATATAAATAAGACTATGTCTCAATGGCCAAACATGTTTTATGACTGCTCCTAAATGCAAATTAGGTTGGAAAGAGAGTAATTAGCTTTTAGTTTCCTTAAGGAAGAAAGTAAAAGAGCTTGGCTGTTGAGCTGGCTAGCCAGCAATGTCTGACTTGGGAAATAATCTCAGTACTTCCCTCTTCTGATATCTTTAACATACTGAAGATAGTTTTCTTTTTTTTTTAATATTTTATTTATTTATTTATTTATTTATTTATTTATTTATTTATTTATTTATTTATTTGAATGTACTGTCTGCATGTAGGTCTGTGCACCTGTGTCATGCAATGCCGTGGAGGTGAGAAGAGGGTGTCAGATTCCCCTGGAACTGGAGTTCTCCTGGAATTGGAGTTATAGACGGTTCTCAGCCGCCATGTGGGTGCTGGGGATTGAACCTGGGTCTTCTGTAAGAGCAGTTGGCGCTCTTAACCGCTAGGCCATCTCTCCAGCCCCGAAGATAGTTTTCTACCCTATAAGTTAAGTAAATTTTGACATCTGAAGAGTGAGATATACCCAGAAGTTTTTTTCTTGGGGTTCATTCAGTAATATTTTCTGAGCATCTAGTCTATGCCTGTCAACATTCTATATGCTGAGTATGCAAGCAAGACTATTCTAATATAGTTGTTGGGATTGTGGAGCATATAGCCAGAGAATGATCTTAATTAATATAAAATTTTATTTTTAGGACTACTTTAACTATAGTCATTAAACTATAGGAGTGATCATCAGATCAAAGTATTGACAGCATTTCAGGCAATTTTACTGTGATTTATAGCATTATGTTTTTTTTATTTTTGGCACTATTGAAATACTCTGTTTTATTAAAAACAAAAGCAAGCAAAATAGCTCAATTCTCATCTCCCAACCTATTTAAACCTGGCACACATCTGAACAATGTTTGACGCTGTTTTTCAGGTTCTTAAGTGAATGCTTTTTACCATGTGAGGGTTATACTTGTTTGGGAAAACTTTACCATCAGAAAAATAAGTCTTTAATAAGGAACATTTTTTACCTGGTCTAGTACAAGGGCACCTTAAGAGAGATTCTGGGTAGAGATACCACACCAATGTAAATGAGTGACATTAAGTCTCACTATCATTTCTAAGCCAGAATCTAATAAAATGAATTCAATGTTTCAGGGAAGTGTTTTTCTCAGGCAAAACATATTTGGTTTGAATTATCTTAGCAACTGAAAAAAACCCATTAATTAGGTAATTGCTTCTGTTCTCTGGTTCAGCTTGGTAGTGGAGAGTCAATGACCCAGGGCATGATACTTCAATTAGACGTAGTGCCAAATTAGCAGCAACCTGTGACAGTTCTGTTACCTCACCAAAATGATCATCCATGCTGCTCAAACCTAATTGTCTTAGACTGAAAAAGTCTTACATTAAACTTATGGAGAAATGTGTATTAAGATTATGAGTTAGTCACAAATTTTTCCTTTGGTGACTCATTATTTTTCCTAAAACATAATCATTCTCATTGTAAAAGTTGCTGCCTACAGGTGCTCTTATTATAATGATTACAAGGCGACAAGAAAGAGCTTTTCTTCTTCTGTTGATAGGGGTCAGGGCGAGTACAAATCCCCTTCTGCAGATACTTAATCTATTACGGAAGTTCAACCTCCAATCACAAGTGACCACATATAGATATGAGAATATTGAATAAGAACACTCAGAGGCTCACAGAGAAGCTAGCCAATTCAGTGCCTATTAAGCTATTTCCTGTCCAGATCCCCTGGGAGACTGCTCCAGCCACAACCTTTGGCAAAGGTATATCCAGAGCTATTTTGACTTCTGTTATCAGCTGCAATTCTAAAAGAGGATACTGGGATTCAGGTAAGAACAACTTCATTCTAAGATACCTTGTTATCTCTGTGACAACATATATAGGGAAACGTGAGGTAAAGGAGAAATTTCAGTAACCTTATCTTCTTAATGACTGTGTTAAATAACTGCTTATTTCTTCCATTATTTCACCTCTTATAGAAAGAGCTGTATCAAATATATTAAGTCCATGAAACCTTTCTCAGAATACCCTCTATGACTATATTATTGATATTTTTCTTGGAATAGGAAGTTTTAGCTTTTTAATATACTTTTACTTCTAGATTTTTATCTAAATACTTTTAATTAAAAATCCCACTATTTTTTAGAAGAGGACCATAATAAGTTAAATGACTTATTTCAGGTCATATAGGAAATGTTTGATAATATCAGAACTTCACACATGAAATGGTTTTGAATCCAGTATGTATTTCAGCATCACAGTCTGCCATTCCTAGTTCCTATTAATGATATAGGATAGGCTTTTAGGCCATATCTTCATTATAGCCTCCTCTGTCCTTATGGGTATTTCACATCTCACTTGTTCTTATAGACCAACATGTCTTCTTTCTCATAATCCTAATGAGTTTATCTTGTCTGCAAGCTTTAATATTCAGTATTTTGGACATACACAAAAAATCTCATCCCAACTGAGGGCTTAATCAAGCAATAGATACTTCTCCAATGTAGTTTTAACCTGAAGGAGTAATCACTACTGAGAATTTCAGCTGTCTTGGAAATTAATAGAATTTTGAACTTCCTGTAACTGTGATGAGCGGATGGTATAGTGATGCTTGATTTCTCAACCATGTAACATTATATTAGATGCTTGGTTAATATCCATAATGTTCCATCCCATGATTCAGTCAGAAGCTCAGAGTAAAGCATGGGGAAAGATACTTCCTATGCTGGTTTAGTATCCATTGCTTGGAACTTAGTGCAATGTTAGAACCCTTGATTGAATGAGTGAGTGTCAAAGATAGTGCCAACTACCTGCTTGATTATAATCGTAGAAAGATGATGCAGGACATATGAAGTTTAAGCTATAAATTTTGATAATGGTATTATCTATGTGTTATAGATGAGATTTACTAGGTACATCTATTAGGGTTGACTAAATCTCTTGGGTCTAAACAAGCCCATAATCACATGGCTTAAAAACATCATTTTGTATGGTGACTAAAGATTAGCTATAAGCTGATCCATTATTCTGAGACACAAGCTGACAAAGCTTCCACTATCTGCAATATTGCTCATTGTGGCAAAGGAAAAGAAACATCAGCAGGGCCTCATATCAGCACTTAAAATGCTGTGTGCAAGAAGAGTCCTGCATACGTTCTGTGCGAAGCTAATGGTAGAACTAATCCCAGCAACCACAAGGGGAGCAGAGATGCAGTTCTATCTTATGCCTAGAAGGCAGAGATCCAGAAATAACTTTGAACAGCACTAATGACAACCATAATGGAAAAAGACTATTCATCTTGTATACGAGCTGTTTTTGTATTGTGCTTTCTTCTGTAATATTGAAAAAATGTGTTTCTAGTTTTTGATCATTTTCTATGGGTCATACACTATATTATGATTTACATACATTGCATCACAAATTAATGTGACAAGACCCTGGGAGAGAGATATTATTATTTATTATTACTTATATAAAGATGAAGAGACTGAGAAAGTACAGTTAAGTGGCTTGCCTACATAGTAAATGTTAGGGCTAAGATTAGCACTCATATCTGTTGGAATCCAAAGATGATGCCCTTCAGAGTGACATTGGATTTATGTAATACCTCTGTATCCTTCAGGATCCATCTTTTAAAATTTTTTTTTTTTACTAATTTGCTTTTGAAGGTCATTTTCTCTGAGCCCCTGAATGTCCTTTTCTCAGTGATGCCATGAAATCATGCTTATAAATACAAAGTGGAAAAGAAAATAAGCAATCTTTTTTTTCTATAGAGACTAAGCTCAAATAACTGAGATAAAGAGAAAGATGCCATGAAATCATGCAGATGAATAGTTAGAGCTGATAAAATTTAGGAGACCCTGCATATGATTATGCTCTTGTTATAAGATCAAATTCCAGATTCTGCTCCATTGACTAGAAAATGTCAGTTCAATATTTGAATATTACAAGGAATTCCAAATTTATTTATTCTCTTAACTAGAAATTGATGTTTAGCAATATAGTTTAATTATTCTTTATATTTTTAAATATTTTATTTATTATAGTTTATGTGTATGAATGTATTGTCTGCATGTGTGTAAGTACACCCATGTTGGGCAATGCCTGAGGAGCTAAGAAGAGGGCATTGGATTCTCCCCAGAACTGGAGTTATGGAAGTTTGTTAACTACCATGTTGATGCTGGGAACCAAACCTGGGTTCTTTGAAAAAGTAGCCAGTTCTCTTAACTGCTGAGCTATCTCTCCAGTCCCTAGTTTGTTATTTTTAAAATTACATATTACTTCATACTTTTCATTTTTCCTGTGAGACTTCCTTCTCTGAAATACAGGTGCTTTGCCCATATTAAATGTTTTAAAGATTAATTTAAGTATCATATTGGTGCTTGTGAAAAATTTTGATATACAACATTAGTTTCTGCTGAGGGAGGGAATCTCATTTTTCCTTGTCTCACATCTTAAACCTCAATACTGAAGGAGACCATTGCCTTATTTCCCTTTTCTATCACAAGGGATATAGAGTTAATTATCACAAAACTAACATAAATAGGGGATGAGTAGAGTGTGAATAGCTTCCTTTCACATTTTTGCTTCATATTTCTTCTACTTTAATACATATTTTTAAAATCTTTGAGTAAATATATGTTTATAATTAATGGTAGGCTCTAATTCAAATAACAAGTAAACTACATTTATTTCCTAGAGGTATGAAAAATAATAGCACATCTTTTAAACCATGTTCATTTTATTAGATGAAATATGGTACTCTGTTCTTTGTGACATACTGTAGATAGCCTGGTTATATGGTAAGCTGTTAGAGACATATTCTAGCTATAAGTTTATGCTAAGAACCCATCAGTTTTCTCAATAATAATGCTAGTTTCACTACTGTCACTCATTTGATTAACTCTCAGTTGGGTTTGAACTTCAACAGGAGAAAGAAGTCTCTTAAATATGAAGACCTTCAAATCTTGTTTGTATATGGATCAGCCACCTTGACAACAGGTATGAAATAGAAGAAGCGGGGGTATAGCTCTCAAGTTATCTTGTTGAAGAAAGACCCTACATGATCCAAAAGAGTGCCTTTGGATATTGTTTCACCACACAAGATTGGTAGGTAGGTGGTAACTTTTTATAGTATGCCATATGGTTATGATTTTTTCCAATTTTAATGTTGGGTTTTAGCTTACGTCTCCTAGGTGGGTGGCATTAGGCCTCAGGCTTTTGTAAATTGGCCAGGTTGGATTCTGACTTTGATGGGTCACTGGAGCATATTAACAGAGTCCTAGGAAAGTGACAGTTTATTCAGGCAAAGCTGAAGGCGCCTGTGCCTTAGACAATTCTAGTTGTACAGGTCACTGCGTCAGCATTTCTGAATGTAGATGCCATTAGATGAGACATTGATAGCAAGACCTTGAAAATTCCTAGGCACAAGGTGGCCTGTTATTACAGGTGAAACTGAGTTTAGATTAGTACTTTTAGAGGTCAGACAGAATAACACTATTTGCTGTTTTTAAACAGCAAAGCAATGGAATGCCACATGTTTTATAGAACACTGCTGAGGTTCTCGCTTTTCATTGTTTGTACCAGTCCTCCTGTGCAGCCAATACAAAACCAGCTGCCCCACATTCTGCTGGGAAGGATTTACAGAAACAGTAAAATATGACTGTCTCAAGTTGGCTATTAATTCTGATTCCAAATATAATTTTAGTATCATAGAGATGTGTGAAAGGATGTTATGGATGGTGATGCAAATGAGTGGAAGCCTTCCTGTGGTGGTTTGAATGAGAATGTCCCCCACAGGCTCCAACTATTCAGACATATTGTCTCCAGTTGGTGGTCCAGTTTGGGAGGTCCTAGAAGGTGTGGCCATGCTGGAGGAAATGCATCATTGGGAGTGGGCTCAGAACGTTCCAAAAGCCAGTGCTAGTCTCCAGTCTCTCTCTGCTTCCTATGCCTGCTTGAAGAGGTGAAGCTCTGCTTTCTGCTCAGCACCTCATGCCATCACGCCTCCCTGCCATGATGGACTATAATTCCCCTGGAACTGTCAAATGTAAGCTCAAAGACACTCTTCCTTTTATACATTTCCTTGATTGTGGTGGTTCTAGCACAGCAACAGAAAAGTGACTAATACATCTCATGATGAACTGACTAGGCTGGCCTTTTGGTATTACAGAGAGAAACAGAGATCGAAGTTCCCTTAAAAGGTTTTAGAAAAGTTCTGCTCTCTTAAGCACTAAGAATCAAATTATCTAAGGCAACTGATTAAATTATTTTTGTCACAATTTTTATTTTTTTGAGAATGTTATATATGAATACTGTACTATACTATTATCATTTTCAACCCCTTCTCTCTCCCCACAACTCCTCCCCTGTTCCTCTTCCTCTCCCTCCCTCTCAAATTCATGACCTCTCTTCTATAATTATTATTGTTTTACACACACATACACACATGCACACACAACTTACTGAGCCCATTTAATGTTGCTCTAATGTACATGTGTTGTTTAGGACTGACTGTTTGGGATAGAATCTAAGGGCATCCCTGTAGAAAACTGATTTTTCCATCTCTCAGCAGTTGTTGATTGCCTTGACTTCATCTAGGGGAGGCCCTTGTGAAATTTCCCCTAGGTCTGTTAGTATGTAGTCTGATGTTATCACTACACAGGTATTGTTTAGACGACCATATTATTGAGATTTTATCAGAGCATCATCCGTGTCATGTATAGAGGAGATTTTCTAACAGCAGATGTCCTGATTCTCTGGCTCTTACAAACTGCCCCTCACTTTCCTATGATGTTCTCTGAGCCCTAGGTGCAGGGGCTTGTGTTGTACATCTACCAATTAGGGCTGGTCCACAGCCACTTATCATATGTGTTTTGAACAGTTGTAGATCTCTATAGCAGCCTCCATCTGCTGCAAAAGAAACTGCTTTGATGAGGGGTGAAAGCTACGTTTATCTATATCAGGATGCATATTTAGAATCCATGTAGAAATTATATTTACTTAGAGAAATTTCAGTAGTAAGTCTTCTTCTAGGGTCTCTTTATCCATATGTAATTGGCTAGGATTACAGTACCAGGTGTGCATTCCCTCCTCTTGAGTGGGATTTAAATCTAGTTAGATAGCTATTGGTTAACCATAAGATACCAGTACCATTATTGTATCATTGAGTATATATTTCTGGGCCAACCATTGTTGTGGATCATAGGCTTTATAGCTAGGTAAGACTACTGAATGCTTTTATCTCTTGGTATTTTGCTAGCACATTCAGATACTATGAGTGCTGCTCCTTGGGTGCAGGCTGCCAGTTCACTTCCAGCTTGACTCCTCCAAGTCCTGTGTCTAAGTGTGTGGTGTCTTCAGAAATAAGGTCTTAACTTCAAGTTCTGGGAGGCAACCCAGGGCAATGACAATACCTATATTGTTTTGGATACCCCCGATGAACAAATTTAAGGGAGATTCTCATGGCTGGCACTGAAGTTTTGTTAGCCTATGGCTCCGGTGGGGGGCATTATCACCCCATTTGTCATAGCTCTATTTAAATCATATACACTATATATGCATGTTACATATACTATGTATTGTTAAGTAACATAAAATAGTACATTTCCTTGTGCTTTCTTCAAACATCCTTAGTGGTCACTTTCTCTGTATTGTCCTCCTTCCTCCCTCTCCCATTTAGAGTTCCTCCTTTTCCTCCCTTTTATCTTTCATTGGAACCAATTTATTGCAGGCAATTTAAATGTAATCCAAAGATTAGTTTGAACTAAAGTAAAGGAAAATTGCTAAGTGATCTGGAGAGTTGGTTATTAGGAAAACATATTTTAACCAGAAGAGTAGACAAACATTTTTCTTTTAAATAGAGCAGTTAGTAATATCCAAACATAAAAGGAAAAATAGTTAAACTAAGGTCTAATGCCTCAAAAAATAGAAAGAAGGGGAAGCTTTGGTTTAGTTGTTATGAGGACTGAAAAGATTACTGAAACCCAGATAATTCAGACACAGAACAAAAGTGTCAGAGCTGGATGGAGCAACTGTGCTGACAAGAACCTGGGTCTGAGCAACCGTGGAGAACATTATCAAAGTTGTACATCGATAAGCCCTCATTAGAAGAATTGACTAGACTGATCTAAATGAGTAGAACTAATGTATATTTGGTCACAAAAAATTGAAAACTTTTAAAAGAAGAAAACCAGGAATACATTGTTTCTAAAAGGTAGAAAGAAGGTCAGGTTCATAGTGATGCTACTACGTGGTGAAAAGCAAGTGTTCTCTTTGTCCTGAATAATTGTGCTCCTGAGCAGGTGCAGTGGCAGCAATAGGATGGACTTTGTCTAGATATCATTTCTGAAGGGAAGCCTTCTGCTGACTGAGTGTATTTAGAAAAGGAAGATGAAAGTAGACATTCTGAACAGAACTAGAATCACTGATTCCTTATCTTTCACTATGGGTAGAAGGTTCCAAAAGATAAATTCTGGAGTGTAGTAATAAAACCAGCTTCATGGTTAGAAAAACATAGGAAAAAACAAGCATAAATCACTGAAACTCAGGACAAAGTATGAATCCTGCATCAAGGAGTAAGAAGACAATGTAAATAAAAATGAAATTGTTCCTTGCAATCCTTAAAATTGTCAAAGTTACCAAAACCAAGAAAATCCTGAAAAATTCTCATAGCTTAGAGTAGTCTTAGGATACCTGACTGCTAACTGAAAATGTACTGTCTTCAGTGGGACAGAAAAGGATTATGAGTAAAGAACTCCAGATATCTGAAGATATCTCAATATATTAACTATAGATAGTATATTGATTTTGGTTAATTAAGTATGAAAATTATAACATGGTGATATAAACTGTCAGTAATAGTGAAAATTAAGCATGTGTGTATGGGAAATCTACACTCTTTACATTTTATCCTTTCATATTAGTCTGGACTGAACTGAAAAGCTTTGAGAAATCATAAAAAGAAGTTCTAGGAAATAACTTATGAAAAGCACCCCTGACACTCTCATTTGACTTTAAAGGACAAGGCACAAATGTCAATAACAACTTTAATATTAGTTCCATTTACAGTGATCATCTAAAGTCACTGTGGGAAAGGAGAATACCCCCATTTAAAACAACTTTTACCTAGCACTTGGGAGGCAGAGGCAAGAGGATCTTTGTGAGTTCAAGGCCAGCCTGGTCTACAGAGTGAGTTCCAGGACAGCCTGGGGCTACAGGGAGACCCTGTCTCAAAAAGACAAAAAAAAAAAAAAAATAAGACAACTTTTAAATTGAAGTTTTGTGATTTTTACCCAGTATGATTTGTTGGTACTTAGATCCCCTCCTCTATGCATTCCTTGCCTTCTTGCTATCCACCCAATTTAATGTACTCTCCTACATATGTATGTATGATAAGGCCTACTGAGTCTAATTTGTGTCCACAAATGTCATTCAGTGTGGGTCCATGCACTAGAGCCTGGTTAATCTACCAAGAGTCACAAACTTGAAAGAAGCTCTGTCTCTCCTAGCAGCCATCTGTTGTGACAATTTCCTTAGGAGGGAATGGAGCTTCTTATCCTCTTTCTAATGTCTATGCGGGGAATTTTTTTATGGTTTGGGGTTGCATGAACTTTTGCAGGCTGTCACCATTACTGTGAGTTCATATGAGTAACCGATTAGCTATCTGGAAAACTCTATTTCCTTGTGCTCCTTCACCACCTTTGACTCTTACAATCTTACAACCCCTCTTCTCCAATAATCCCTGAGCCTTAGGAGGCAGAATTTTGATAGAGGTGTCCTATTCAGGCATAAGCACTCATCAGCCTCTTGTTATCTTGTTGGCCAGCTGCAGGGTTTTGTGTTAATCACAACCTGCTGCATGAGGAAACTTCTCTGGCAAGAGTTGAGAGATGCATTAATCTATGGATATAACAATAAATCATTAAGGGTCAGTTTAAGGGGCTGGAGAGATGGCTCAGTACTTAAGAGCCTCTTACAGAGCACCTGTGTTTGATGCCCAGGACCCACATGGTGACTAACAACTGTCTGTAATGCCAGTCTAGGGGATCTGATGCCTTCTGCTCGCCTTTGGGTGCAATGCACACACAGGTGCACTTACATACATGAAGGGAATGCATTCATACACATAAAATAAAAGTAAATAAATATAAAGTCACTTTAATTTTATAATGACTTAATAGAAAATTAATATTAGGTTCTCCCTATGTCCTGTGGCCTGTCTAGCCTCAGGTTCCTAAGTCTGACATCAATGTCAAGTATGGGCTCTATCTTAGGAAGAGGACCTCAAATCCAACTAAAGAGTGGTTGGTTACTCCCCCCAAAATTGTGGCACTATTGTACTGGTATATATCTTACTAGGCCAGTTGCTGTTGTAGTTCATAGGATTCATAGCTAGGTAAGGTTGATAATTTTTTTTGCCTTCCAGCTTTCTGGCTATGGATGCTAGCCAGTAAGGACTGTTTTTGTTTGTTTTGTCTTTTTCAGGTAGGGTCTTCCTGATGTCTCAACTGGCCTGGAACCAATTATGTAGACCCCGCTGGCCTTGATCTCATGATTTCATAGAGATCCACCTGCCTCTGCCTCCTGAGAGCTGAGATTAAATGAACGTGTTACCACCCTCAGCTAAAGAGAAACTTTTAAAAAATAATTTCGTTTATTTACTTTTTTTTTTTTTTTTTTTTTACTTTTGAGACAGGGTCTTCCTGTAGCCCCAGCTGTCCTGGAACTCACTCTGTAGACCAGGCTGGCCTTGAACTCACAAAGATCCGCCTGCCTCTGCCTCCTGAGTGCTAGGATTAAAGGTGTGTGCATGAGTGTTTTGTCTGTCTGTATGTAATTGTACCCATGAATGCAGTGCCTGGAGATGTCAAAAGAGGGCATTGGATCCCCTGGAACTGGAATTAGGGATGGGTGTTAGCCACCATGTGGGTGTTGGAAATCAAACCTGGGTCTTCTGCAAGAGTAGCCAGTGCTTTTAACCTCTAAGACATCTCTCCTGTCCCAAGAGAGAGTCTTTTTTTTTTAAAAGACAGACTTTAAAGCACTCTATATATTTTCAGTAGAAATAGTTACTGATTCACAGGACTGAAAATATCCATTACAAAGCATTAATTGTGGACACTGTGTCAGAAAACAGTGCTGACAATTCAACAGTGAGTGCCCAAAATACAAGGTCCAAAGGAGAAACAAATCAAGAGGGTTTCAATATGCTGAGTGGCAAAGAAAGGCACCTAAACTGACTGAACTTGTCACTATTACAACTTTATGGAAACCACAAAAAGAAACATGGAAGTGAATTCAAGGATGGCATGTTTTAATTGGATGAGTTTCTACCTGACAAACTTCTTGGTATCATTACCCCTGGGCAGGAACTGAGCTTAATATACATTGTAGAATTTGGGAATCTCTCATAGACTTGACTAGCATCTTGGTAAGGCTGACAGCAAGATTATCTCTGTTCACTTTTCTTCTCTCAAGTACCATTGAGATTCTAATCTGATATTTGGCATTATTAAATGGTGAAATTGGAAATATAATTTCCTTGTGATAAATACCTGTAATGATTTAATAGGGAATGTTCATAGATATGGAGAAAATATTGTAACGATTTGGTATACATTCTTAACTTAGATTAAAAAACATAACTTATGAGAGACTCAGTGATAAATTGCATTCAGTCTCGAGTCATCAAAAGAATTACTAAGACTTGAACTGCTCAAAGCAGTTTCTTCCTAGCATCAGGATCTGTTCTGTGCACACAGAGGGGAATAACATATTGAGGAGGATGAACTTGAATTACACAAGGGAAATAGAATATTATTTCTCATTATTATGAGTTATAAGTATATTTGTTTTATATTATAATTTATTAGTATGAAGCCTCCACAAAGATCATATTTAGGTTGGGACATAACTATATTTCTTTTTTGTAGTTGGATAATCTTATCATTTAATCATATTATACACTTTTGGATAAGGAATACTGAACATGGTGGCTGGATATCATTTGTGTTAGGAAGGAAAAAGTCTATCATTGTTCTTCATAATATGGCAGTGTGGCCTGAGATGAGTTTATAAATGCATATAAAATTTAAAATCTGTTTTCTTCCCTTATTGTACAGAAAAAGTATACTATGAGACAAGGTGAAAAATCAATCTTGAAATTGCAGTTTACATGCACATCCATGTTTATTGCAGCTCTCTTCACAATAGTGAAGAGCTGGAACCAACCCAAATGCCCCTCATCTGACGAGTGGATGACAAAAATGTGGTACATCTGCACAATGGAGTACTGCTCAGCGTTAAAGAAAGATGACATCATGAACTTTGCAGGTAAATGGATGGAACTTGAGGCAATTATTCTAAGTGAAGTAACACAATCCACAAAAAACAAGTGGCGAATGGTCTATCTCATTTGTGGATGCTAACACCAGGTTCCCAGATGAAGAGCAAGCTGAACAACATTATTGTTATATTTCTATTTATCTGAAAGCAACTATGTTGTTATAATGTGAATCTCTTAACGGGCTCTAGAATCAATCCACCACTTACTTTCAGACTCTATTTACTGTGTATGAGTGGAAAGTATGTATTCATATTTTAGAGTAATATAAAATTAAAGGAGGAAAATGTGAATTCCTAAACACACACAAAAAAAGACAGAAAGATGCAGGACATTTATGGCAGAATGCATGATCTGGGGTGGGGTGGAGGTACCAGAAAGGGGAATATGTTTAAACTGAACTGAAAAATGATGTCTGAAACACACAAAACATCAATAAAAGCATTAAAAATAAATTGCAGTTTAAATTTCCTAAGGAAGTTTCAATCATACTGTCATTTGATGGATTCATCCTTTTGTCAATTAATTCAACTGTCCATCCCTCATCTGCCATCCACTTTCCAGGCAAATTAAAACCTTACTTCAAACTTTGATTGACACTGCAAGCAATACATATTTGAATGATCAAGCAAACAAATGAGTTCTGTGATAAAATGCCAGTCATCCTGTGTATTTATAAGAATATATAAATGTAATACATAGGATTAATCATGGTTTTTCATATTTACATTGCACAGCAACACTGTAAGACATTTTAAAGAACGAGAGTCTAATGCTCAGTAAAACCAGGTGACTTTTTCAAGATATGTGGAAAACCATGAATTACAGATGATTTTTTTTTCTTCTAAACAGGAATATAAAACATAAAACTGTAGGAAAACATGGCTCTCATTTTTTCCATGATTTGAATTTTTTTAAAAAAATATTTGTGAGTGTGCAAATTGAAGTGGAAAACTTTTTGGTTGGTAGTAATTTACCTTTCTTAAGGTGCTTAGTGGTGACATAATTGATTTTGTTGCCATTGATTAAAAGTCACATTAAGTTTAAAACTGTCAGCTGAGCTCAGAGATAACATTTTCATAATGACTTTTAATAAACATGGAAGAGGTGCTTTCATTACATTCATAAATTTGATTAATAGTATTTCTCTAGGACCAAAATAAATGAGCTGCTCATTTGCATGTGTAATTATTGAATTATAGGTAGTCTCTCTGGTAGTACATTGAGGGGTGGGTGTAGGGGGAGATATGAATACTTTAGATATAGATCTACCTAAAGAAAACCTAAAAATTGATATTACTGGGAAAGATAGTCATGCTTGTGTGTGTGTGTGTGTGTGAGAGAGAGAGAGAGAGAGAGAGAGAGAGAGAGAGAATGAGAAAGAGAGAGCAAGAGAGAGAGCAAGAGAGAGCAGAAAAGAGAGAAATAATATTTTTATTTATTCAGATTTGTTTTCTTAAAAAATTGGATATGGAAGCTGGAGAGATGGGTCAGTGGTTAAGGGCACTGAGAGCTATTGCAGAGGACCTGGGTTGATTCCCAGAACCCACATGACAACTAACAACTCTCCATAATGCCAGTTCCAGGGGTCTGATGTCCTTTTCTGGCTTCCATGGGCATTGCATGACATGGGTGCACTTAAGTACATGCAGGTAATATGTACACTCATGCACATAAAAATAAAAATAAGTAAAATAAAAAAATCTGAATATGCCCCCCTTTCTCTACAGAAATGTTTTAATGAGTTATTTCTGAACTCTTGTTGTGTCCCCTCCATTCTTCCAGTTTTTTATAAGAAAAATTGATTTAATGCTTGGCATTTCTATTTCTCCCATGCCAGTTCTACCTCCAGTGCCACATCAGAATTTAACCCCTTGATCACCACCACTGCCGGCTCTCCTGCTTGTGATTTTGTCCCCATTAAAATTGTGTTAATCCAACTGTCTTTTAGGTCATATCATCTCATTTCTCTGCCCCCGACTTCCAACATTTATTTTCATTAAAGTAAAACCCAGAATCTTAACTATGACCAACATGTCTAGAATCTGCATACAACTTGTTTCTCCCATTATAGTCACTACTTCTCATAATATTTTGAAAACTCACCAGCTCCCAACCTATTTCATCTGTTATCCATTCAGTATGCACTAGCTCAGGCTTTTGCATCTGTTATTCCATCTACCTTTGATGGTTTTCCCCAAAGTTCTGTATGACCAGATTCAAGTCTTCACCAAAAGGTTCTTGGACATACTATCTAAGATGTTAATACATTATTCCTTTCTTGCTATTTGTTCTTCCAATATTTCAGGTTTTGCAGTACACATATATTTTGTTTACCTGTCTCATTTTTTTTTACTTCCCACTAAAATGTGCCTGCGACCAGACAGTTTGTTAAGCATTTCTATACTCATGTATCTATAATAGTACTTGATATGTAAGGGGGTACTAGATATTTATTAAATAAATGGATATATTTATTAAATACTTGTATTTCTATGCCAGTTTGTATCACACCCAGGTTATACATGCATAGCTGTTTAACTCATCAATCAGATAATTGGTTAAGATTTCATTCTAGTCTACAACTGTAAAAGAATAGTTTGCTCTTGGAAAACAGAGTTACAGGGGTTAATAAATCCTAGATATGCTTTTTAAGACTGGTACTCTAGCTGTCAGAGGAAGGCTTTTAGAATATGTGTGCAAGTATTGGAGAGTTTGAAGCACATGTACTGAGTACTGGTTTCCCCGAGCTGAAAACTGTAAAGCTATCATGGTATTATTTCTATAGAGTTGATGCCTTTATAAAGCTTGCATTTTGAACTAGGGAAAAGGAAGAATTCCCAGTGGAATAACAGAATCACAGCAATTATAGTTCCTGGGATGCTAGAACACATTTCTAGATAACTTTCTGAAGTAGAAAGAAGTTAGAGACACTTAGTTATTTGCTATATTCCCAACATGAGTGAAACTTTGGAGAACCACAAAAAAGCAAACAAATCACTAAGTAAGTAAACAAAATCCTGTGACATTAACAGAGGGCATGATGCAGAGGAAAGCTCTGTGCTGACTCAAGGCTGGAGGGAATGTGGCTGTGTTCCAAGAAAACAACCCACATTATACACTGTGGAAACCATGGTAAATATTTGGGGTTGGGTTGAAATGAGCACTTTCACTTTTACAGTTGGTGCTATTGATTAGAGTTTCTGACAGAATATAGTCCCCAATATGGAGGCTGAGATCATCAGCGAAAATCAGGGATCATATGAAAATACTTTAGTGCTATGAGAAGAATGATTCCATTGTACAAGGGGTGAAGGGACAAAGCTTCAGTGGAAAATTTATCTCACATTCAAACAGGAGCTGTTCATAAGTGTGAGAAAACACACATTCTTTTTTAATTTTAATACGTTTTGTGTATTTCATAAAGAATATATTGTTCAACTATATTACAGGGCTATAGTCATAAAAACAGCATGGTACTGGCACAAAAACAGACCAGTAGATCAATGGAACAAAACTGAAAATCGAAACTGGAGCACATGTGATATCAGAAATCTCATATTTGACAAAGGGGTCAAGAAAACTCAATGGTGGAAAGACAACATCTTCAGCAAATGGTTCTGGCAAAACTAGATTACCACTTGTAGAAGAATAAAACTAAACCCCTACCTTTCACCCTGTACAAAACAACTCCAAATGGATCAAGACCTCAATGTGAAACCTGGAACTCTGAAAATGATCAAAGAAAACATTGGCAGTAACCCACGAGATACAGGTATAGGACAAGACTTTCTAAATCAGAAAGCAGCTGTGCAGGAAATAAGGTCAGCAATTGCCAAGTGGGACCTCATTAAACTCAAAAGCTTCTGTACAGCAAAAGAAACAGTCAAATAAGTGAAGAGAAAACCCACAGAGTAGGAGGAAACCTTCACCAGTGATACATCTGATAGAGGATTAACATCAAGAATATATAAATTACTCATAAAACAAAGGAGCAAGAAAACAAATGAACCACTCAAAAAATGGAGTAAAGAGCTATCAGAGACTTCACAAATGAAGAAGTACAGATGGCCTCTGGAACGCCAGAGACTGTTACCAAAGGCCACTAAACCAATAAAGCAAAACGGGTCTCCCTGAGTCAAGCAAGACTCCACCTTCAGCACCAGCTACACCTCACCTGCCTGGAAATACTGTGCAGCAGAGGCAGCCATGTGCCTGTATATCCCAAATCTAATTGGCTATTGGCTCTCTCCGTGGAGGAATAACCCATGGCTGATGCCACAAGCTTACATCCTCTACAGGTTAGGAGATGTTATAAGCCACAGTAAGACCCTGTCATATTTAACAGGGGGGAAAATTGTAATTCATGGATTAACATATCCAAACATGTGTCTATGCTAAAGTAACCTACCATAACTATTAGTGCTGCTTAAATACCTATATATCTAATTGCTTGTTCTTCATTAGTAGGATCGAAAGGTTATTCCTGGACAAACTGTCAGCCCATGAAAGGAAACAGCCAGAATTGACCAGAGTCCAAGTCAACAGCTCCAGAGAGAGTGGACTGTTTTACCTCTCATCCACCTGTGCCCCTTTTCTAAGCCTAGGGAACAACCTGCGGAAGAGGGGGCGTGGTAGAATGTAAGGGCTACGATTGGGGTGAATGGTGAAACTACAGCAATGTAGTCTGGACACTCATTTGATCAACTTGATTGAACAAACAACCTGTCACCCCCCACTGGATGGTGGGGCTGTGGGGGTTTGGGCACAACAGCCTGCAGATTGGTTTGGCACGAAGGAGGCGTGTACTCATGGATTATCACTTATCGCTAAAAAATGAAAAAAAAAAAACTGAGAGAAAGATGCAGGACAGTTATGGCAGAATGCATGATCTGGGATGGGGTGGGGGTAGGGGGGAAGGGAAAGGGAAATGTGCCTGAACTGAATTGGAAAATAATGTATGAAATGCACAAAACATCAATAAAAATTAAATAAAAAAAAGATGGCTAAGAAACATCTTAAAAAGTGTTCAACATCATTATTAATTAAGGAAATGCAAATTAAAATCATTTTAAGATTTCATCTTAGCCCAGTAAGACTGGCTATCAAGAAAACAAATGATACCAAATGCTGGAGAGGTTGTGGGGAAAAGGGAACACTCATTCACTGCTGCTGGGAATTCAGATTTGTGCAACCACTATGGAAAGCAGTGTGGAAAACTCTTAATAGACTCAAAATGAACTTACCCAGTCATAGCACTCCTGGTTATATACCTGCAAGACTCATCCTATAGCAGAGATATGTGCCAAACAAACCACATTTATTGCAGCTCTCTTTACAATAGTGAAGAGCTGGAAGCAACCCAAGTGTTGAGTGGATAAAGAAAATGTGGTACATCTACACGATGTAGTTCTACCAGCATTAAGGAAGGATGACATCATGAAATTGGCAGGAAAATGGATGGAACTAGAAGCCATTGTGTTAAAGTGAAGTAACACAGTCCCAGAAAAACAAACGATGTATGGTGTCCCTCATTTGTGAATCCTAGAACCAAATCCTTATTTTTTTAATTTTATTATTTTATTTGATGTGTATGAGTATATTGCCTCCATACATGTAAGTGCACCTCTGTTGTACAATGCCCACTGAGGTCAGAAGAGGACGTTGGATCCCCTAGAACTGGAGTTAAGGATGGTTGTTGGCCACCATGTGGATGCTGGGAACCCAACCCATGTCCTCTGCAAGAGCAGCCAGTGATCTTAACTGCTGAGCCATCTCTCCAGCCCCGGAAAGGTAGACTTTTTTATTTATTTATTCATTTTTTTAACATTTTGAGAATTTTATTTTTCAAGCTGGATTGCATATTACAGAAATGCATGAACAATAGTACAATATGGAAATATTTGTCCTATGCTCAAATTTTGGGATGACAAGATTTAGAGTGCATAGTTAAAAAAAAATACATACTTGTATTTTATGGATGCTGAGATTAATTTTCTTTTTTGTACTTTTATTGATGTTTTGTTTATTTCAGACATCATTTTTCAATTCAGTTCAGGCATAGTCCCTTTTCTCTTCCCTCGACTCCACCCCACCCCATCCCAGATCATGCATTCTGCCCTAACCGTCCTGTATCTTTCTCTATGTCTTTTTTTCATACTTAGGAATTCACATTTTTCTCCATTAATTTCATATTACTCCAAAAAATGTATATATACTCTCCACCCACATACAGTAATTACAGAGTCTGAAAATAAGTGGTGGGTGGATTCTAGAACCCATTGAGAAATTCACATTATAACAACATAGTTGCTTTCAGATAAACAGAAATATATAACAATAATGTAGTTCAGCTTCCCTTTCTTCTGGGGGGTTTGGTGTTAGCATCCACAAATGAGAGAAACCATTCACCGTTTATCTTTCTGGGACTGTGTTACTTCACTCAGCATAATGGCTTTGAGCTCCATCCATTTACCTGCAAAGTTCATAATGCCATCTTTCTTTACAGCTGAATAGTACTCCATTGTGTAGATGCACCACATTTTTGTCATCCACTCATCTGTTGAGGGGCATTTGCATTGGTTTCAGCTCTTCACTATTGTGAAGAGAGCTGCAAAAAAACCTGGATGTGCATGTATCTTTGTGGTAGGATGAGTCTTTTGGGTATATACCCAGGAGTGGTATGACTGGGTCAGGTGGTAGGCTCATTCCGAGTCTTTTAAGTGTTCTTCACACTGCTTTCCATAGTGGTGGAACAAGTTTACATTCCCACCAGCAGTGGATGAGTGTTCCCCTTTCCCCACAACCTTTCCAGCATCTTTTGTCTTTTGTTTTCTTGACCTTAGCTAGTCATACTGGAGTGAGATGATATCTGAGAGTGGCTTTAATTTGCATTTCCTTAATTATTAATGATCTCGAACACTTTTTAAGATGTTTCTCAGCCATCTTTAATTCCTCACTGGTGAAGTCTCTGTTCAGCTCTTTGCCCCATCTTTTTTGAGTAGGTCATTTGTCTTCTTACTTCTTGGTTTTTTTGAGTAGATTATATATTCTTGATGTTAAAGTTCTGTCAGATGTATTACTGGTAAAGATTTCCTCCCACTCCATGGGTTTTCTCTTCACCTCCTTGATGGTTTCTTTTTCTTCACAGAAGATTTTGAGTTTTATGAGGTCCCATTTGTCAGTCATTGCCCTTATTTCCTGTGCAGCTGCTGTGTGATTTAGGTAGTCTTTTCCTATGCCTATGTCTTATAGGGTGTTGCCAACTTTTTCTTCTATAACCTTCAGGGTTTCAGGCTTCATGTTGAGATATTTGATCCATTTGGAGTTTATTTTTGCACATGGTGAGAGGTAGGGGTTTAATTTTGTCTTCTACAAATGGTGATCCAATTTTGCCAGCACCATTTGCTGAAGACGCTATCCTTCCTCCACTGAGGGTTTTTTTTTTTTTGCCCCTTTGTCAAATATGAGGTGACTGAAATTGTATGAGCTCAAGTTTGGATTTTCAATTTTATTCCATTGGTCAGAATGGGTCTGTTATTGTGCCAGTACCAGGCTATCTTTATGACTATGGCTCTGTAATCTAGCTTGAAGTCTGGAAGAGCAATCCCCTATGTATTGAATTTTTCACTCAGGGTTACTTTAGCTATTTGGGGTCTTTTGTTTTTCCATATGTCATACAAGTCTTGTGTCTTTTTCTCGGTCCTTTTTAAGTTTTTTTTTTATGCAGAAGTTTACTGTTTAGGGCTGAAGTTTACTGTTTCAGTCAGTTCTTTGAACAAATCTTTTGTTGTTGTTGTTGTTCCCTTTAATTTTATATTACTCCAAAGTATGCATGTATACACTTGACACATATAGCCAAATTTCCACGTGTGAAAATAAAATATAGGGCTGGAGAGATGGCCGAGCGGTTAACAGCACTGACTGCTCTTACAGAGGACCCGGGTTCGATCCCCAGCACCCACATGGTGGCCGAGAATCGTCTGAAACTCCAATTTCAGGAGAACTCCAGTTCCAGGGGAATCCGACACCATCTTCTGACCTCCGCGGCATTGCATGACACAGGTGCACAGACCTGCATGCAGACAGTACATTCATACACATACAGAAATAGATAAAATTAATTTAATAAAAAAGAAAAGAAAATATAGGTTAAGTCCACAACATGTTTAGGCATTCACTTTTTTTTGGTCTTTTTTTTACTAAGAAATGTTATATGAAATGTGAAGAGTTCAATAAAAAAGACAAAAGAAAATCAATCTTAATTCTCTGACTGGCACCTTCCCCTCCCCAGCACGCTCCCCCAGCCCCCCAGCCCACCAGCCCCCGCCAGCCATACACTCATTTGTGTGAAAGCCCATTGTGGCAAGTCAGCATACCTAGATGTTCCTCTGTGCAAGTTCATCGTTTGAAGTCTATTCAGCCCATCAAGAGTTCCTCATTTTAAGATCAGCTCCTCTTCACCAAGCAGTAATCTGTTAAGATTAGGACCTGCTGCTATTTTGAACAATTCTATGCTGGGTTTTATCTGCTTAAGTTTGCCTGAGTCTTGTGCATGCTGACGCCAGCACTGTAGGTTCATATGAACAGGGTCCTTAGAGCTTGCATGATTCTATTTCCATATGGTCTTGCACATCCTCCCTGGCTCTTACAATTTTTGTCTAAACATCTCTCCTCTCTCTCTTTCCCTGGTAACTCTCCCTTCATGCCTTCCCCATTGGAAGTGTCCCCAATTTTCCCATCTCTCCCTTGATAATACCACTCTGGTACCATCTCTCTAGAGCTCCTTCTTTTCTTTTTATCCCCAAATATCCTTGCATAACCCTCTTTTCCCCCTCCCATTTAAGCATTCCCATTTTATCCATTTCTCCCTTAGCGACACTTGTCTCCTACTATTCTCTCTTAGCTTCCTTTTTCCCTTTACCTCCATGGTTCTTTTCCATTCTCCTGGTCCCTTCAGTTACATCAAGATACATACTTACCTCGAAGGATTTAGTGCCAGGATCCACAAATGAGGGACAACATATGTCCCTTGTTTTTCTGAGACTGTGATACTTCATTTAGCATAACAGTTTTTAGTTGCACCCATTTACCTGAAAATTTAATATTTTCATCTTTCTTTACTGCTGGGTAGAAATTCCTCCTTTAAATACATCACATTTTCATTATCACCTCCTCAGTTGAGGGGCACTTAGGTTGCTTCCATGTCTTAGCTACTGTGAAAAGAGCAGCAACAAAAATGGGTGTACAAGTGTCTCTGCAATAAGATGAGTCCTATGGGTATATGCCAAGGAGCAGTGTAAGCAGGGCAAGCTTGCAGTTTCTAATGAGTACTTTATTTTGTAGCTTTATGTGTGTATATGTTCTTGTGTGTGTGTGCAGATGGATACACATGTGCATGTATAGGCCAGAGGTTGACCTTAGATATCTATACCTTTCTTTCTTCCATTTTAGTGGGTATATGGTGTACATTTGTACGTGTGAATATTTGCATGTGTCTGTGAGAATATGTGTGTGGATGTGTGTGAATGTGGAACCCTGAGCTTGATGTTGGGAATCATCACCCCTCATCCAAACAATGTTTTTCAATTGACTTAGAGCTTGCTGAGAGGCTTCTCTTGGTAACCAACTTTCTCTGGAGATACCAAAAATGGCTCCACATTTTTGGGGCTGGATCCAAGGACTAACCCATCAGTCATTTACATGGGTTTTGCATATCCTCACACTTGGGAGAAAACTACCTTAACCACTGAACCATCTCTCCAGTCCTGGTGTCCTTGATTTCTCTCTACCTTGTGGGTTTTTCAAATTTTTTTAATTTAATTTTTTTTTTAATGTGTATGAATGTACTATCTGCCTGTAGGCTTGTGCACCCGTGTTGTGCAATGCTGTGGAGGTCAGAAGAGGGCATCAGATTCCCCTGGCAATGGAGTCAAAGACTGTTCTCCGCCACCATGTGGGTGCTGGAGATCGAACCCGGGTCCTCTGCAAGAGCAGTTGGCACTCTTAACTGCTAGGCCATCTCTCCAGCCCCCTTTAAATCTTTTTTTTTAGATATAAGGTTTTTCAATAAACTTGGAGCTCACCGATTCAGCTAGACTATTTCCTTTAGCTTTAAGTTTCCTCTTAATTCTATAATTATCCCTATAATTGAGTTTCATTTGAGACTTCATTCTGGTATCAATGTTGTTCAATTCCATTTGTCTGAGTACCATTTTATGTCTTGATCTAGATTTTATTAAAGGTAGAGCAAGAGCCTCTTATCTGCACTTCACTGAGCCTCTCCTATCTAAGTTTATAGTGCCTCAATAAGCATTTATTTTTTACTTTAAAAAGTATATAGATAAGTGTGATTGTTACTTTCAAGCATAAATGAATGATCCCATCTAAAAATTATGCATTTTAAGATTATTAGTTTTGAATCTATCATCTTTATACATTTTTTGAGAACTATATTAAATCTCATTTCCAATTTCTTCTCAAACAGGACAAGATTCTTTCCCTCTCATTTTTTTTTTTTTTGTTCTTTAAGAATTTCATGGGGGGCATGGAAAGTGGAATGTGTCTAAATTGGACAGAGAAATAATGTATGAAATGCACAAAGCTTCAATAAAAATAAAAAAAGAATTTCATATGAAGGCTTTTGATCATATTGACCCCTTCCCCAAACTCTTATCAAGGCTACCCCTTTGTCTTTAACTATCCACCTCTGTGTCCTCTTTTTAAAAATCCATTAAATCAAAAATTGTGCTGACCATATACTCTTGGATATGGAGCTGTCATCTGGAGCATGGCGGATAGATCACAGGCCACAGTCTTAAAGAAAATTTACTCTTCTTCTCTCAGAAGCTATCTGTTGCCAGTAGCTCCTTAGCTAGGGTCAGGGCATCATGTCCACCTCCTCATCCATGCTGGATTTTGCCTGGCTTGAACTTGCACAAGTCTTGTGCATGTTATCACAACTACTGGGAGTTCATATGTGGACCTGCTATGTTGTACCTGAAAACATTGTTTCTTGTCGCTATCTATTGTCTCTGTTTCTTACAATATTTATACTCTGACTTCTGAGATGATCCCTGAGCTGTGGTGGGAAGGAACATGATATAGATGTCCCATTTAGTGTTGGAATGCCGTAATCTCATCATCTGCATGTTGACCAGTTGAGGGTCTTTGTGTTACTTGCCATCTACTGCAAAAAGAAACTTTTCTGATGACAGTTGAGAGATACACTAACCTATAAATATAACAATAGACATGTTTCCAACTATATGCAATGTATCTTGAATTTATAGTTTTTATAATTAGATGACTAAGACTCATCCCTTTTTGATCACTTCTTTACTCATTTCTATCTTGCAACTTTTGCTAAGCATATGCATTTACAATGTCAAAAGTTGCTTGCATTCAGATTTTTTTTCCAGCAGGGTTTTTTCTCTTTAGGTTAAATCTAAAATCATAAAACCAATAAAAATATTTCTTGGTGTGCATTCTATTTTTAATAAAATGTTTTTGTTTATTTTTATTTTATGTATAAAAGTACTTTTTGTGTATATATCTAAGTACATCTGTGTGTGCAATGCTTGTGGAGGTCATCAGAATGTGATGAATCCATGTCTAACTTGAGTTAGAGATGGTTATTAGCCACTGTGGTCCCATTCAGGTCCTCTGGAAAAGCAACCAGTGTGATTAACTGCAAAACCATGTCTCCAGCCCTGCATTTTATTTTACTGCTTTGCAATGATTCTCTCCCATTTGAACCATGACTTTAAACTTTACAGCTTTTGGTTTCTAATTGCTTCTCATTTACTTTGTATTTTCTTTTATTATTATTATTATTATTATTATTATTATTATTTATTTCTGTATGTGTATGAATGTACTGTCTGCATGCAAGTCTGTGCACCCGTGTCGTGCAATGCCACGGAGGTCAGAAGAGGGTCTCGGATTCCCCTGGAACTGGAGTTCTCCTGGAACTGGAGCTTCAGACGGCTCTCGGCCCCCATGTGGGCGCTGGGGATCGAACCCGGGTCCTCTGCAAGAGCGGTTTTCACTCAAACTTTCAAAGTTTAAATTTATTCTAGAAAGATATCCTTTTACCTCATTTATTTTAAAGTACTACCTCTTTAGTACACTGTGACTTTTCGGCTGTTCGGGACTGATTGTGATTGATTTCTGATTTTATGATTTACAATCTAATATTCCCGTTGTACTCCCACGAGTACACCCTCCCAAGATGGATCACAGAAGAGATAAACAATATGTTTGTATCTTGGGGCTGGAGAGATAGCCTAGCGGTTAAGAGCACCGACTGCTTTTGCAGAGGACCTGGGTTCGATCCCCAGCACCCACATGGCAACTAAGAACCGTCTGTAACTCCAATTCCAGGAGAACTCCAGTTCCAGGGGAATCAGAGACCCTCTTCTGACCTCAGCAGCATTGCATGACATGGGTGCACAAACCTACATTACATTCATATACATACAAAAATAAATAAAATTTTTAAAAAAGTTAAAAAAATAAAATGTTTGTATCTCAACTTCACAATGGTTAACATATTTGGCTGGAATGCTATACTGAAAATTGTTTTCCCATAGACATTTGAAAGAATTTTATTATTGGTGTGTAATCTTTAACATTGCTGATGGAAATTCTAATGACAGTTTCATTCTCTATTTTTTCAAAATGTTCCATTCATTTTTATCATTTATTCCTTCCAAAAGCCTCAAGTTATTCTTAGTGGTGTAATAGTTTACAATAATATATTTTGATGTCTTTAAAATGGATTTTAGTTGATACTGGTAATTGTTTCTTCATAATTTTCGTGTCTATTCTGTAAATCTTTCTTTCTTTCTTTCTTTCTTTCTTTCTTTCTTTCTTTCTTTCTTTCTTTCTTTCTTTCTTTCTTTCTTTCTCTCTTCAAGACTTTTATTCTCATTTATTCTTCCCAGAAATACTAGCATTTGGATAACTAGACTGTTGGATTAAACTACTAGGTCTCCAATTAATTACTTCATATATATCCTTGGGTGCTCACATCAGCTTGGTTGCTTCTTAGGACATGTGAATTTTCAGGGCTGTTCATCTGTGGCCTTGGTTTTCTGTGTAGACATAGTAGGTGCTCAAAATATACCGCCAGACTTTTTTTCTTTCTTTCTTTCTTTTTTTCTTTCTTTCTTTCTTTCTTTCTTTCTTTCTTTCTTTCTTTCTTTCTTTCTTTCTTTCTTTCTTTCTTTCTTTCTTTCTTTCGTTCATTCATTTATATTTTAGTATGAGAGATTTAATGCAGGAATTTTCACTTCAAAACTGTTATATCCCCTGTCCTTGTTTTCTGAGATAAGGTCCTCCTGGGCTACTTCGGCTTGCTAGATACCCTAGGTTGGTCTCAAATTTCTGATTTTCCCTTTCCTACTTTCTAAATGCTGATATTACATGCATAGATCACAATATCTTCTTCTCTATTTTCTTTAACTTGATTTAAAACCTTTCCTACTAAAAGTGTTGCCATTTATTATTATGATTACTATTATTATTACTTTGAGACAAAGCCCGTGTGACACAGGATGGCTTTGAACTGCTGAACCTCCTTACTTCTTAGTGCTGAAATTACAGATATGTAAACCATGTCCATTTCAATTTTTAAAATAGTTTATTATTTAATTTTTAATGTGTATGAGTGTATTACCCACATGTTTATAAGTGCACATATGTTGTGCAGTGTCTGAGTAGGTCAGAAGAGAGACAAATTACCCTGGAGCTGGAGTTATGGACAGTTGCTAGCTGCCATGTGTGTGCTGGGAATTGAACCCCGACCATCAGCAAGAGCAGCCAGTGCTCCAGCTCCCCTCTGCTCAGTTCAATTTTTCAAACTTTATTGTGATACAAGCACTTAACATAAGATGCATTATTTTAAAATTTTATTTTTTAAATTAAATTTTTGTGAATTTCATAAATATTGATCATATTTAGACCCCTTCAATTTTTCAAGCATTATTGTGATACAGGCATTTAAGATGTATTATTTTAAAATTTTATTTTTTTAATTGAATTTTTGTGAATTTCATAAATCTTGATCATATTTAGACCCCTCCCCTCTCTGTTACCTCATATTGCCCCTCCCCCCTGGATTTCATGCATTCTGTCATACATGCAGTGCCCTCAGAAGCCAGAAATATAGGATCCCCCTGGAACTGGAGTTCTGGATGGTTGTTAGATACCATGTGGGTGTTGGGATTCGACCCTAGGTCTTCTGCAAGAGCAGCCAGGTCTCTTAGTGAGTCCCTATCCTTTAATGTCTGAGAACACTTCTTTTTTTAATTGATGCTTTGTGTATTTCATACATCATTTTCCAATTCAGTTCAGGCATATTTCCCTTTCCCTTCCCCCCACCCCACCCCACCCCATCCCAGATCATGCATTCTGCCATAACTGTCCTGCATCTTTCCTCTCAGTTTTTTTTTTTTCATTTTTTAGCAATAAGTGATAATTTATGAGTACAAGCATCCTTCATGTAAAACCAATTTGCACGGCAGTGTGCCCAAACCCACATTCAGCCCGAGGGTTTCCCACCATCCATGTGGGGGGGGGGCCTGTAGTTCAATCAAGTGATCATATGACCGTGTCCTCAGATTCTATATGGCTGTAGTTTCACCATCCATTCCACCCACATGCTAGCCCTTACATTCTAATCTAAACCCTCCCTCTTCCACAGATGGTTCCCAGGCTTAGAAAAGGGGCACGCTGGCTGCGAAAGCAAAACAGTCTACTCTCTGGAGCTGTTGTCTTGGGCTCTGGTCACTTCTGGCTGTTTCCTTTCATGGGCTGACGTTTGATCCAGGACAGTACACCCTTCTTGATCCTATCTAATGGAAGCCAAAGCAATGTAGATTTCATAGGTATTAAACAGTAACAATAGTTATGGTAGGTACTTGGTATCTAGACACTGAGCTTTGCGAGTATGTAGTCATGATTACAGTTTTCATGAATACATTTTTTTGTAATATGACAGGGCTTACTTATAACTAATACACCATTAGCCGGACTTTTTTGTAACCCTGTGGCATCAGCCGTGGGTTATTCCTCCAAGGAGAGAGCTAATAGCCAATTAGATTTGGGATATACAGGCATAGATGGCTGCCTCTGCTGCACAGTATTTCCAGGCAGATGAGGTGTAGCTGGTGCTGACGGAGGAGTCCTGCTTGACTCAAGGAGACCCATATTTGCTTTATTGGTTTAATGGCCTGTGGTTACTAAAATTACTAAAATTACTATTGTTTTGCTAAAATCTGTATAACAATAACTTTGGGATTGGCACATACAAATGTTCTCTATAATTTCTCTGTTGTACAGTATCAGCTTGTAGCATTCTCTTTCACCTATAAGATGATTTAACATAAAAACTAAGTTTGCTTTCCAAGTTAATCACATACAGTCACCCAAAACAGCATGGGTGAATTTTATGAAATCTGTGCCTTGATTCCACCCTATACATATGTATAATACAACTGTCTTCTGGAGACTCATGGGTCAAAAAAACAAAAACCTAAAGAAAAAGGGGGGGGATACAGATAGATATGAAACCTTTTTGTCAAAAACCTTGCAATTTGTATGTTCCAACAGGTCAAAATATCACCAAATTAATGGCTGAGAAAGAACAGATACAGCTTTGCATTGAGTAGGATGTACCAGAAAGTGCCAAGAGAAAGGTTGACCCGTCTGAACATTGAAAGGAAGAAAAGCCTCAGATTGCTACAAACATCAAACCCCTTTGTGGATCCTACTTGTAACAACTATTTATAATGAGTCCGAACCAAACTTACCTTCTAGGTGCCACAAAGGTTTTAATACGAGAGACTTTCTTACCTCCCTCCCCCATAGAACAAGGAGAAATATGATGATGATGAGGTCATTCTCCAACTGTAAATTGGAGACAACTATTATAGAAGTAATCTCTTATAAAACCGGTAAAACTGCCTTCTTTAATTGACTAATAGACATAGGAACTGTGAAAAGGATTATTCTCTATTCAGAACCAAACATAATACTAAAGTCTCCTTAAGCTATGCACTTAAGCAGAATATATTAATACAGGAGCTCTGACATCAGCAATGGATTATTCTACCAAGGAGATGTTGGCCAGGGGATCCAAGCCCCCACAAAAGGTAAAGGCTCCTTGCCTCTAAACTGGGATACCTGCAAAAAGAGAGGCGATAAGGGCCTGCTGTTGAAGACCTGATGTTAACATGGGAAAGATGTATTGAGACCACACATGCAAGTGTACAGATGGCCTCTGAGAACACTTCTATAGCACTGGTAGGGTTTAGCGGGGACATATTTTCTTGTCTTTTTATATATGAGAGAATGCTGCATATCTCTATCAGAGGAATGTAAATTAAAATCTCAATGAGATATCACCTTACATGTATCAAAGTGACTTATATCAAATGAAAGGTTAAAATTGTTGGCAATGAGTAGAAGAAAAAAACACTTACATATGAATGTGGAATGTAAATTATCCCAGACTCTATGAAAAGGAGCCATTAGTTTTCCAGGAGCCTTTGTGAGAACTACTATGTGACTAGCAGTTTAAGGAGGAGGTATCTACACTCCCATCCTCATAATAGCTAGCTACACAGTAGTCATGGCATGGAACCAGCTTAGGTGCTCCTTAGCAGACAAATGGATAAAGAATACATACTCAACTTTAAAACACGACACGGGTGCACCAACCTACATGCAGACAGTACACTCATACTCATAAAAAATAATAAATAAATAAGTAAATAAATAAATAAATTTAAACTAATAAACATTAGTGAACCTGGAGAATAAGAGATTAAGTGAAACCAGCCATGTATAGAAACACAAATAGCATATGATCTTCCTAATATGTGGAACAAAAATGTTGAGCAGAGAGTAAGATGTTTGCTGGAGACTTGGGTTATGGAATATGGAAAGGTGTTCTTAAAAAGTGGAGTAGACAGTAGGAGTAACTTCAGAAGATTTATATATACATAATATTATTCCACAGTTAAGAAATATATTGGCTAAAATTAATGTTATGTGTTCTTATACAAATAAATAAGCATGTTAGCAAATGCATATGTCAAATAAGTTTACTCAGCTATTCAAAAAGTATAAATGTAACAAAAAACATTTCAGGTAAATGTACATAATTTTACTTGCCCCTGAATAAAGAAAAACGATCAATTCAAAAAGTTAACTCTCCATTTTCTTTCTTATCCTCAGTCCAGAAATCACTATTTCCTATTTCAATGCTATGAATTCAACTGCTTTAGATGCCTTGTGTAAGCATATGCAGTATCTTATTTTGACTGACTTATTTCTCCTAGCATGTCTTCAAACTTCATGTATTGTCACATAGCAAGACTTTGTTCATTTTTTAAGACTAAATAATAAATAATTAAATATATGTTCTTCATTTTCTTTGTCCATTCACTTGTATATGGACATTTGGGTTGTTTTTAAGTCTTAGTTACTATGAACAACAGTATAATGAACATAAAAATTCATATATGTTTATTAAATAGTAAAAATTCTCACATGTTTACAGTGGCTACTTTATCAGCTGAGCCTTTTCCCCAAATTCCTCTTCATCTATTTTTAAGTTAACCTATTGCCATATATATGGTTTGCAATTTTTCCATTATGTTATTTGCTCTTATTTCTGTAAACTATTTCTGTATTCTGAAGCCTTTTAGTTTGATTTCACTATTCTGTTTTGCTTTTGTTGCCTATGCTTTAGGAATTATATCTGTGAAAGAATTTCTAAGACCGGGGTCAGGGAGATTTTCTCTTATGTTTTCTTCTAGGAGGCTTACAGTTTCAGGTCTTACATTAAGGTTTTTAATCCATTTTAAATTGATTTTCCTGTATGATGTAAGATAAGAGTCTGATCTTTTTCTGATTGTGGATATATGCTTTATTTAAGGGACTATAATTTATTTATTGTATGATTTTGGAAAAAAATTCAAAAATTAATTAACTATAAAAATTTGAACTTTATTTTGGATTCCCCATTCTGTTTCCATGTTCTATGTGTGTAATTTCTTGTGAATACCACACTGTTTTGATTACTGCAACTTTTTACTCTATTTTTCTTTGTTTTGTTTCATTTGAGGTAGGATCTTGCTATAAAGCCTGGCTGGCCTGGAAGTTGTGATTGGCGAGAGAGTTCATTACAAGCATGCATCACCCTACCTATCTCCAATACATTTTTATATCAAGTGTGATACTTTCAGTAATTTTGTTATTTTGTTCTCAGATTGATGTGATGATTCATGATCTTTTGTTGTTCAATATTCCTTCTCTTAGGTTAGCCAGGATACTATTGAAAAAAGCTATAAATCAAGTAGCTTGTAAAAAGCATGACTTTGCTTTTCACAGTTACAGATGCTAAGAAGTGTCTGGTGAGGAAATGTTTCTTGGTTTGTAGAGTGTGCCTTCCTGCTCTGTCTTCACATGGCGGAGGGATAAATGACTTCTGTACTTACTTTGTTAGTACTAACTAATCTCATTGATGAAGATTCTACCCCACAATCTAATAATCTTCCCAATGGCTCCACTTCTCTAATCCTTTACATTGGTGATTATTGTCAACATGAGTTTTGGAAGGATAGAAACATGCAAGCCACAGAGCATTTGGCACTATTTTCCTGTTTAGTAAACACTTCCATTGGGATTTTGATGTGGATTCTGTATTGTGCTTCAGCTATATGAATATTTTGACAATATAAAATTTTCAAATTCATGAATTTGAGGTTTTTTTCCTTTGATTTTACTTTTGTATCAATGCTTTGTAGTTTTCAGTGTAAGTATGGAATCCTCACTTGAAAATGTAAAATTAAAAATGTTCCAAATGCAAACATTTTTGAAAGTTGACATGATGATACAAGTGTGAATTTCTCCATCTGATCTAACGTTAATGTCCTGTCATCAAAGTGTAGACACAGTAGGGTGGCACAGGAGTTGGCTTAGTCAGTGAAGCCTTGCTGTGTACGCATAAGGACCTGAGTTTGGATCCTTGATACTCACCTAGAAGAGCAGAGTGTGGCTGTAGGTGCCTGTGATGTTATCCACCTCCACAGTGTGGACTGTGGAGGTGGATAACATCAGACCTTTGGCTGACATCAGTGAGGATTAGGTAAAGTGAGAGTCTTAAAATACAAGGCAGAGAGTGATTAAGGAAGAGACATGGTGTCAACCTCTGGCCTCTGCACACACATGGGTAAGCACATTTGTACAGATGTAGTAAAACACATACATTACACATGCAAATTAAATATAAGCAACGTAAAAATATTCCACGAGGTTATTTTTAAAATATGTGTAAAGCAAATGTGAATGATAAGTGAGTTCTTTTAGAATTGGATTCCAAGCCTCTGATACATAATTATGCACATACAAATACTGTATAATCCAGAAATATCCCAAACTTCAAATGTTGGTTTCAAGCACTTCAGACAAAGGATATTAACCCTCTAGCTCAGTCTTTCATTTCTTTAATATTACTTAGCATTTTATTCATTTTGATGTCTTTGCAAATTGGATTTTTGTAATTGTTTTAATCACTAGGTCACTGATACAGCAGATAGCCTCAACTTATATACTTGAATGCTGACTTTACATCTTCTGCTTTAGTGAGTTTTACTGGTTCTCACAACTGTTCAGTAGAGACCTTATTTGTAAAAAGAGATCATTTAACTGATTCCTTTATAATTTGGACAACTGTTTTCTTTTTCATACCAAATTGCTCTCTCTAGGGCTTGCACTACCAGGGTAAGTAGAAGCAGCAGGAGGACGAGATCCTTACTTTGTTTCTCATCTTAGGGAAAATGCTTTTAGATTTTGTTCATGGGATATGGCCTTTACTATGCTAATGTGATTTTCTTTCCTTTTTTAAGATAATGTTTTTTTAATGAAAAATATAAGTAACTAGCATTTGCAACTTGGAATTGGTATTTATTGCAATTTCTTGGATAGCAATATGGATAGTTGTGTTGGTTCCAAGCTATGTTTCAGAAGACTTTAAAATCAAAGGACAACCATACTTTCTTGTGAAGAAACATAGTGAACAGTAATACCCATTTCACTATAGTGTCAGACAGATAAATGATGCTAAGAGCAAGTAATTTGGCATGCCACCAGGGTTCATCACTGTCACAGTAGGTACAGAAGAACATGGAAGTACAAAGGCAACATCCTGCTCCTGGGCTGGATCTAAGCTGTGTATCCAGATCTCATTTTCTGAACATTACCCAAAGACAAACCAATTTTAATTGTTTTGTGTTGATGACAAATTTATACTTATACAATAAATGGCAATCCTTCTGAATAGGCTTCAAATTTGTGGATTTTTCACAAAAATATTTATATTTTAATTACATGTTCCTGCCTGTTTGTGTTTACTTGTCAAGCTGCATGTATGAAAAAAATCTGGAACCCAAACAGTGTATTGATCATTAGCAAATGGAGGTTAAACAGAGAAAACATTCAGTTCTCTGAAAAATTCATCTACTTTTAAATGTCTTAGTTCATTTTTAAGTTTGTCATGATCTGACGTATTTCTACTGGACTGATGGGTCCATTTCTGTCCTTGTCCAGTGCAGAGTATGCCTCACTAATTTCTTCTTACAAACCTGAATCTTTTATTTTCCCAGCCACCTCAATAAAATTCTTTGGGAAGTCAATGTTACCATTACAACCAGTGTTTACTTTGTCAGTCACATTTTATAATTCCACTTCTGCTGGATTTTGACTACAGGACATCATGACAGTCCCAAGCTTCATTGCTGCAAGGATGTCACTGCCATCTTCACTGAATGAAGGAAAGCTTTCAGGAATGCATCGATGCACTCTTCTGCCAAATGAGCAGCATGCTGCCTCCTTTTGTTTTCTTTAAGTTACCATTTGCATATAGTATCACCCCATCTTTGCTCTTTCAGAAATTTATATCTACAATGAGTATGCTGTAGATTGCATATCTTTAATTTAAATTCTTTGTAATTTTAAATTCATTCAGCCATTCTATTGTGAATTTAATTAATTTATATTTAAAGTAGTTATTCACTGGTAAATATATATTATTGCTATTTTACTCATTCTATTTTGCTAGTTATAAGATTCATTTGTCTTCATTGTATCTTATTGTCTTCTTTTGTTCTTATTCTCTTATTCTCTTGTTGTATTGGTGATTAAAAAATATGTATGGGGCTGGAGAGATGGCCTAGTGGTTAAGAGCACCGACTGCTCTTGCAGAGGTCCTGGGTTCGATCCCCAGCACCCACATGGTGACTGAAAGCCATCTTTAACTACAGTTCCAGGGGAATCTGACACCCTCTTCTGACTTCCGTGGCATTGCACGACACTGGTGGGCAGACCTACATGCAGATAGTACATTCATACACATACAAAAATAAATAAAATTAAAAAAATTATAAAAAAACCCTACTTCTCATGTTTAAAAAATAAATAATAAATAAAAATTATGTATGTGTCTACTTACCTGGCAGGGGAGATACCATGATCATGAACTTGGTTCTCCAAGGGTGAGGCTCATCCATTGCACTCCGGATGTGCTGACCCCTGCGATTTCCCCAAATGTGGGAAACTTGACTGCAGAATTTGTGGTAGTGGGGGACTGTGTTTGGGCTCTCCCCTTTAAAAAAATAAGTAAAAAAAATATGTACGTGCTTTGATCCTGTTCTCTTATTTCTTTAGTGTAATTGATTTTAAAATTGGGAAACCAATGCAACAAACCTCAACTCAATGGAAACAAAATCAGTAAGACTTTTTCCTAGTGGCTTTCTGTTGCTGTGATCAAGCACTGGCCAAAGACAATCTGGGGAGGAAAGGGCTTCCTTCAACTTACAAGTTACAGTCTATCATCAAGGAAAGCCAAGGCAAGAAATCAAGGCAGGAGCTTGAAGCAGAAATCATGGAAGAATGCTGCTTCCTGGCTTGCTTACCTTGGCTCGCTCAGTTCCCTTTCTTATGCAGCTTAGGCCCATCTGCCCAGGGATTGCACCTCCAAGGTTGGGTTTGGGAAACTCCTACTTCAATCAGCAATCAAGAAAATCCCTCTCAGACATGTCCAGAGGCCAATCTAATGGAGGAAATTCTTTGGTTGAGGTTTCCTCCTGTGATCATTAGTTTTAATGTCAACTGCCACAAACTGGAATCATCTGATTAGGAATGGTATCTTGAGGAATCTATTAAATTGCATTAGTTGATATGGTGAAGCCAACCCCAAATGTGGGCATCGAGTTCTGGTAGCAGACTAAATGAAAAGGGGCATGAGAGAAGGAAGATTATTGACCTTTTGTTTCTTGGCTTTCTGTCTAGTAGCCAGTAGCCAGATTAATTTATCCTGTTGCTCCTCTGACATCAGAACCAGCGTTTCCAGGCATCTAGCACCGACTAAGGACCAGCAGTTCTTTAGGATCTCTCCAAGGTCGCAGAACCAGACTGGGACTACCCAGGCATCCACAATGCTGACTGGTCAACTACTGGGTTAGCAGCTTCTCCAGTGTGAGACATTTTGGGAGAACTCAAACTGCTGAGGCACCCAGTTTCAAGGACCAAACAACTACCTAGTTCTGGGCCTCTCACATGTATTTATTTATTTATTTATTTTTAATTTTTAAAATTTTTTCCCCTATGTGTATGAATGTACTGTCTGCATGTACGTTTGTACACCCATGTCATGCAATGCAATGCCGAGGAGGTAAGAAGAGGGTGTCAGATTCCCCTGGAACTGGAGTTAAAGACTGTTCTCAGCCACCATGTGGGTGCTGGGGGATCGAATCCGGGTCCTCTGCAAAAGCAGTCGGCACTCTTAACCGCTAGGCCATCTTTCCAGCCCTCTCACATGTTATTCAAGTATTATTACTATTTCAGTCAGCCGATCTAATGGAAAAGAATATATTATACTCATTCTATCAGCTATGTTACTCTAAAGAACCCAATACATCTCTTCCCAGATTTGTCAAATTGACAATTAAGCTTAGCCATTGCAAGCCCTGTGTTTTAAATTTATTTTTAAAACTATTTTTATTGTTTTCGTGCATTTAATACAATAGATCTTAATAAAACCTAGACCTGTGTTCCTCCCCCCCTCCAGGGGATTTCATGCATTCTGTAATATACGTTAAGTACTATCTGGTCAAGCATTTGTATCCAGATGTCCCTCAGGGCAAGTTCATCTAATGGAGAGTCTAGTCAGCGTATCTAGAATCATTCCCTTAAAGATCTACTTTCCATCACCTAGTAGTAATCAGTTGGGGTTGGGGCCTGCTGGCCAGTTCCCTTGTTCTATGCTGGGTTTTTGTCTGATTGAGTGTGTATAGGTCTTGTGCATGCTGAAACCATTTTTGCAAGTTCATTAGCAAGTTCCCAGTAGCCTGAAATCCTCTGTTTCCTTATGTTCATGAACCAACACGGGTTCTTACAATCCTTATCCCCTTTCCCTCAATGGTCCCTGAGCCATGAGTGTGTGAAGTTTAATATGAGTCCTATCCAGGAACACACATTCTGCAGTTTCTTGTTCTCTAAAACTTAACCAGTTGTGGTCGTTTGTGTGTGTAGGAAAGAAACTTTGTCTGGTTTGAGGCAGGACCTGTAAGTTCTGTCCCAGAACTTCCACAAGTTTTCTGATATCTCCATGGGCATTCAAATTGCCTCTGTGAGTTATCTGTAGTTCCATGAGGTCAGGATATTGTGGTATATCCTGCCTTGCCTGTCTCTGCAAAGTTTCAGACCCTGATGGCCTTCCTTTGAGGTACTGAGCGAAATGTCACACCTCTAGTTTGCCAGTTGCACAAACAGGAGCTCTGCAGCCCCCGTAGGAGTCAGGATGGCCTACACTTCCCTTCCCTTCATTCACACCCTTCTGCTCCCCACTTCCTTGCCCAGAGCACAGTAAATTTTAGTATATAAACACATTGCTGGCATGAATAAAACGGAATCACTTTTCTCCAGGATCCACTCTTTGAGTCCGTTTCATTTCTCATCAGGTGATTTCTCACAGTTCCCTCCCTACTCCTTGCCAGAAGCTCAGCCTAGGAACAGTTAACCTACTGGCAGGAGACAGCCCTGAGGCTTACAGCCTTAGTCCTTGGAGGAAAAAACATCACGTGGATTGTGGCCACCCATGATTAAAGGACCAACAGACGAGTATATATATATATCCCACATGTGTGCATCGCATTTTGTTGCATGTATGAAGAAGTTTCATAGGTGATAGTTAGAAATGTGTTACTGCCCCCTATTCTGCTATGTTCCATGAGCCTTCAGTGTAGAGGTTCCACTGAAGAGGAGTCACTTAGGTCTGGACATCTCTCAGAAATATATTCTCTGTGCATGACCATATATTGTAAAAATAAGCTTCTATGATGAGTGGTGTACAGTATATTTGTCTATAATGATCCACATTTAGCATATAGTAAGAAATTCCTAGAGATATGACAGAGATTGGGTTTTCTCTAGGATCTATGACCTCTCTTGCCAAGGTTACTTAGATATATTTACAGTACCACCCATGAGTTCTCTCCCATTGAGAGGACTTTAAGTCCCATTAGATTGCTGTTGATTACCTCCTAGACAAAATTGCCATTGGTGTACCAATTGAGATGCTTTGCTGTGCCAGTGATTGTGGTTATTAGTCTTTGCAGCTGGGTTGGACCACTGGTTGATTTTCTCCTTAAGCAGCTTATGTAGTATTTTCTAGAACTATGAGGGCAAGTCTTCAGGGAGAAGGCTTCCAGGTCAATTCTATCTCCATTGATTCAAGTCCTCCATCTGAAGTGTCTTGTCTTCATCAATATTTACGTTCAAGTTCAGAGAGGAAATCAATGACCATGGGAATAGCCTGTATTACTGTGAGACTCCCTTGGACTTCCTTACACAACAACTTGAAAGGAGATTTCTGCTGTCTGGAATTGTTTGTCTTGTTATAAATCTTCAAGTCTACACATACACTTATATTCAGATATTGTATGTGTATTTTTCAGGGGGTTTTGTATTACATATTTCCCTCTGTATTTTCATACCTTCCAATCTTAATTTAACTCTCTTCTATTTCTCCCTGTCCAACCTCCCACCTCTCTCCCCAGTTTAACTGCCCCCATTTTCTGTTTGATAATATGTTTCCTATTGCCTCATCTCTCTTGAATTCCTTTGTCCTTTTTATCACAGTTTTCTTTTATATTCTTCCCTCCTTCCTTCCCATTTAAATAGCCACATTTCCCTAATTTCTCCCTTGGTATCATCTGCTTCCTACTAGTCCCCTTTCTTGAGCTCTTTCTTTTCATTGGCACCCATTCTTCCTTTCCATTCTCATTCCTTCTGTTGCTATATCAGAATATGCACTCACATATAAGTTATTGTCCTAAAATCTACAAATGAAGGAGGACATTTGTGGCTTTCTTTTCTGATTCTGTATTACTTCACTCAGTCTAACAGTTTCTAGTTCCATCTATTACATGAAAATTTCATGATTTTGTCTGTCCTTACTGCTGAGTAGGACTCCATTGTGTAAATGTACCATATTTTCATTATCCATGCACCAGTTGAGCAATACATAAGTTGCTTCCCTTTCTTAGCTATTGTGAAAGAGTAGCAAAAAACCTGAATGTACAGGTGTTTCTTCAGTAGGATGAGTAATTTTGTGTTCCATTTGACTACTCAAGTGAAAGCCATAAAAAATTTAAAAGCACATAGGAATGGAGTATGCAAGAAATGTGGAAGACCATTAAAGACGAAATCTATTCATCATAGGCATAGGAAGGAGATGAATCTCAGGTGAATGCATTGACCAGATCTTCAATAAGATTATAAAGGAAAACATCACTAAGTTAAGGAAAGACATAACTATACAGATACAATAATCACATAGAATACCAATTAAAAGGACCAGAGAAAAATTCTCCATGGCATATCATATTAAAAACAATAAATGTAAAAAACAAAGAGAGGATACTGAAAGCTGGTAGGGAAAAGCAAAAACGAAATAAAAAATAAAAACAACTTACATATAGTGGTACATCAGAATTACAGCTGACTTTTCAATGCAAACTATGAAAGCCAGAAGAGCCTGGACCAAAGTATTCCCACTTCTAAATAACCATGAATACAAACTCAGAATATTTTAACTAGAAAACTATCTATCATGGTCAAAGGGGGAATGGAAGTATTTCATGACATAAATAGGCTCAAAGAATTGATGTCCACTAAACCATCCCTACAGAAAATTCTCAGGACAATACAAATGACTGAACATAGGAATAACTATACCCAAGAAGTTATAGAAAGAAAACAAAGGCAAATATAATTATGGAAAGACAAAATAGGATCAAGAGTACAGACAAATTAAAATTATAGGAACCAATACATGCCTTTCAAAAATAACTAATTATCAATGTCCTAAACTCTCTCATCAAAAGACATAGGCTAGTGGAATAGACTAAGAAAGAAAATCTATCTTTTTATAGTCTTTAAGAAACTCATCTCACCTTCAAGGGTAGGCACTACTTAGAGAGTGATGGAAAAAAATATTCTAATGAAATGGGACTAAGATGCAAGCAGGTGTTGCAATTTTAATATCTGACAAAATGGCTTCAAATTAAAACTAATGAGAAGAGATAAATAGGGTCACCTCATTCTCACAATTGACCAAAATGATATTAAAATTATGAACATATATGCACCAAACTCTGGTGCATCCAATTTCATTCAAAACAATACTATATGACTATAAGACACAGATTAGCCCCAACTCAGTTTAGTATGTGAATTCAGTACCCCACTATCTCCAATAGACAAGTCAACTGGACAAAGAATAGAGAGACATCTGAATTAAATGACATCTTACATCAAAGATGACCTAATTGACATCTACAGAATATTCCACCCAAGAAGTAAAGAATGCACTTTCTACTCAGCAGCCCATGAAAGTTTCTCTGAAATTGACCACATACTGCACCACTAAACAAAACTCATCCATAGAAAAAATTGAAATAATTCCATTCATTCTATCAGACCATGATACAATAAATCCTATAATAAATCATAAAATATGCTCTAGTAACTATAAAAAGATGGAAATTAAATAACATATTCCTAAATGATGAAAGGTAAAAGAAAAAAATGAAGAAAAAATGTTCTTGTAACTAAATGAAATGATAACACAACAAAATTTATGGGACTTTAAAACTATTCCAAAGATGGAAGTGCTTATGATGAAAAATGGGGAAGAACACACATAAATGATTTAACAGTACAACAGAAAAGACAAGAGCAACTCAAATTCAAACCTTGTAAACAAGAAGAAATATCAAAAAACAGAGAACAAATTAATGAAATAGAAACAAAGAAAAAAATACAAAAAAGAATCGATGAATCTAAGAGCCTGTTCTTTGCAAAGTTAAACAAGATAGAGAAAACATTAACCCAGTTAACCAAAAGAAAGAAAGAGTAAATTCAAATTAACAAAATCATAGATGAAAGGGGAAACATCACAACTGACACCCTGAAAAATCAAGAATATTATAGGGGAATACTTTAAAAACATGTACTCTGTTTTCCATTTCATTCCTTCTGCATATGAGGTTTTCTCCTGTCTTTTCAAATTGACTTATTAAGTTTTTCAATCCCATTTCATTTTTGCTTTTGTTTTCTTCTATATTTCTATCTCTTTTGTTAATTCATTTTTCAAGACCTGAATTGTTTTTGTTATTTCATTCACTTACATGTGTGTATTTTCTTGTGTTTCCATCTTATGTTTATGCCTATCTTCTTTGAGTTGTGTTTGCCTGTGTGCTTTTTAAATTCTTTGGTCATGTTTGTTCTTTTAAGTTGTGTGTCATGGGTTTCCTCAGAGTGAATCTCATTGTAACACCCTTATATAGGATTGGTGGATTTTGTTGGGGGACATATTCACTTGTTTTCTTCATATTTGTGTTTTTGCATTGCTGTTTGTACATGTGAATGTCTTTTGTTGGTTTTGTGTCTGATAGGAAATTCTATTCTTTTGTTTAGTTAAAGTTTGGTTCTGCTTATATTATTGATGTAGTTTAGATGGTTTTTGCTCAGGAATGAAAAGTTAGTTGGCATATGCTTCAGCTTCTCTCAGGGTAGTAGGCAGGTCTAGAGAGTAGGCAGGTTTGTGGTAGACAGATCATGAGAGGAGCCAAAAGCAAGATGGGGCTGGGGATACCCTTTGGATGTTCTAACCAATGAAGCTTGAGATGACCTAGTCTGGTTGCAAGTTGGGGAATTGGGCTGATCTGAGTGCAGGGGATAAGGGGATGGAGTTCAGAGACGTAGGGCATGAAGAGGAGGAGGGGGCCTGGGCCCTTGGCTAGAAGGGGACAGAATGCTGGGAGAGATTGGAGATTCTCTGACTGCAGGGGAATCAAGATGCAGTGAGTATGATCTGACTTAATCGAGTAGTGTAGGCTTGTCTTTCAAACCAATTTGGAGAATGAGCTGATTTGAAAGCAGGAGATCAGGAACTAAAATGTGGATCTGGACTCATAATTTCTTTTTTACTGTTTAACAGGTTCATAATGTATATAGTGATCACATCCACCCTCTTTAGTGTAATTTCTTTTAGATTTATTTATTTATTTTTAATATCTTTATTGATGTTTTGTGTATATCATACATCATCTTTCAGTCCAATTCCTATACATTCCCCCTGCCTACCACCCCACCCCAGTCCCTGCACTCTGCCATACTTATCTTGCATCTTTCTCTTAGTCTTTCCAATTTTTTTTCTGCAGAGGCTTATTGTTTTGGGCAGAATTTAACTGTATCAGTTTGTTCTTTGACCCAGTCCTTATGCTGTTGTTGCTGCCTCCCTTTTGTGTTGCTCTAAAATATGCCTATTTAAACATCATATATGTAACAAAATTATGACCTCTGAGAATAAACTGTATGTTAATTCCAAAATATGCTTTGGCATTCACATTTCCCCCTTAATTTTATATTACTCTAAAGTATGTATACTTATCCTCTACCCATATCCTGTAGTTACAATGTCTGAAAATAAGTGGTAGGTCAATTCCAGGGCCTATTAAGCAATTCACGTTATAACAGCACAGTTGCTTTCAGATAAAAAAAAGAAGTATAATAATAACATTACTCAGCTTACATTTCAACTGGGGATTTGGTATTAGCACCCACACATGAGGGAAGCCATTTGCCTTTTGGGGGGGTCTGTGTTACTTTACTTAGCATAATATCTTCTAGTTCCATCCATTTACCTGCAAAGTTCATGATGCCATCTTTCTTTATAACTGCATAGAACTCCATTGTGTAGATGTACTACATTTTTGTTATCCACTCCTCAGTTGAGGGACATTTGAGTTGGTTCCAACTCTTCACTATTGTGAAAAGAGGTGAAATAAACATTATTATATTATATTACAGTATCTTTGTGGTAGGATGAGTCTTGTGGGTATATACCCAGGAGTGGTATGGCTGGGTCAAGTGGTAGGCTCATTTTGAGTCTTTTAAGGGTTCTCCACACTGCCTTCCATAGTAGTTGTACTAGCTTACATTCCCACCAGCAGTGGATGAGTATTTCCCTTTCCCCACAACTTCTCCAGCATTTGGTGTCTTCTGTTTTCTTGATATTAGCCAGTCTTATCAGAGTGAGATGATATCTTTTTCTTTTCTTTTCTTTTTTTTGTTTTTTTTGTTTTTTTTTGTTTTTTGGTCTTTTTGAGACAGGATCTCCCTTTAGTCTCAGCTGTCTTGGAACTCACTATGTAGACCAGGTTGGCCTTGAACTCACAGAAATTAGCCTGCCTCTGCCTCCCAAGTGCTAAGATTAAAGGCTTGAGCCACCACACCCAGCTGAGATGATATATTAAAGTGGTTTTAATTTGCATTTCCTTAATTATTAATGATGTTGAACACTTTTAAAGATGTTTCTCAGCCATATTTACTTCCTCACTGGTAAAGTCTTTGCTCAGCTCTTTAGTCCATCTTTTGACTGAGTCGTTTGTTTTCTTCTTTATTTTTTGAGTAGTCTATATATTCTGGATGTTAATGCTCTGCCCCTTGCATCATTGGTGAAGGTTCCCTTCCATTCTGTGGGCTTTCTCTTCACTTCCTTGATTGATTCTTGAGTTTGATGACGATATGATAGTTTACCTAAGGGATGCTTAAAACTCAACCAGAAAACTCCTAGAAAGAATTAAAAGTTTCAGTAAAGTGGTGGGATACAAAATTGACCTAGAGAAATCAGTAGCTTTTCATCACACCGACAATAAGCAACTGGAGAAGGAATATAAGGAGACCTTCTGCCATGAGCATGGACTAGCATGGGTTAAGTCCAAAGGCATCTAGGACACAAATATTACAACACAATCTAATTTTATTAATTCCCACACAGGTTAATTCTGTGACTCTAATTCTGTCCTGTCCTAGTCTGTCTCCCCAAGGCTGCTCACCTACATGGCATTCTCTTAGCCTCTTGGAAGCAATGGAGGGAGTCCACACTGGGGAGTTCCAAGACACCAGTTGATTGGCTGAAGCAGATCTCTCTCCTCAGACCAGGGCTGTAGCAGCTCAGGCAGACAGGTCCAGACAACAGCAGTGGCCAGCAAGGTCAGCATGTACTTTAGGCAAACTGGTGTCATGGGGGCAGCATGTCCGGGTGTTCTCAGCTGAGAAGTTCGCAGTGGCATCTCACAGCGGGTCCCCTGTGGGGGAGTGAGAGGAAAGTCTTTCTATACTTTCCAGCTTAAATAGGCCACAGCTGGGCATCTGGGGTGCACTGGGTCTCGGGTGCTAATCTCATGCTTGTGCCTAGGGTCGCCCCTGTGTAGCAGGTGGTTATCTTTACTCTCTGGGGTTATACCTTGGTCAAGGCGGGGGACCCGGGACTGGTTATCAGGTGCTTGTCTTCATACCACCTCTGGCCACCTAATCAACTGAGTAGCGCCAATCTTTTAGGCTCTGTTGAGCCCTCTGTGACTGGCCTAGTGCTGGGTGCTTATCTCTAAAGCTGGAACAAGCCTCTTGCTGAGCTAAATTTAACATTTGGTAATTTCTTTAAGGGTACAACATTTCACACATTATCTATTGTTAGTTTAATCCTAACTATTTCTAATCCACACAATTTCTACATGCTAACTATGCTCCTAACACCTTCTCAAAAACAATAGTCCCCAACAAACAAACAAACAAACACCTGGGAACAAACCTAACCAAAGATACCAAAGACCTCTACAACAAAAATTTTAAACCCTGAAGAAGGAGATTGAAGATGACATCAAAAGATGGAAAGACCTCCCATGCTCATGGATTGGAAGAATTAATATAGTAAAAATGTCCATTCTGGGGAGATGGCCTAGCAGTTAAGAGCACTGACTGCTCTTGCAGAGGACCTGGGTTCTATCCCCAGCATCCACATGGTGGTTGAGAACCATCTGTAACTCCTGTTCTAGGAGAACTCCAGTTCCAGGGGAATCTGACACCCTCTTCTTACCTCTGCAGCATTGCATGACACGGGTGCACAAACCTACATGCAGACAGTACATTCATGTGCATAAAAAATAAATAAAAAATTTAAAAAATTCAAGTAAAATGTCCATTCTACCCAAATTAATATGGAGATTCAATGCAATCCCAATCAAAATCCCCATGAGCTTCTTCACAGACTTGGGAGGAAAAATCCTTAAATTCATATGGAAAAACAAAAGACTCTGAATAGCTAAATCGACCCTGAGTGAAAAATGCAGTACAAGAGACATTACTTTACCAGACTTCAAGCTATACTACAGGGCCACAGTCATAAAGACAGCCTGGTCCTGGCACAAAAATAAACCCATTGACCAATGGAAGAAAATTGAAGATCCAAACTTGAGCTCATACAACTTCAGCCACCTCATATTTGACAAAGGGGCCAAAAAAGCTCAATGGGGGAAAGACAGCATCTTCAGCAAATGGTGCTGGCAAAACTGGGTCACCATTTGCAGAAGAACAAAATTAAACCCCTACCTCTCACCCTGTACAAAAATCAACTCCAAGTGGATCAAAGATCTCAACATTAAACCTGAAACTCTGAAGCTGATAGAAGAAAAAGTTGGCACCAACCTACAAGACATAGGTGTAGGAAAAGACTTTCTAAATCAAACAGCAGCCGTGTGGGAAACAAGGTCAACAGTTGACAAATGGGACCTAGATTTATTTTTATTTCATGTGTATGAGTGTTTTGCCTGTTTGTAGGTGGACTAAAGACATGCCATTCCCACGCAGGCCAGAAGATGGTGCAGAACCTCTTGGAATTAAGATGACCAGTAGTTGTGAGGCCCCATGAGGGTCTTGGGAACTGAATCCAGGTCTGCAAGAGCAGCAACTGCTCTTAACCAGTGAATCCTCTCTCCCCACACTTTGTTCTAATTTTTAGACACATTTTTCATGGTTTGGGGGGGCTTGACTATAGTTAATAAAATCTTCTAACCTGAGAACTTAATTCCAATTAACACGCAAAATTTTAGGTTACATTCTCCTCTCTGCATAAACTTTATTACTAAATATTACATTGGGTCATATTATTCATTTTAACCTACTATTTAGTTATAATTATTTTCAAGAGTTTTTTAAACTATAATTAAAATTGAGTTGATTTGCCTATCACTATTGCTACAATGCAGTATTCTGTATTTATCGAAATAGTTATTTTACCAATCATCTTTATATCTTCTTTTTTGGGGGTATTTTTGAGACAGAGTCTCCCTTTTAGTAACAGCTGTCTTGGAGCTCACTCGGTAGACCATGCTGGCCTTGAAATCGCAGAGACCAGCCTGCCTCTGCCTCCTGAGTGCTGGGATTAAAGGCGTGCACCAATGCCCGGCATATCTTTATATTTTCTAATGACACTGCTTAAAATTCTTTGCTTTAACTTGTGGATCTCTTCTTAGTGTTTTGTACAGGAAGAAATATAATAATAATGAATTTTATCAGTCTTTTTATGTGAGGAAAAAACACTTCTTCATTTTGAAGGACAGTTTTCTTGCTGGATGTATTCCTGATTGGTAATGTTCTTCTATGACCCCTTTGAGGACATTGAACTCAAAGTTTCTGGGCAAAAAAAGACTGTATCATTGAATTCCCTTGAATATAATAAATTCCCTTTCTCTTGTTTCAGTATATCCTGTCTCCTGCTTTTAACAATTTGATTAATATGTCTTGGTATAATAAGTCCTTGAGTCTTTCTTATGTGGGCATTTGGTGCTTCTTGGAGCTGGGTGCTTTATTCTTCACCCAGATTTTTGATGGAAGTGACCACTGTATCTTACACACACACACACATACACACACACATACACAGAGACACACACATACACACACACACAACACAGACATACAGAACCAGAGAGAGAGAGAGAGAGAGAGAGAGAGAGAGAGAGAGAGAGAGAGAGAGAGAGAGATATGCAGGACTGATTTCTCTACTATCTTGCTCATCCTCAAACACAATTTTCAATAATAACTTAGCTATCATTTGACTTCATTATAAAGCATTATCATTTCATTTTTTGTGGAATCTTGTGAGGGTGGTAATTCTGTTTAAAAACTCATCTTTTGTGAGATTATATACTCATTTCCTTATTGAACAATTTTCTTGCTTACTTATCTTGTTATTTGTATTTCATGTCATATATACCCTCCATACATTAAGACTCTTTTCCAGTTAAGCAATGTAGGAGTGAGTGAATTATAAGCTTTGTGTAGGTGGGAAAGGTTTGTTAAAGGGTAATTTTCACTTCATAATGCTTGTGCATTAGTTTATGGGATTCCTATGCACTGAAAATAAGATGTAATTTGGAGATGCTTACTCCTATAATTTGATTAATATTGTCCATATAGTTTATTCCATTTATTTAGGTGACATAGCAATAATATAAGTACAGAAGCTGCTGTGGGAGAGAAATCAATACAACAGTCCAACCACAGCTTCAGAGCCCAATAACCTTAAGAATGACCAGCACAACAAGCAAAAAGCAGTGCAGGAGTGGCATTTTTCCTTGAGGATAATCAACAGCTACCTTATTGGCCTTAAAGCTGGGTCCATGGAAGAGAACTCATGGAAGGCATTGTAAAAATATCCAAATGCACATGGCTGGAGAAGTTCTGGATCCTAGAGAATGCCCTACCTTTATCATATCTCTAGACAAACGAGATTTGTTACCGTATGCTGAGCATTGATCCTTATATTTATGGACAAGTTTACTGTTCACCCATTATCAAAAAAGGTTCCTTTTGCGACAGATAAAGGGTATTACAGAGATTCACAACTGGTCATATGTGGAGAATATATCTTTGAGAGATGCTCACCCCTCAGTGACACTTCCCAGTGGAACCTTTATACATGGGGCTTATGGAACATAGCAGAACAATGGTAGAGAGAATACTAATGTACTCCTCAATTCTGACTAGTGAAGCTTTCTCATGCAAGAGAATGGAATGCACATAGAAAGCCACAACTGACCAAGATGTAGAGAATGACACTGCAGAGTTCATGTCCTTGCATTAGATTCCTCTATTAAGCCTCAGGAGGGGGGTGGGGTGTTATTAAGAGCCAGGGTTGGTGCATGAACATAGGGAAGCAGAGGATTTCAGGCCTCTGGGAACTTGCTCATATGAACTTGCAGCAACAGTGACAGCATGCACAAGCCCATGCCTACTCAATCAGACAAAACCCCAGCATAGAACAAGGGAAGTGGGTAGCAGGCCACTACCTCAGCCAAGGAACTATTGGCAACTGATTACTGCTGAGTGAAGAAAAGTTGATCTTTAAGGAAGAGACTGTAGATAGGCTGACTAGACTCCAGTAGATGAATGTAGTAGCCTGTGCCAGTATGCTGAGAATTACGTAGTGCACCTGTGCAGAGCTTGTCCCTCATCAACCTAATCTGCCCTAGGCAGGTGCAACCATACAAGCAGCTGAGTTGCAGACCTGGGCCAATCACAAGGCGACAGGATGACTGCACTAAGAGGAGAGCAAAATGTGAGCAATACATAAGCCCTAACCTTGCCCCTAATAAACAAGTCCATGGCAGCTAGGACCATGAAATTCTCCAGCAAGCTTGGGGGATTGTCTACAGATGAAGACCGAGGGACATCTGGGTACAAAAGTCTGACCAGATATGTCTTAGCATGTGTGAGAGAATGTATGAAATATGATGGGGGAAGCTACAGGGGAATGCAGATGGGGGAGGGCATCTAAATATTAAGATTTATTTTGTGAAATACACAAATACTTAATAAAATATATATAACAAACAAGTACAGAAAATTGAAAGCATGCTGAAGATTTTAAAGAGTATATTCAGTTTAAGGCTTTGATAGAAATAAAGGACAGATTATATTATATAAGAAATACATTATAGAGAATTATCCAAAACTCTGATGTTTCCAGCATAACCCATTATTATCTTTTATTTTCACAAAGAACATGCTTTATTTTCACATTATGAATTTTTAGGATATGTGTAAGCTACCTTTGAAACAAGGTACAATCAATGAATTCGGTTGTTTTTTTTTTTAATTTTCAAGACAGGGTCTTCGTTTAAGTCCCAGCTGGCCTGGAGCTCACTCTGTAGACCAGGCTGGCCTTGAACTCACAGAAATCTGGCTGCTTCTGCCTCTTGAGTGCTAGGATTAAAGGCGTGTGCCACCACATCCAGCTGTGAATTCTTTTATACCCCACTGGTAGACTACAACACCCACACTACACATATATATACTACAATATATATATATATATATATATAGTAATAAGGTTGCCCTTAGGTAACTACAAATTAATCTTATCTTTACACATCAAAAAATTCCCCCAATGACACCTCCCTGTCAGCAGCTGTCTGTACTATGTGCATTCTGATTTGTTTCCTCTGCTTTGTGTTCATATTTTTCAACCTCACCTTATTTTTCAGACTTTTGTTGAAATGTCTATAACATTGGTGATCCAATATTTCTTTAATTAGTTATTGTCACTTTGGTAGGTGTATGAAGGCAGAAACATCAATGAGTGAATGATAATTTTCCATTTTGCATAAGAAATTTATTTTGCTTTATAAAGAAACTTTATAATTTTGTATGTTGACTCGAATTAGTATTAGAGAGAATGTATTTATAGAGAATGTGAAGTCTACTTTAACAGGTGATGAGACTTTCTCAAGTTGGAAGTTAGAACTCTGTTATTTATTTACTCAATTCTGTAAAATGACATTTTTTTATTTTAATTTTTTAAAATTTTATTTATTTTTGTATGTGTATGAATGTACTGTCTGCATCTAGGTTTGTGTACCTGTGTCGTGCAGTGCTTCGGAGGTCAGAAGAGGGTCTCCCTGGAACTGGAGTTCTCCTGGAATTGGCATTACAGACGGTTCTTAGCTGCCATGTGGGTGCTGGGGATCGAACCCGGGTCCTCTGCAAGAGCAGTCGGTGCTCTTATCCTCTAGGCTATCTCTCCAGCCCCAAAATGACATTTTTATTTCTTTACAATCATAAAATATTACCCAGTGAAGTAGGATCTAGTGGTCTTAGACTTTAGTAGAATTAAAGCTAACTTAATTTTTAAGTAAAAAGTGTTTAAATTTTAAATTATAGATTTGCAGAAAAACATTTTTTGCTAAAACCCATTAGTTAAGTTGGCAATTAACCATGTCGCAGAATTATTACAAGTGAAAATGATTTCTGTAATAGCCTGTTTAAGTTGAGATCAAATTTCTTTTATTTACTATGGAGCATTTTGGCATTTGAAACCCATTAGTAATTCATAAGAATGATAGTGTTGTCAAGGTATAATTCATTTGAATTATTGGGTCTTTAGATGCAAGAATCTGTATGTCCTTAAACTGACCTATATATTTAAGAAAGTCAAGAAAAGATTGCAACTGTTAAGGATTCATTGAAACATTTTTTTTTAGTTCTTTTTGTTTTGGTTGGTTGTATATCAAATCAAGCTTAAGTTAAAAAACAATATCTAAATGTTCTCATTAAAGCAAGGTGTGAGGTTCCCTGGAAAGAAATGCGATTATACCCTAGAGGCAACCAGATTTCTAGGACTTAAGTTTACCACTTAAGCTGCTTTAGTTACTTTGTTCTACTTATTTTAGATTGCTCTCACACAGAGAGACCATCTGTATTCTATACCAGGCTCTAAATATTTAATCAAGATTTCAGTGTACTGCTTAAAGTGAAAAGTTTATTTCAATATAGATTTATTTCATTATTGCACTTAGTCTTTTTTTATTACCTGAAATTCAGAAAGATTCCGTAATTCAAAGAACTATCTAGATTTTGGACTGTCACATGCTTGTAATCTTAGGTGAAAATAGAGGGATTGCTAATTGTTTTTGTTGTAAAAATTAAATTTATTTAAAAATATTTTGATACATCATTACTAAAATTTAGTAAAGTGAACAAGCTAATATACTAAACACAAAAATCAAGCTAACAAAGTTCACTAGTATTAAAAAAAAATCTGTGGAGATGGACATGGTAGGAAACAGACTTCTGACAAATGAAAGGGCAACTCCTCCTACAGTATGTATGCCAATCAAGCTTGCTGCAGGAGGAGTTAGGTACCTGGAAACTCCAGACCAGAAGGAAATGCAAAGCCAAGCCAAACAAAACACCACAGTAATTATGAAAACCCTCGTTCCTTCCAGAGCTTCACTGCTCAGAGGACATGGATCACGATGCATATTAGGGAGACAAAAGCATCCGGAGCCTCCCAGCTCTTATAACTGCTCCAGTGAAGACAAAGAACGGTAATGACCTTTCAACATATCTGGCAGCTGACAAATTTTTGCCTTGAATACATTGGGAATGTCTCCTGGTGTCAGAAACTTTAGCTCTTTAAATGCGGAATTTATTTTATCATGTTGCATCCTCTTTTTCATACTTCTGAAGCATGGTGTAGAAGATACATTAAGCCAGGGGTGGTGGCATGGCCTATAATCCTAGCACTCGGGAGGCAGAGGCAGGCAGATCTTTGTGAGTTCAAGGCCAGCCTGGTCTACAGAGTGAGTTCCAAGCCAGCTGGGGCTACAGGGAGACCCTGTCTTGGAAAAGACCACAAAAAAGAAGAAGAAGAAGAAGAAGAAGAAGAAGAAGAAGAAGAAGAAGAAGAAGAAGAAGAAGAAGAAGAAGAAGAAGAAGAAGAAGAAGAAGAAGAAGAAGAAGAAGATACATTATATTTAGTTATGCTGACTGTGTCGGTTCCTGGATCAGGGATTGCAATGTCACTGGTTGGATCTTTAGTTTTATTGTCTTGGTTGTTCCCACAGTCTTCAAACAGAGTATTTCTATATTCTGTCTCCACTTCTGGTTTTACTGATTCCAGATGAGCACTTATTTCTTCAACTTTGACTTCTTGGTTGTGTTCTATGGTTGAATGAGTGCCAATATTTTCTTCTAAATTAACTTGCTCTTGCTGTGTAGATCAAGCCTGATGTTACTATTCTATAAATTTCTGTGTTTTTATTGTTAGGATATAAAAGCATACTTGAATTTTTATACAGCTGTAGCTACCCATTCAGCTTTATTAGATCTTATACATAGATATCATAGAGTTTTCTGTGTAGATGGTCATATCATTGTCAATAGGAACAGTTTTACTCAATTTGTAACACTACATTTGACCTATATTGTATTTTCCTAACTTGTTGCCAAGGCTAGCAGCATTGAGCTTTTTTTTTTTTCTTCATAATCTTAGAAAGTGTTTGGTCCTGACCATTAGTATGGTCTCTGCAGTACTTTAAAATATACACATTATTAGGCTGAACACAGAATTTTAAAAGCCTTTATCTTTAAAGGTTTATCTTTAGATAATTATTGAGATTATTACATGGATTTTTTTCTTTAAGTATGTAGATATGATGAGTCACATCATCTTTCCCAGTCAAAATGTCTAAGATAATAAAACAGACAAACAAACAAACAAACAAAATAAAGGGCAACAAATGCTGGTGTGGAGAAAGGATAAAATCTAGTCACTGTTGTTAGCACTGGGAATTGATACAGCCACTATAGAAATCAGTGTGGAGTTTCTTCAAAGGGCTAGAAATAGATTTAACACATAACCACTCTTATGATATACCCAAAGGATTCTATATCCTACTACAGAGATAACTGTTCACTCACATTCATTTTTGGTCTATTCACAATAGTCAGGAAATAGAGACAATTTAGTTGTCTATCAATAGATGAATGGATTATGAAAGTATGGCACATTTATAACATGGAATATTATTTAGGTATTCAGAAAAATGAAATTCACAAGTAATGCACAGAAATGTAAACAATCATCCTGGGTGAAGTAACCCGGACCCAGAAACAAAGAGTTCCCATGTTCTCTTTCATAAGCAGAAGCTAGATTTGAATGTTTAGATATGAGTGTTTCAATTAGAAAACCCATAGATGTCTGGAAGCAAGGAATTTCCTATCAGTGGCCTACTTCCTCCAGTTACCTAAGGGATGCTAAAAAATCCACCAGAAAACTCCTAGAAACAATAATGTCTTTCAGTAAAGTGGCAAGATACAAAATTAACCTAGAAAAATCAGTAGCCTTTCTTTACACCAACAACAAGCAACAGAAGAAGGAATATAAGAAGACCTTCCCACTCATAATAGCCTCAAAAACAATAAAATACCTAGGAAAAACCTAACCGAAGACACCAAAGATCTCTACAACAAAAAATTTTAAACCCCTGAAGAAGGAGATTGAAGAAGACATCAGAAGATGGAAAGACCTCCCATGCTCATGGATTGGAAAAATTAATATAGTAAAAATGTCCATTCTACACCAATTAATATACAGATTCAATGCAATCCCAATTAAAATCCCCAAGAGTTTCTTCACAGATTTGGAAAAAAAAGATCCTTAAATTCATATGGAAAAACAAAAGACCCCAAATAGCCAAAGCAACCCTGAGTGAAAAGAGCAATACAGGGGTGATCACTATAGTAGACTTCAAACTATATTACAGGGCTATAGTCATAAAAACAGCCTGGTACTGGCACAAAAATAGATATGTAGACCAATGGAACAAAACTGAAGATCCAAACTTGAGCTCATACAATTTCAGCCACCTCACATTTGACAAAGGGGCCAAGAAGACACGATGGAGAAAGACAGCATCTTCAGCAAATGGTGTTGGCAAAACTGTATCACCACTTATAGAAGAATAAAATTAAATCCCTACCTCTCACCCTGTACAAAAATCAACTCAAAATGGATCAAAGACCTCAATGTGAAACCTGAAACTCTGAGGGTGATAGAAGAAAATGTTGGCAGCAACATACAAGACATAGGCATAGGAAAAGACTTTCTAAATCAGACAGCAGCTGCACAGGAAATAAGGTTGACAATTGACAAGTGGGACCTTATTAAACTCAAAAGCTTCTGTACAGTGAAAAAAATCATCAGTGAAGTGAAGTGAAGAGAAACCCCACAGAGTGGGAGGAAACCTTCACCACTGATATATCTGACAGAGCATTAACTTCCAGAATATATAAACTACTCAAAAAAACAAAGAAGTAAGAAAACAAATGACCCACTCAAGAGATGGAATAAAGAGCTGAACATAGACTTCACAAGTGAGGAAGTAAAAATGGCTAAGAAATGTCTTAAAAAGTGTTCAACATCATTAATAATTAAGGAAATGCAAATTAAAACCACTTTAAGATATAGTCTCACTCCAATAAGACTGGCTAGGATCAAGAAAACAAATGATACCAGGTACTGGAGAGGTTGTGGGGAAAGTTGAACACTCATCTGCTCCTGGTGGGAATGTAAACTCGTTCAACCACTATGGAAGGCAGTGTGGAGAACCCTTAAAAGACTCAAAATGAGCCTGCCACTTGACCCAGTCATACTACTCCTGGGTATATACCCACCAGACTCATACTACTGCAGAGATACATGCACAGCCATGTTTATTGCAGCTTTCTTCACAACAGCAAAGTGTTGGAACCAAGGCAAGTGCCCCTCAACTGACGAGTGGATAGAGAAAATGTGGTACATCTACACAATGGAGTTCTATGCAGCAGTAAAGAAAGATGACATCATGAACTTTGCAGGTAAATGGATGGAACTAGAAGATATTATGCTGTTAGGTAACACAGTCCCAGAAAAACAAATGATGAATGGTAACCCTCATGTGTGGATTCTAGCATAAAGTAAGGCAAACTGAGTAACATTAATGTTATATTTCTCTTTATCTAAAAACAATTGTGCTTTTAGAATGTGAATCTCTTAATGGGCTCTAGAATTAACCTACTACCTATTTTCACACTTTATAATTTTGGTACAAGAGTGGAAGGTATGTTTGCATATTTTAGAGCAATATAAAATTAAAAAGGGAAAATGTAAATCCTGAAATATGATTTGGAAATAACATAGCTTATTTTCAGATGACATGATTTTAGTACATGTGTGACATACATAAATGCATATGTTGAAACAAAATGGATTGGAGGGAACAACAACAACAAAATAACTGGAACAGGGAAATGACTGAAGCTGCAGAGTTCTTTAACCCCCAAAACAATCTTCTGCTTTGAAAAACTGTGAAAAGACTCAGAGGGAGAAACAGGGCATATATGGCAGACCGTATGAACTTGGGAGGGGTGGGGGACATGCATGAGGAAATAAGTCTGGATTGAACTGAGAAGTGATGCATGAAATGCACAAAACTTCAACATGTTTCTTAGCCATTTTACTTCTTCTCTTGAGAAGTAATCTGTTCAGATCTTTAGCCCATCTTTTAATTGGGTAATTTGTTTTCTTGGTCCATTTTTTTGAGTAATTAATATATTCTGCATGTTAACCCTCAGATGTGTCACTAGTGAATGTTATCTCCCAATCTGTGGGTTTTCTCTTTACTTATTTGATTGTTTCTTTTGCTGTACAGGAACTTTTTAGTTTGATGAGGACTCACTTGTTGATTGTTGACCTTATTTCTTGTGCAACTACTCTCTGATGTAGAAAGTCTTTTCCTACACCTATATCTTGTAGGTTAATTCTAATGTTTTCTTCTAGCATTCAGGTTTCACACTGAGGTCTGTAAACTAATTAACTTAGAGATAGTATCTCAGTATGTGGTACTGGATGACTAAGAACTTGATATATAGATTATACTGGCCTCAAATGCACAGAGAACTGCCTACCTTTGCTTCCCAAATGCTCTCATTAAAAGAATGTGCCACTATGGCTGTCCTAAGTGTTTTCAAATGGTGCCAAAATATTTTACTATTATAATATATTGACTTTTATTGAAATTTATTAAATGTATGCATGACTATTTTACTGGTATTTTAAATTTTCAATTATTTTATGTCAGTAGGTTTCCATATGTTTTTTCCCTTTTAAATAAAAAAACTCAAAGTATTCCCCTTAGAATTATAAATAAGTCAAGGATGTTCACTCTTTCCATTCCTGTTCAACATAGCACTTGATGTCTTGAAGTCTCAAGCAATGAAGGGGATAAATGGGATAAAAATAGGAAACAAAGAAGTCAATGTACGCTTACATTCAGATTATATGATTCTACCCAAAAAAGCCTAAAGACTCCACCAGACAAAACAAACAAAAAAACAAAACCCAAAAAACAAAAAACAAAAAAAAAACAAAAAAACAAAAAAACCCAAAAAGTAAAGACCAGGTGTAGTGGAGCACACCTTTGAGCCTAGCACTTGAGAAGCAGAGGCAGGTGGATATCTGAGTTCAAGGCCAACCTGGTCTACATAGTGAGTTCCAGGACAGTTGGAGCTGCAGGGAGACCCTTTCTCAAAAAGACAAAATAATTTGAAATTAAACGAACAAAAAAACAAATAAAGTTAACACACAAAAATGAATAGCTTTCCTACATGCCAAAATGGATATATTGACAAAGAAATTAGAGAAACAATTCCATTCATGCTAGCCACTCCCCAAAATATAAAGTATCATGAAATAAATTTAATTAAGAGAATGAAGGATTTTATTTTACTTTTTGGCTTTTTGAGACAGGATCTCCCTCTACCTTCAGCTAGCCTGGAACTCACTATGTAGACCAGGCTGCTGTTGAACTCACTGGGATCTGCCTGCCTCTGTCTCCTGAGTACTGGGATTAAAGACATGCACCACCATGCCCAGCCTCATGAAGGACTTACATAATAAGAACTTTATGGCACTAAAGAAAAAAAAATGAAAAAATACCAGAAAATAGAAATACCTCCCATGCTCGTGGATCAGTATGATTAATATTTTTGGAAAATGTCCATCCTCAGCTAAAGCAATGTCCAATATTTTTCACAGAAATTGAATAACATGATCTCAAGTTTCATATTGAAGCAGAGAAAAATCTATTAAACAGCAGTTAATGATGTACAAGAAATACTGGATGTATTGCAAATTTAAGTGCATTTAAGATGACTTATGGTCATCTGATACTTGAGAAAGGAGACCAAAACACACTTTAGACAAAAGACAGCATTTGCAACAAATGGTGCTGCTCAAACTGTACAGCTCCATGTAGCAGAATGAAACTAGAACTCTATACATGATCGTGCTCAAACCCTAACTCCAAATGGGTCAAGAACCACAACATTAGAGCTGATACAGTGAATCTGATTAGAGGAGAAAATAGTGAATACACAAACTTAGAGGTATACAAATGACTTCATGAACACACCCTAATAGCACAGGTGTTAAGAACAACAAATGAAACTAAAAACTTCTGTAATTCAAAAGATATCATTTTGGTGTGAAGAGGCACCTAAAAATGGAAAAAATAATCTTGAGCAACTATCTTACAGAAGTTTGGGATTTACAATATACAAAGAACTAAGAAAAAAAAACCCCACTAAACACAAAAGGGTAAACAACCCAATTAAAAATTGAGGCAAGGAACTAAACACAGAATTCACAAACAATGAAACACAAACAGCTGAGAAACACTTTAAAAGTGTTCAATATCTTTAGCTGTCAAAGAAATGCAAATTGAAATCACTTTAAGATTCTTTTTACTCCAGTCAGAATAGCTAAGATCTAAAACACAAATGATTGTAAATGCTAGCGATATTGTTAGGGAAAGGGAACTTATGTACTGCTGGTGAGAGTACTAATTGTTGTAGCCACTATGGAGATTAGCGTGCATATTCCTTGTAGCAGAAATTTCCTCCTGGGAGATACCCGCACACATGGCATCCCAGCACTGCTGCTACCCAGTTACCAGGCACATTAAGAAGCAGCTCTCTAATAAGTTTCAAGGAGAACAGAGTTTATTCAGGCTTGCCTACAAAGAAATGGGCACAAGACATCCCTTACTAGCCAAGCAGGGATTCTCTTTTCCTTCATGACCACCCAGAGTCCTGGAATGAACCTGTTGACCCCCATGCATGATGGCGATAGAGCTTCAGCCTCATGTGGCTGGCTTTTATATGTCCCTAGCTCTTCCCCAAAAATGGCACTGGTAGCTTCCCAAAGTTCACAGCATGCATTCTAGAGGAGCTGCTGGATCTCTGACTTTTCCCTTAGAGAGGTAGAAACTTTTGAGTGTGAGAAAATCTTCAACATCAAAAAGTCTGTCCATTTTGGGGGACCACCCACCATACACCCCACCCTCCCCTCCAAACCTTATAATATTTCTGCATTTCTTCCACAAGGGTCCCTGGGTTCTGGAGGGAATTGGAAAGAGAGCGAGGGGGCAAACTTTATTTATTATTGTTTTTCCTTTCTCCTTTTTTATGTGGTGAGAAATCAAGTTCTCAGATTTTCTCATCTGTTTTCCAAGGACTGTTAGCTCATTTTAGGGCTCTACTTTTATTTCTACTAATAAAACGCAAAGAGCAAGAATCACAAATATCTATACAAACATTACCCATTATAACAAGTAATGTTATTGGCACAAATACAAATTCCGGGCTGGTATCTTAGGTGAGGCATCACAGCTCTTTAACAAAAGGATGGCAATAGCTTTTTATTTGGGCCTACAAAGTCCCCTGCCACTAGGGGTCAACTTGGCTTACAATATCAGTTGTGTGCCACCCCCTGCCCCAAGGAGTGGGCCATAAATCCAATTGGAATTTTTCCTGGGTGCACATATATCAGGCTAGCACTATTTTACTAATATCTTCTTTGGCATGTGAACGTGCAGCACGCAAGGTCTATAGTAGAACTTTGGAGACCATTACTACCCTGTAAGTCACCTGTATTTGACAAAACCTCTCCTATTTTATAAAGACTCTGTCACGTCAAGGGGCTCAGCACAGCCATTAAAGTTTCATACCACTTTTGAGGTCCTTGTTCAATCAAGCTTTTTCTGAAATCACTAGTAAACACAGTCCTATCTGGACCAGTAAACTGTCCACTATATATTGCTTTTCTCATACCTAGTTCCCTCAACAGTGCTTGCCCCCATCCTATCATCTTCCAACACCTAGTATTTATAGGAACCTCTTTTGGGGATAACCACATGTTTCTAATGGCCCTTATTAGTCAACCCATTAGGAACTGACTTCCCCTATGCTGTCTAAGGCTGTGTAGCCTATGTCTCAAGGAGGGATGGGTGGTTGGTCATATTACTCAACATTCCTGCTTCTGCAGCACTTAAAATAATTCCATCTGCTCCCATGTCCCACAACTTTACAAACCAGGTGGTGAGAGGCTCCTTAATTACCTGTTTGAAAGTCTTTCCAAATTTCAACAACTTCACTGCTAAGTATTTTCTGGATGTCTTAGTTTCTTGCACTGGGCCATCATTAAGCTCACCATTATCATATTGAAAGATGGATTTTTTTCATTTCTTTGTTTTAAAGGTTGAGCTTGAAGGGCATCTGGTGCTTTTCCTATGTCAATCCCCTCTTCATTATCCTTTGCCATTTCTGCTGGGTCTCCTAGCTGTAAACAGGCTGATAGTTCCACCTCCTTTGCTCCTTTATGCAAGTTACTGGTAAGGTGAGAGTCCAATGCTGAGGAGACTTGCCTCTTATTCTTTTCTTGCTCTAGTTTTTACTTAAAAAATTTAATATATTAATACAGGAGCTCTGACATCAGCAATGGATTGTTCTACCAGGTGGATGTTGGCCAGGGGATCCAAGGCCCCACAAAAGGTAAGGGCTCCTTGCCTCTAAGTTGGGATACCTACAGGAGGAGAGGCAATAAGACCCTGCTGCCGAAGACCTGACGTTAACATGGGAGGGATGTATTGAGACCACACATGCAAGTGTACAGATGGCCTCTGGAATGCCAGAGAGTGTTACCAAAGGCCACTAAACCAATAAAGCAAATATGGGTCTCCCTGAGTCAAGCAAGACTCCACCGTCAGCACCAGCTACACCTCACCTGCCTGGAAATACTGTGCAGCAGAGGCAGCCATGTGCCTGTATATCCCAAATCTAATTGGCTATTGGCTCTCCCCTTGGAGAAATAACCCATGGCTGATGCCACAAGCTTACATCCTCTACATGTTAGATGTTATAAGCCACAGTAAGACCCTGTCATATTTAACAGGGGGGAAAATTGTAATTCATGGATTAACATATCCAAACATGTGTCTATGCTAAAGTAACCTACCATAACTATTAGTGCTGCTTAAATACCTATATATCTAATTGCTTGTTCTTCATTAGTAGGATCGAAAGGTTATTCCTGGACAGACTGTCAGCCCATGAAAGGAAACAGCCAGAATTGACCAGAGTCCAAGTCAACAGCTCCAGAGAGAGTGGACTGTTTTACCTCTCATCCACCTGTGCCCCTTTTCTAAGCCTAGGGAACAACCTGCGGAAGAGGGGGCGTGGTAGAATGTAAGGGCTGCGATTGGGGTGAATGGTGAAACTACAGCAATGTAGTCTGGACACTCATTTGATCAACTTGATTGAACAAACAACCTGTCACCCCCCACTGGATGGTGGGGCTGTAGGTGTTTGGGCACAACAGCCTGCAGATAGGTTTTGCATGAAGGATGCTTGTACTCATGGATTATCACTTATAGCTAAAAATGAAAAAAAAAAACTGAGAGAAAGATGCAGGACAGTTATGGCGGAATGCATGATCTGGGATGGGGTGGGGGGGGGAGGGAAAGGGAAATAAGCCTGAACTGAATTGGAAAAAATGTATGAAATGCACAAAGCATCAATAAAAATCAATTTAAAAAAAATTTAATCTCTCTTTGGGCCATCACTCCTACTTGGGATATATCCTCATTAGCAAGGAGTAATATATTGTGAATTCCTTAAAAAACAATAAATAAAAAACAAGCAAACAAATAAACCAAAACCAAAACCAAAACAAAACAAAACAAAACAAAACAAGGAGTAATATCTGGGCCACCTTGCCCATGGCTTGTTGCACATCCTGCCCTCAATCCACTATTTCCAGGGCTCATAAAGTCTGCTGTATCCCCTCTGTGTTTATTAAAACATCCTCATAGTCACATGGTGGACCCCACTGATCAATTAAGCATGCTACTTTGTATCACATAGAAGGGAGTGGCCAGCTGGGAATTTTTCCCACTGACTCCACCTACATAGCTTTACTCTAGTTCTGCATTTCAAGGTCCATTGCACAATGCCACTACCATACACTTGAATGCTATGCATACCATCCACCATGTCAGGATTCCCTCTGCATTTTCTTCCAGTTTGCTTCAGTTACCAGCTTCTTTCCCCATAACAGATGGCCTCCCATCACGTTTCCTGAATGCAGAAATTCCTTCCTGGGAGATACCCAGGCACATGGCATCCTGGCCCTACTACTGCCCTGTTACCAGGTAAATCAAGGAGCAGATTCTCCAATATTAATTTCAGAAAGACTAATGAGTTTATTTAGATTTGTCTACAAAGTGATGGGTGCAAGATATCACTTACTAGCTGAGCAGCAATTCTCTTTTCTCTCATGGCCACCCAGAGTCCTGGGATGAACCTGGTGATCCCCACTCATGATGGCAAGAGAGTTCTAGGCTCATGTGGCTGGCTTTTATATGTCCTTAGCTCCTCCCCTAACATGGCACCAGTGGCTTCCCAAAATTCTCAAGGCCCATTCTCAAAAAGAATTGTGAGCAGCTGGCTGCAGGCTCTGCTTTGCAGTTAGCCCCTCCCTTCACGTGCAAACTAGAGGAGTTGATGGATATCTGACTCCTCCCTTGGAGAGGCAGGAACTCTTGGAGTGAGAAAACCTTCAACATCAAAAGTCCCTTTTAGACCCTCCTCCTTACGTTCCTCAAACAGCTAAAAACAGATCTCCCACATGATCCAGCCACTTTTGGGTGTATACCCAAAGGATTCTTTGTCATATTACAATGACACTTATTCATTCATGTTCATTGTTGCCCTATTTATGATAGCTGGGATATGGAAACAACTTAGATGTCCATCAACTGATGAATGGATAATGAAAATATGGTACATTTACACAATTGCATATTATTCAATTCAGCTATTAAGAAAAAAAGAATTTATGAAATTCTCAGGCAAATGTGTCAAACTGGAAATTTTAGGTATTCTTTTGGTAGAAGCACTTAAAAGCAGTTAGCTAAGAGCTAAAGCCTTGAACCCTGCTGTTATTCTCACAGACCTGTGAAGCCTGAGCTGTCTTTGATTTCTTAGGAAAGAACTTTGACCTGGAATATAGCCTGAGTTTCCCTTGTCCCAATTGCCTGCCCCAGCCCCCAATTGTGTGTATGTGTTCCAGCCCATGTATGGGTTGGTATAAAAGCCTTGAGTTACAACATTAAACTTAAGTCTTTCTCCCAGACCTTTTCTCTGAGTCCATTTATTTCTTTCTTTTATTTCATTCCATGGGTAACTTTCCATGGTCCCCTCCCCACTTCTTGGCAGAAGCTCAGTTTAGGAATTGTTAGCCTGCTGGCAAGAAACAGCTTCAAAGCCTGCAGTCTTGTAGAACTGCCAGCCTGGTTCTAGGAGGGAAGAATATCAAGTGGATTGTGGCCACGCATGATTGAAGGACCAACAGATGATAGAAACAACTGAGAGGAAATAATCATCCTGAATTTGTTAATCCAGACTCAGAAGGAGAAATGTCATATGTTCTCTCTCATAAGTGGATTCTAGGTCTTGATCTTTAGAAGGTTTGTTTCAATTGTAAAACACAAGAGATTAGAAAACTAAGGTGCTATGGTGAATGGTTCACAAGAGGGAAGATAGAATGCAGTGATATAAATGGGAAAGAGGACTCATAGATGGAATGGATTTAATCATGTAGGGAATGGGAGAGTAGGGTGTAGCAGGAGTAAGAGGAGGGATAATTAACACTAAAGGTATTTTGAAAGTGTCATGCAGAAACCTACTATGGAAGAGTCTCTCAATATATACACATACAATATAACAAGAGATTAAAGATAGTTACTGTGTAACAAGGTTTCAATGGCCTTAATAGGCAGGCAAATGAAAAGGTTGATGCCAGGAATGGACTTTTTCTTTTGGACTTGCTGACCAAAGAGAGCTCCAGATAATACTGGCTATTTTCATTGCACATAGTTACCCACCAGAACTGGATAATGAGACCTTATTTCTGGAGACATTACATACCTTATTCTCAGAAAAAAACAAGGAAGAATCAAGCTGGTACTGACCTTGAAGCTAGATCTCTGCTACTAGCTTTCATAGTACACTATGAAAATTATTGACAGAGGAAGGTAATCATTAACCTTGTCCAGCTGTGAATCCTACAAGCTGAAATAACAACTGGTTTGATGAAATATTTCTGATGGTGCAATAATGGCACAAATATGATACTTGTTCACTCATGTTCATTGCTGCCCTATTTATGATAGCTGGGAAATGGGCACAGCCTAGATGTAACCAATCACCTTATATTTGAATTTAAAGCCCTCTTCACAACAGGCAGTTCCTATCTGACACTGTTATCAGGATACAAACGTGTGTCTAGACAAATTACAGGTCAAAGAGATGAACCTAGTACTATCATCCTGCTAAATAGATATAATATTAACTGACTTCTAATGACTTACTGTTGCATCCCTCAACTCTCACCAGAGAAGGTTGTTCTTGCAGCAGATGACATTTAATAGAGATCCACAGTCAATGTGCTCAGACCTAAAAGGGAAATCTATATTTTATCTTCTTTTTTGAGGGGTCAGGAATAATTGTCAAGAGGAGGTAGAAAAGTGTTAAGAGTCAGAGGTGGGTAGATGAATACAAGGAAATTGTGTTGTCTGGACACAGGGTAGTTGTGCATGTGAACCCACAGCACTTATGACAGCATAAGTGCAAGAACAAGACTTGCACAAACCCAAGCCAGACATGGAGTGAGCATGAATGAGGGTGAGGGCAGTGTAGTGAGGAAGAAGTTGACAGGGGAAGGGGATTTGAATGTGATCCAAATAGAGTGTATAGAACTGTGGAATCAATAAACATTTTTTGGATTTAGTTTTATATTATGTGTGTGAATGTTCAGCCTCCATGCATGAAAATGTACCTACCTACACAAGTCAGAAGAAGGTATCATCCTCTGGAACAGGAGTTACAAAGTGCTGTTAGGCATGTGGGTGGTAGGAGCTGAATTCCAGTCCTCTTCAGGAAAAGCCAGCTCTTAACCCTCTCAGCCATCTCTCCAGCCACTCTATGCTTTTCTTTTCTTTCTTTTTTTTTGTTTCAAAAGCCCATTAGAGTTAGTTATCCTGTCCCATATTCCTTGTCTACCTGCCCCACTCCCTACCCCATTTAATCCTTCCTGTTCCATTATTCTCTTTTTCCCCTTCAAATGGGTATATTCTATCTCCCTTCCCTTGAAAGGTAGACTCAAGTTAAAGCCAGACAAAATCCTAAACTGGAGGGAAGAAAGTGGGCAGGAAGTCCTACCCACTATGAGGGGCCACTGGCATTTGATGTTCTGGGAGAGGAAGAGTCAGTTTTTTTTTTTTTTTT
>VZQC01015396.1:1148189-1170146 GCA_009823505.1 Rhizomys pruinosus | reverse complement strand
TTATTATTATTTTTTTTGGGGGGGGTCTTTTTGAGACAGAGTCTCTCCCTTATGTCCCAGCTGGCCTGGAGCTCACTATGTAGACCAGGCTGGCCTTGAACTCCCAGAGATTCACCTGCCTCTGCTTTCCGGGTGCTAGGATTAAAGGCATGCGCCATCATACCTGGCTGGACAACTTTATATTTGTATATGTCAACCAAAATAAATTAAAATATATGTTCGTTGACCATTTTACCCGTGTGTATAATAATTCTGGCTGCTTCATCCCTACTATCTCCTGTGTTTCTCCCACTCTGGATGATACTTTCTCCTCCCAACAAGGCCCTTTCCCATGTTCTTATGTTTTGTGAAATTAGATGCACCTGAGTTTGGTGTGTTTCTGTTAAGAACTGTAAAGTCCTCTTGGCTGCTTGCTCCCTTGATCATGTTAACTTTTTTTGTTGCATCTGAAGAGGATTGGCTTGAGGTCTGTTTTGTCAGATATTAGTACAGTGCGTGCTTCTTGGTATTGTTTGCTCAGGATAATGTTACTCTCAGTATTAATGAGAGAAACTTCTCCTTGAAATAAATTGCAATGAGTGCAGAGACTCATGGTTGCTCAAGGAGCTGAGAATAAATGGTGGTTGAATGCTCAGCTCTAAGCAGCCGTTTATACTACTTCCTCTAAGGCTCAGGAAACACTGATGCTCAGCCCTAAGCAGCAGTTCATACTACTTCCTCTAAGGCTCAGGAAACACTGAAGAGAAAGATGGTAAGAGAAGGACGATAAGGGGAAGAGCTGCAAAAGTCTCTCTTCTGGGCATGACACAGCTGTTAGAGTCATGATCTCTCAGCAAGTAGAGTTGATTGCACAGTGCCTGAATAAGACTGGGCCTGCCATGGATGGGGAGGGGCTCTAGGGGCCACACTCCACCCTGCTGAAGCATTGCTGCTGGTAGGTTCCTGGGGAGGAACAGCCACTGTCTTCAGTTGTGCACCCATGGTGAGCCCACTGGGTCACAAGTCTGAAGAAAAAGACATGCTTTTTATTAAAAAAATTTGTTTTGGAGAGGGTCATATTTTGTAGCCCATTTAGCCTGGAAATCCTTATGTAGATGAGGCAGACCTCAGATTTATAATCTTATTACCTCCAATTCCTAAGTACTGGGGTTACAGTTTTTTTCAACTATATACATTTTAGATTGTTTCTTTTGTAACTCTTGCTTTTTTATTTGTTAACTCTACAGCTTCTTTAGGATTTAATGAATAGTGTTTAACTGCTTTTAAGTTGCTATTCTTTCATTGTCATTCAGTTGGGTACATTCTGTCATTCCTAGATAGTACTCAAGTATCTTCAGTTTATTTTTTTTGTTGTTGTTGCTTTTGTTTGTTTTTGGTCTGGAGTTTGTAGAGTTCTGTCAGGTTTCTATGCTTAAAGTTAGTGTGGTGAGTCATTATGAAACACTTCAACATTAAACCTTTCTTGTATTTTGTTTAAAATAGAATTTCTCTATATAAACACAGAGTATTAACATATATAAAAAATCACTCAATATTTTACAAGAAGTGCTTGCTTTTTAAAATTTGAGAATAATTCTTTTTTTCTATTTTAAATATTTTATTTTTATTTTATGTGTATGAGTGTTTTGTTTGCATGTATGTCAAAGGCACCTGTGTCCCTTGACATACATGCAGACAAATGCAAAGCCTGTGGAGGCCAGAAGAGGGCATCAAATTCCCCAGAACTGGAGATAGTTGTTGGTTGTTAGCTGCCGTATGGGTGCTGAGAATTGAACCCTGGTCTTCTGGAAGGGCAGCTGGTGCTCTTAACTGCTGAGGCATCTCTTCTGCCACAAAAGAATAATTATTTTTGTACTTAGTTTGACTTCTATCTTGACATACAAGTCAATTTTATCTTGACTAAAGAATTATGCCTCAGTTACTTTGCTTTTGTTCATTTTGGAGGTGTGTTTAAATACTATTTTAATATTACCTTTTTTTTTTTCTTTTTTTTTTTCTGGTCTTTTCGAGACAGGGTCTTCTTGTAGCCCCAGCTGTCCTGGAACTCACTCTGTAGACCAGGCTGGCCTTGAACTCACAAAGATCCGCCTGCCTCTGCCTCCCGAGTGCTAGGATTAAAGGCGTGAGCCACCATGCCCGGCTTCCTTTGGATTTTCATTCATCTTTTCCTTCCTATGTTTTAGGACAATGTCTATTTAAATATTAAAATATGCATATGTGACTTGTTACAGGCTACATTCAAATATTATTTCATGAAAAATTTGAGGATTTTATGACAATCTATTTTCAGTTGTTAAATTTTTTAAATGATTTATTTATTATTTTATGTATATTTGCGTGTTAATGCTATTCATGCAGGCTCCTGAAGAGGCCAGAAGCTATCCTATCTCTAGGAAATTAAGTTACAGACATTTTTTAATCAACTGATGTAGATACTAGGAACTGAACCCTGCCCTATGAAAGGATAGTATGTCTAATGTAGATTCTTCATTCCAGCCCCTACACTGAACATTGTAATACACAGATTTAATGTGATACTTCCTACTTATATTGCTATTTTCTTTTGAAGGAGAAAATTAAATACATGGTAAGTTTGGGGATCATGATTTCAAAGGCCCATGGTATTGACTGACAGGTTTACTTTTTCTGTGTTCTCTGCCTTTTTTTAACAAGAGGTTGCCATCTATATATTTTCCTTTAGTGTCTCAAAATTCTCATTAGTAAATTTTGTAACAGAGATGAGTCCTTTCATGTCTTTAATCTCAAAACATGGGGTAATATCTTTTTAATCAGTAAAATTGGTAAAATTAAAAAAAAAACCCTCATATATAATTTTGCAGCATTTGTAGCACTGTTTTTAAGGAACAGAAAATGATGGAGCCATACAAAACTGTATTTGGAAAATAAATTTAAATTTTTATCTTTTATCTGTAGCTGATGCTACAGATAAAAGATAAAACCGGAACTTTGTTTGTAGGCCAGGCTGGCATCAGTCTCGCAACGATTTCCTGTTCCTGTATCCCCAGTGCTGGGAATAAAATGCATCACCATACTCAGGTTAATATAGGAATTTTTAACAAAATTCTGTTGTATATTAAAGTGTTAGCTCCAGAGAAAGTAGACTGTTTTGCTTCTCATCCACCTGTGCCCCTTTTCTAAGCCTAGGGAACAATCTGCGGAAGAGGGGGCACGGTAGAATGTAAGGGCTGCGATTGGGGTGAATGGTGAAACTACAACAATATAGACTGGACACTCATTTGATCAACTTNGGTGCCTTGGTTTGATCCCTATTGCCTTTTTTTTTTATGAGAGAAAAGCCCCTTCAAGTATTGAGATGACATTCCTTGAACATATTTCTAATGTACTGCAAAGGCTTTCCTGTGAGAACGCAAACCTGTGCGTGGCCATATCTAAAGCAAGGACCAACTTAAAAAACCCATCAGTGAACAGAAATAAAAAAAAAAGAGGTTGTTCCGTAAGAATACATGGCTTCATTTGTGAAGACATAACTATCCATATGGAATAAAATGAATGTGCTTGCTTTGTTTGTTGGTTTAAGATTCTCGAGAGCTGTATCCAATATAGATTTTGTAATTGATATTGTTTTTGCTGTTTTATCGGTTGAAACAGTAGTCCCAGCTGGTCTGAAACTTGCTCTGTAGAACAGGCTGGCCTTGACTTCACAGAGATTCTCTGAGTGCTAGGATTAAAGGTGTGTACCACCACACCCAGCTCCAATATAACTGGAATATGTGGGCCTTTCTGTGTATGTAAATTAAAATTGAATAATAAAATATTCAATGGGAAAAAATAAAGTGTTGAGGTTGCACTCTGAAGCTTTATTTTACTTTTTTTTTAAATTTTATTTATTTTTGTATGTGTATGAATGTACTGTCTGCATGTAGGTTTGTGCACCCGTGTCGTGCAATGCTGCGGAGGTCAGAAGACTGCATCAGATTCCCCTGGAACTGGAGTTAAAGACAGTTCTCAGCCATCATGTGGGTGCTGGGGATTGAAGAATCTGGATCCTCTGCAAGAGCAGTCCCCGCTCTTAACCGCTAGGCCATTTTATTTTTTTAAAAATTTATTTTGTATAGGGCTGGAGAGATGGCCTAGCGGTTAAGAGCGCCGACCGCTCTTACAGAGGACCCGGGTTCGATCCCCAGCACCCACATGGCGGCCGAGAACCGTCTGAAACTCTAATTCCAGGAGAACTCCAATTCCAGGGGAATCCGATACCCTCTTCTGACCTCCGCAGCATTGCACGACACGGATGCACAAACTTGCATGCAGACAGTACATTCATACACATACAGAAATAAATAAAAATTAAAAAAATTTATTTTGTACTTTTATTTGTGTGTATATGTGTAGCTGTGTGTGTTTTTATCACATATTTATAGGCATCTATAGAAGTCAGAAGAGGGTGTTAGGATCCCCTGAGAGACAGGCAATTTTGAGCTGCCCAACATGGGTGTCCAGAATCAAACTAAATTGTCCGGAGGAATAGCAAGCACTCTGAACTGTTCTTCCATCTCTCCAGCCCCTTGAGTTTTATTTTTCATAGGAAAAATGTAAATAACTTTTAAATAAGTTAGTAAATAATCATACATACATATGAAAATGAAACAATACTTAGCTATTAAAATTTATGCTTTAGAATACACTTTTTTAAGTTGAAAACATGCTAAAAGCCTTCTGTATAATAAAGTGCAAAATGCTTTAAATATAAATGTGCTTATGTTTTAATAGATAAAAGGAAGCATAGATCACATTTTCACAGTGATGCTTTTCCCCTTTTTGCTTTTCCAACTATTCAGGTTTGAATTTGTAATTAGATAAATGCCCTATGATATTTACTTAAGAAAGAATTAATCAAGTACAACAGGAAATACTATAGATGTTGTAGATTAGAAAACAACTAAGAACTCCTACTGACCTTTGAGGCTAGCTAAGTCTCTAAGGAGTTTCCATGTCTATCTTGCCTAAAGGGCCAGTGATGGAAACATTTAATTTGTGATTCCCATCTTCCCTCTTCCCTGCCTAATGAGCTGTGGCAAGGGGAGAAACGTTAAGCTGTAAAACACACACAGTAGCCACATAATGTTATCCTAAACTTACAAAAAGAAAAGCCAATTATAATTGGAAGTGTCATTAAGTTTTACAAGACTAATAAAAAGGAGAGTGTATATCTTTGCTGGTTTCCAAAATGTTTGACACTAGTGTTCTTTTTCCTGGAATGTGGCATGATTCTTTTTTCTGGAGAACTGGGAGCTAGAATTTGTTAACTTGATGACTAGAAATGAATTATTTTGACCTGAGGCAGCTTGACCTGTCAGAGAAATGGTAATGGATAGAGGAGTGTGCTCCACACAACACTTCAATTTCTATTTTTATCTATGCACTTGGATAATAACTTAAGAAAGAATGTACTATTGTATATGTCATAGTCATGTGGTATCATGACAAACTCGAATTTAGGTCCCATGACAATAAGTTAATTGTCTATTCTATGGGTGAAATAATGTCTAGAAAAGGATATATGTATATTTGAAAGAACTTTCTAAGTTCTTATTTTTCATATATTTTAATATTTTGTACCATGTAAATGTTACTTAGGACTTAATGGTTGTGAAAGAATGAAATATAATCTAAGTACTAGTATTTTTATATATTTTCATATTCTTTTCACATTAGGAGCAAATCACAAACACATATTACAACAGAAAAGGAATATGTAGGATTTGTATTATAAATGCATGTGACATTCATATAAGTAATATTATTTAACATTTTTGACCATGCCTATATTAAGAAATATTTTCAAAACAAATTTTCAGGGCTGGAGAGATGGCCTAGCGGTTAAGAGCACCGACTGCTCTTACAGAGGACCCGGGTTCGATCCCCAGCACCCACATGGCGGCCAAGAACCGTCTGAAACTCCAATTCCAGGAGAGCTCCAGCTCCAGGGGAATCCGAGACCCTCTTCTGACCTCCGCGGCATTGCACGACACGGGTGCACAGACTTGCATGCAGGCAGTACATTCATACACATACAGAAATAAATAAAAAATTAAAAAAAATTTTTTTTCAGTGGATATATAGTATTCTCCTAGAGAAACCTTTTTTTCCCCCATCAGCTAATTAAATGGTGATGAATTATCTAGTCTTCATCAGAGAATGATATAATAGAATATCATTAAAATAATAAAATTTATGCTGGGCATGGTATGGTAGCACACACCTGTAATTCCAGCACTCGGGAGGCAGAGGCAGGTGGATCTCTGTGAGTTCAAGGCTAGCCTCATCTACTTAGTGAGTTCCAGGCCAGCTGGGGCTACAGCAAGACCCTGTCTCAAAAAAAAAGTTTTACAAAATGGCTTTATAAATATCAAATATCAGCAATCATACCACGAGGTTATGCTTTTTTTTTTTTCTAAGCAACTTCATACCTTTAGATGTTAGTATTTGCTGTCTTAATTTAAGTGACAGTATTTTAATTCTTGCCTGCTATAAGGTTTAAATGACATTATAGCCTGCATGTAAAAGCTCTTTAATGTTTTCCTATAGATCAACCCCATTTATCACAGTTAATTTAACCTTTATTGTTTATATTTTCTTTTGAGATATATTAAAATTATGGGACAGATATCATATAAAGAACAGCAAGACAATCACAACTGTAAAATTACCATGAAGAAGTTACCCAGCCTCTTTGAATATCAGTTTGTTCAAGTCCAAAAGGTGAATAATTACTCCATTGTTTTAGATTAGGACCATTTTGAGGTTTAAATTAGCTAAATTAAATGAAGTCTATTATCAATATCAGGAAGATGCCAAAGATGAAAATGTGTTTTCCTATGGAGATAAAACAAGTGTATACATACATAAATGTCACTTTACTTGAGCTACTGCACTAATTGTTTAGGGACAACACTCAGACTGAGATCACACTGAGTGGATGATAACCTATTCAGTGTTCATTGTTACAAACAGATATACGTATGATAGGAATTTTGCCTCCAAGATATTTATATTTAAAGTAACAGTCATTATACACATGGAGAGTGTGAACAATAGACATTGGTGTTATAATTTGGATTTGGATTTTTTTTCTGAAGGTTTATGTATTAAAGATCTCATCTTCTGCACCACTTGGGAAACAGTGGACTCTTTAAGAGACTGGGCTTGAATTTGAAAATTGTAACAGCTAATTACTTTGAATGTTGCTAAAAGGATGTTTTGTGTAGGGTCAAGTTATTTTTATATGAGTTAATGCGAAGTTGTAAATGGTAATCTTTCTTTAAAGTATAATACAATGATGTCTGTGTAAATATGTGTCATCTAGAACCTGTGCTGTGTATGGGCATACTTACTCATGCTGTTATAGCACCATTCAGACTTGTTAAAGTAGATATGATGCCAAGTTTGCCAGTACAGTAGTTTTTTTTTTATTTAAAAAAAATTTTTTTATTATTATTTATTTTTGTATGTGTATGAATGTATTATCTGCATGCAGGTCTGTGCACCCGTGTCGTGCAATGCCGCGGAGGTCAGAAGAGGGTCTCGGATTTCCCTGGAACTGGAGTTCTCCTGGAATTGGAGTTACAGACGATTCTTAGCTGCCATGTGGGTGCTGGGGATCGAACCCGGGTCCTCTACAAGAGCGTCGGTGCTCTTAACCGCTAGGCTATCTCTCCAGCCCCCAGTACAGTAGTTTTATCATTAAAAGTTGGACTTATTGATGGAGTCCTACTGTTGTTTCAGTGGTAGGTACAGTTTTTCCACCATGCATCTGTACATTTATCCTTAGGTGATTGAATGTTTAAGAAATTTGTGTGCATAGATACTCAGTTTTTATGAACTGTTGTATCCTGTTAATGTGTATTGCTCTGTGACTCCAGTATATCTTACCTGTACTGACCAAATCTAAATAAATATTTTTATTACGAAAAAGATTGGGCTTGATAAGAAGCCTTCATTTAACCATGGGAATATTTTGGAGGGTAGAGGGGGACCACAATCCCTCCTATTTTCTTTTTCACCATGAACTGAGCAGTTTTGTTCTGCCATGACCTCTTGCCATGGGGTACTGTCTCAGGTGAAAAGCAATGAGGGAACTTCCTCATGGATTAAAACTTCTAAAAGTATGAGTCAATACAAAGCTTCTTGTGAGATAGCCACTTCACATATTTTTTTAAGTAATGGAAAACTAATACAATGGATCATTAAAATACATTTATTTTCATGCTTGGTTCTTTATACTCTAGGCTTTTAGGCAAAACATATGAGTTTTCTTTCACAACTATCTGGTCACCCAGCCTGAGTGAACCAGGAGGATCATGATAAAGCCATAATTTCAAATAGTAAAAAGTATACTTTCTGTGAAAGGTAGAAGTAGAATAGATTAAGATAGAAAACCAAACTCAAATGTATCACAGGCTTATTTCACTTTTATTTGTCAAGTGTAAACTCTGCTGGTACTATATAGTTCTGAACATGCTGGTTATATTTAATTAGTAATAACCCTGTCTGAGTTTAAGTAGAAATTTCCTCTGGATTAGCTTTCTCATGAATTTCATGTTATTGTAGAAAAATACCCAAGTTTTATTTTTCTGAAGTTTGTTAAGGCTGGTGAATTGGTAACTCATAACTATATTAATATACCTAGATGACTTTCTTTCAGATTCAGCCAAAAGTAGGGGACTTATATAAATTGAGGAATCCACATTGATGATTGTAATGATGAGCAGCCAACAGGACAGGTCATTTGTGGAAAGGGTTTTATGAATGATTAAGGATTTTAACTTGGAGGAGAAGGGAGTTTGATGGGAGGGGATCTATTAATGACAAATTATATTTGGTACTAGGTATTTTCGAGAATGTTAGTTGAGAACAATTATGATTATGGATATAATTAAACATTAACACAAGGTAGATTCTACTAAATGTAGTAATTTAAATTATAAAATATGTGTTAGATATTATAGTTTTGAGCTTTTGAGGGATACTTTTCATATTAAAGTTTAGATTTTTGTTCATAACAAAGATTGCAATTCATGTGCTTACTAGTAGTGAGTGTAGAATATGTAACATGATATAAGTCATTATTTTCATTAATAATAATGATCCTGTTTGAACTTCACTGCTAGTGAACTATATTATGCCATTTTTAAATAGAATTTTTATGATTTTCATACACTATAACTTGATGTTACTTAAAGCCTCTTCCCTATCTACACTTCCCCCTATTCCTCCTCCAACATAATATATATATGGAGTACTATATATATGGGGATATATATATATATATATATATATATATATACATATATGTGTGTGTGTGTGTGTGTGTGTATGTGTGTGCGTGCGTGTGTGTGGTGTGTTGTCTACTTGTCCTCAAATGTTCTTTGGTGTGGGCCCAGCACTGCAACCTGGTTAATCTACCAAGAATTCTTTCCTTGACAGAGATTGTCTGTGCTCTTCCAAGCAGCCATTGGTTGCTAAAATTTCTTTAGGGTTATGTCATTTTTGTGTATTCTATTATGAATGTGGTACATGATGAATGGGTTACTTTTTTGGTTGATACAGTCTCATTAACAAATAAATGACAAAGCTTGACCTGGAAACACGTCACCTAAATTTGGAAGAATTACTTCTCTGTACTTTATTTAATATGGTGAACAAAGTATGCAAATATATTATTGGATTTTCATGCATTTCTTACACAGCATTTCAATCAGTCTTAATTGCCTTTATACCCCCTTTTCTATTGGCACTCTCTCACAGCCTGGAAAGTTCATACATTCTGTCATTTGTGTTAGGGCCTATTCTGTCAAATTAATCTCCCTTACCGTTCCTCAGTGGAAGTTCATCCACTGAGCTCTATAGTCAGCCTATCCAGAGTGCCTCCTTTAAAGAAGGCCAGTTCATCCTCAATCAACAGTAATCAGCTTCCAATATTTATTTAGCTAAGAGTGGGTTCTGCTACCCATTTCTGCAGTTTCCTGGTGGGTTTTTGTCTGGTTGATCTTGCATGGGTCTTGTGTATGCTGATAACAATGCTGTAGGTTCATATGAGCAGGGTCCCAGGAGCTTGTAGGATTCTATTTCCATTTGGTCTTGCCTCCCTGGCTCTTAGAATCTTTCCACCCCTCTTCTGCAATATTACCTGAGTCCTGGGTGGGTGAAGCTGAATATAGGTGACATGTCCAGGGACTGACACTCTGTAGACTCCTAATCTCCACAGTTTGGCCATTCATTATCTCTTGAATTCTTGGCCCCTTGCTTATGTAGAAGCTTCCTTAATGAAAGTTAAGAGGTTAATTTGTGTCATCTTGGCCCCTTGTTCTATGTTGGAAGAGCCTTAGGTATAGAGGTTCTATTGTATATATGTTGCTTAGGCTTGGGCAATTAACAGAGAATGTCTGTGCATGTCCAGTTGTGGAACTTTGTAATATTCTTCAATGATAATTGTTAACTGTGATGCAAAATAAGTTTCTTTATTGAGTGGTGTCTGGGATGTTTGTCTGCCAGTATAAGAGACCAGCATCACTGTGATGAAATCTTTTGAAATGGGGTATGTGTATTTGGTTCCATTGTATGTTGGGGGTATGTAATTTGTCTTTAACTATTACAGGAGCTTATAGCTAAAAGATTGGCCTGAGTCTCAGAAGGGACTTTGGACTGTAGACTTTTGAATAGTATTGATACTGGTAAAGGCTATGGGAACTTTTAAGATTAGACTAAATGCATTTCACATTTTATATGACCATGGTCCTATGGGAGGGGTGAAATGTGGTGATTTGAATGAGAATGTCTCCCATAGGCTCCTAGTGTTTGGATATTTTGTCCCCAGTTGGTGGTGCTGTTTTGGAAGGTTTTAGAAGTTGTGACCATGCTGGAGGAAGCTCCTCACTGGGGGTGGACTTAGAGAGTTCAAAAAGCCTTGCCAATATCGGTCCCTCTCTACTTCCTGTGCCTGCTTGAAGATGTGAAGCTATGCTTCCTGCTCCTGCTCAGGCACCTCCTCCCATCAAGCCTCCCCACCATGATGGACTCTAATTCCCCTAGAGTTGTTAATCAGAAGCTTAAATAAATGCTTCCTTTTATAAGTTCCTCATAGTGGTTCTATCTCTGAAACAGAAAAGTGACTAATACACTATTCTCCACCCATAAATGCACAGCCCTCATACATACATATGGACATTTGCTATAAGGTAGATGTGGAAGAAATTATATTTTTCTCAAATTATCAAATTCTTTTTTTTTTTTTTTTTGGTGTTTTTGAGACAGAGTCTCCCTGTTGTCCAAGCTGTCCTGGAACTCACTTTGTAGACCAGGCTGGCCTTGAACTCACAAAGATCGGCCTGCCTCTGCCTCTAGAGTACTGGGATTAAAGCTGTGCACTACCATGCTCCACTACCAGATTCTTTTATGTAAATCTCACCATAATCTTTCCTATATTTCCAAACAGTCATTCTATGGAGTTATTAGAATTCTAATTCTCTGAACATGCAACAGAAAAAGTTGAATGCAATTGATCAATACACTAGTAAATGTCACTAGAATTGATAAGAAGAAACCCACACAATGTTTGAAGATTTTATAAATTTCAGATATGTTTTGGCTTCTTTACAATGTATATGAACGCTGTTGATTGGATAGCACCTGTAAAATGGGGCTCTGTTTTATAGATGGTGCAACAGACACTTTAAGCCTGACTGAAATTTTGTATCTAATTAATGTGAGAGCTAGTACCCAAAACCTTCTTTTGATTCGTTCTGCAGGCCTTCTTCTCTATAATGACTTGATATTTATATTGTACACTTTCTGATTAAATTTTGTCAGTTTAATAATTTCTAAAAATTGCATTTCGATGCTGGATAGTTGGAGACCAGAATTAATCTCATTATTCTTTACAACACAGGCTAGTTTAAGTTTTTCTTAATTATCTCAGTGTGTATTTGTGTGTAGTTAGAGGATATAGTAAGTACTTCATAAAATAAAATGAGCTAAGTTCCAAACTGTAGGTAAAATTCTTGAAAATACTGCCTTTTTATTTTTTATGCTTTTATTAATGTTTTGTGTATTTCAGACATCATTTCTCAGTTCAGTTTAGACATATTCACCTTTCCCTTCCCCCCACCCCACCCCAGATCATGCAATCTGCCATAACTATCCTGCACCTTTCTCTCAGTCTTTGTATTGCATGTTTAAGAATTCACATTTTTGACCTTTAATTTTATATTACTCTAAAATATGTATATATACTTTCTACCCATATACGGTATTTACAGAGTTTGAGAGTAAGTGGTAGATTGATTCTAGAGCAGGTTAAGAGATTTACATTATAACAACATAGTTGCTTTGGAATGAACAGAAATATAACAATAATGTTGTTCTGCTTCCCTTTCATCTGGGGATTTGGTGTTAGCATCCACAAATGAGAGAGACCATTTGCCACTTGTTTTCTGAGACTGTGTTACTTCACTTAGCATAATGGCTTCAAGTTCCATCCATTTACCTGCAGAGTTCATGATGTCATCTTTCTTTACTGCTGAGTAGTACTCCAGTGTAGATTTTTGTCATCCACTGGTCAGTTGAGGGGCATTTGGGTTGGTTCCAAGTCTTCACTATTGTGAATAAACATGGATGTGCATGTATCTTTGTGGTAGGTTGAGTCTTGTGGGCATATACCCTGGAATGGTATGGCTGGGTCAGGTGGTAGGCTCATTTTGAGTCTTTTAAGGGTTCTCCATGCTGCTTTCCATAATGGTTGTACAAGTTTACATTCCCAGCAGCAGTGGATGAGTGCTCCCCTTTCCCCATAACCTCTCCAGCATTTGGTGTCTTTTGTGTTCTTCATCTTAGCTAGTCATATCGGAGTGAGATGATATCTGAGAGTGGTTTTATTTTGCATTTCCTTAATTATTAATGACGTTGAACACTTTTTAAGATGTTTCTCAGCTATCTTTACTTCCTCACTGGTGAAGTCAGCTCTTTACTCCATCTTTTGAGTAGGTCATTTGTTTTCTTACTTCTTTGTTTTTTGAGTAGTTTATATATTCTTGATGTTAATGCTCTGTGAGATGAATCACTGGTGAAAATTTCCTCCCACTCTATGGGTTTTCTCTTCACTTCCTCGATTGTTTCTTTAGCTGTACAGAAGCTTTTGAGTTTGATGAGGTTCCATTTTTCAACTGTTGACCTTATTTCCTGTACAGCTGCTGTCTGATTTAGAAAGTCTTTTCCTACACCTGTCTTATAGATTGTTACCAACTTTTTCTTTTATCACCTTCAGGGTTTCAGGTTTTACGTTGAGATATTTGTTCTACTTGGAGTTGATTTGTTCTACAGGGTGAGAGTTAGGGGTTTAATTTTGTTCTACTACAGATGGTGATCCAGTTTTGCCAGCACCATTTGCTGAAGATGCTATCCTTCCTCTATTGAGGGTTTTTTGCCCCTTGTCAAATATGAAGTGGCTGAAATTGTATGAGCTCAAGTTTGGATTTTCAATTTTGTTCCATTAGTCAATGGGTTTGTTTTTGTGCCAGCACAAGGCTGTCTTTATGACTATGGCCCTGTAGAATAGCTTGAAGTCTAGTAGAGCAATTCCTCCTGTATTACATTTTTCACTCAGGGTTTCTTTAGCTATTTGGGGTCTTTTGTTTTTCCATATGAATTTAAGGATTTTTTTTCTAAGTCTGTGAAGAAGCTCATGGGGATTTTGACTGGGATTGCATTGAATCTGTATATTAATTTGGACATTAAATGTCCATTAAAATGGACATTTTTACTATATTAATTTTTCCTTGAGTCAAGCAAGACTCCTCTGTCAGCATCAGCTACACCTCACCTGGCTGGAAATACTGTGCAGCAGTGGCAGCCATATGTCTGTATATCTTGAATCTAATTGGCTTTTAGCTCTCTCCTTGGACGAATAACTCATGGCTGATGCCACAAGCTTATACCCTCTAGTGGTTAGGAGATTTTCTAATCCACAGTAAGACCTTGTCATCTTTTACAGAAAAAACATAATTTATGGATTAGCATACCATCCAAACATCTGTGTCTATATCAAAGTAACCTACCATAATAATTAGCACTGTTTAAATACCTATATATCTAATTGCTTGTGCTTCATTAGCAGGATTGAAAGGTTATTCCTAGACAAACTGTCAGCCCATGAAAGGAAACAGCCAGAACTGATCAGAGTCCAAAACAACATCCCCAGAGAAAGTAGACTGTTTTGCTTCTTGTCCACTTGTGCCCCTTTTCTTTTTTTTTCCACATAAATTTATTTTTATTTTTTTAACAAATCTAGACCTGTGTTCCCGCCCATTCCCCCACCCCACCAGAGCTCATGCATTCTGCCAAACATGCTTTTCATCTCTTTCTCAGTCTTTCTCAGTATTCTCCATGAGGAAGTTGACTGTTTTGAGCAGAAGTTCACTGTTTCAGTCAGTTCTTTGATGCAGTCCTTTCTGTTGTTGTTGTTGTTGTTGTTGTTGTTGTTGTTTCCAATATGCATTATGCCCAACTGCTTTGGACAAAAGCTCAGGGGGGCCCTACACAAGAAATACTTACAACCAGGTAATTGGCACTAGCATCTACAGATGAGGGATACCATTTGTCCTTTGTTTTTCTGGGATTGTGTTACTTCACTCAGCATGATGTCCTCTAGCTCCAGCCATTTTCCTGTAAAGCTCGTGATGTCGTCTTTCTTTCTTTCTTTTTTTAATTTTATTTATTTCTGTATGTGTAGGATAGGAATGTACTGTCTGCATGCAGGTTTGTGCACCCGTGTCGTGCAATGCCGCGGAGGTCAGAAGATGGTGTCGGATTCCCCTGGAACTGGAGTTCTCCTGGAATTGGAGTTTCAGACAGTTCTTGGCCGCCATGTGGGTGCTGGGGATCGAACCCAGGTCCTCTGTAAGAGCGGTCGGCCCTCTTAACCAATCTTAGGCCATCTCTCCAGCCCCGATGTCATCTTTCTTTACTGCTGCATAGAACTCCATTGTGTAGATGTACCACATTTTCTCTATCCACTCGTCAGTTGAGGGTGTGCTCCTTTTCTAAGCCTAGGGAACAATCTGCGGAAGAGGGGGCGTGATAGAATGTAAGGGCTGCGTGGTGGCACACGCCTTTAATCGAGCACTTGGGAGGCAGAGGCAGGGGATCTTTGTGAGGTCAAGGCCAGCCTCGTCTACAGAGTGAGTTTCCGGAAGCTGGGGCTACGGGAAAGACCCTGTCTCGAAAGACAAAAAAAAAAAAAAAAAAAAAAAAAAAAAAAAAGAATGTAAGGACTGTGATGGTGAGGTGAATGGTGAAACTGACAGCATAAGACTAGACACTATTTAATCAATCTGATTGTACATACAAGCCCTCTCCAGCTGGATGGTGGGACTTGGGCTGTGTGGGTTTTGGCACAACTTCTGTGCAAAGTTGGTTTTCAGAAGTGCTTGTAGCATAACTTATTACTTATTGTTAAAAAATGAAATAGTTATATTTTATTTTAAATAACATAAATATAAATTATATACATCCAAATCCATAGCATGGGGAGTCTTTCATCTTTTGATGTCCATTTTCATCTCCGTCAGGGTTAACATTTTGTTTGAGATCTCTTATCTTTGGTTAGGTTTGTTCCGGTATTTTTAGTATTTTGAGGGCTATTGTGAAGTGGGAAGGCTTCTTATTATTCCTCTTCACTTGTTTAGTTTTGTGTAAAGAAAGCTACTGATTTTTTTCTGGTTTAATTTTGTATCCCGCCCACTTTACTGAAACTAAATCATTTCTAGAAGTTTTTGGTGAGTAGATTTTGCATCCCTTAGGTAATATCCATATCATTCCCAAAAAGGATTATTAACTTCTTTCTGATTAACTAATTGGAAGAGAAATACTTCTAAATGATAAGTATAAGGAATGTGAGAAGCTCGGGCATTGTGTGGCGCATGCCTATTAATCCCCTAGCACTGGGGAGGCAGAGGCAGGCGGATCGTGTGAGTCACGGGCCGGTTACAAGTTGGTTCTGGCCAGCTGGGGCGGCAGAGCAGACCCTGATCTCGAAATACGGCAGAAAAACAAAAAAACAAGGAATGTGAAGATGAAACGATAATGTTACAAGAAAGGAATTAAGAATCGTATTCTGTTGAGTTCCATGATTTAGATAATTCCTATATTTATTTTATTTCTTTTTATGTTTCAGAGACAACGCCCGGCTCCCTAGCACGGCTGTACCTGCGACCACTCTCCGCGCCCCCACGACACTCAGAAAGCTGTAGATCTGGCGGCCTTGAACTCACAGAGATTGCCTGCCTCTGCTCCCAAGGCTAGGATTAAAGGTGTGCACCCCCATGCCAGGCAGATAATTTCCTTTTTAATGAAGCATTTGACAGGTTTCTTATGACCTTCTGAAGGTTGTAAAGGTTAAATTAATAATGTTAGTAGTACTTTTACACAATCATACCTGGTTAAAGTGAGAGCTAGGATTACTGAGATCTGGGTTATTAGTCTATAGGAACAATCAGTGGAGAAAGTGCAACTAATTTTTTTCTGTTTAAAAAATGGTTCATTATGGTGCTGGGTAGATGGCCTAGCGCTACGCGTGCCGATGCCCTGCTAGCAGCGAACCGGTTTGCTCACAACACCACTCACATGGTGGATGCAGAACACTCTTTGACTCCAGTTCTAGGGGAAGTTCCGGACACCCTCTTTGACCTCCACAAGCTTGCACGACGGGTGCACAAACCCCTACATGCAGACCGTACATTCATACACATAAAAAATAAATAAAATAAAAAAAAAAAAAAAAAACGAAATCATATCATTTGAAGCCGGACATGGTGGTGTTGTAATCCCAGCACTCAAGAGGCAGAGGCGGGAGGATCTCTGTGAGTTCAAGGCCAGCCTGGTCTATGTAGTGAACTCCAGGCCAGCTGGGACTAAAGGCAGACCCTGTCTCAAAAAGGCAAAAAAAAAAAAAGTATCATTTGAAATGAACTCACTTCATACGATTTGACATGCAAGCCAAGGGCCACAGAGACATAATGCATACACAAATGTCACCATGCGCCACAATCACCACTACCAGCACAGCAAAGGGTATGGTGATGAGTTATTCTAGTTCTATTCTTTATTGAACATGATATGGTATTTGTCATGATTAAGATTCTGTATAAACCACCTAGTTTTCAGAATATTATAAAATTCATAAGTTATGTTCTCCAGAAAATGAATTCCTCTTTCACTGTAATGAAATATCTTGCAGTATTATGTGCAAGTAAAACAAAGAGAAAAGTTTCCAAAATTTCTAGGCTTCAAAATATCATAATTTAAGTAAGTCACATATTTTACTTCAAAGACATTTGTGAGGTTTCTGGGATTATTATATATTTTTTGAAATACAAAAGAAATCTATTCATTTCTGTTTTCTAAGTGAGAAGATCAGCTTAACCAGAATTTGTATCTCCTAAATAACTTCCATACCTCTATGAAATGTTCATAGCCAGGTCTTGGGCTTTATTAGCCAAGGAGACAGTTTCAAAAGAAATTTTGACCTAACATTCTTAGTTTCATGTATTTTCAGAACAGAAACATTGCCTTAAATCTTTGAGTGAAATATTCAGAAATGATTGATACCATTTATCATTCAGTTGCATCATCTCAGGTCTACTCTTGTTCCTATGCGGGTTTGTTTTTCTGGAAGCAACACTCTTGGTAAAGTAATATACTGAGTTTCAGATAACGCTGAGTCACTCCTCTAAGAATGCATGATAAATGGGTTTATATGTCTTAACGATACCATATCAAGAACTCTAGGAATTCAAAAAGCAAATCTGCTTTTAATTCGTGTAAGAAATTAAGTGATAATGACTGTTTATGAAATTATAAAAGAAACCCACTGGCATATCTGATAAACCAAAATTCCAAGTGTTGCTTGTAATACATTTTGAAAGTAAGAGGAAGAAAAATGTAGCTACTAAAGCATTCAACCTCTGCTTCTGTCTGATTCTCTATGTTGTTATGACATAGATGATCAGAAGCTATCATAGTCAACGATTAACTGGACAAAACTAGAATGGAGAAAACTATTGTCAGCACTTGCAAAATAACTGAGAATATTGAAATTTATTTTTGAGGCAGGTTCTCATGCAGCTCTTGCTGACCTCCAACTGTAACAGAGCCAAGGATGACCTAGAGCTTATTCAAAAGCTTGCTTCTTTGAAAAGCACAGGCCACATATATAATGTACTTAGATGTTATGATTTCTAAAAATTTTTAAATAGTGGCTAAGAAATAAAAATTGAGCAATTTCACCCTAATATTTCAAAGGAGCTACAATGCTAAACATTCATTCCATGGGGAATCCCAGAATGCTCAATCCGCAAAGGTGTGACTGCTCTGAATTTCATTTACCTACCTGGTCTTGGAATTTTTTCTGGGCCCTGCAATGAAATGCAGGATTTTCCAAAAGGAAATGGAGACCAGTATGAGTTGGCAGAGAGAACAACTCTGGATGACACTTATGAATAGTGTGTGGTATTTTCTTACTTTGAGATAAAAACATAAAACTACCAGAAAAGTACTCTTGACAGAAACAGTTGTAGATGAAAAACTTAGAACATGAATTCAAAGCCAAGATTTAGAATACATAGCAATAAAAATGAAAACATTATGAATCATAAAGCATGTAATGAGAACAGGTAACTCCTCAAAGTACAACTATTTTTTTTAAATCTGTCAACAAAAACAGGCATATTAGTACATTAACTATTAAGCCAGATAAAGAATTGTATAAAACATTTAAGAAAAGCTTAATATAGGAATTGGAGTTCAACAGCATAGATATTGACAATATGAAGATGAAGAATTTAGCAGAACTAAAGATATTTGAGTGCTGATTATTTCAGTGCATATCTAATGCCCTATTAAATTGATAATATCTATTTTCTTTTATGCTATAAATACATACAATTTTTACATTATATTTTGAATATTTGTTATGGCTGATAAATGACGTGTAGATGTACATCTTATTCACAGAGTTGTGAATATTTTTGTCATAAAATTTGTCTACAGTATCTAGCTTGTTACCAGAACTTTTATTTCAAATCAAACATATTTACTCATCTTATTGATACTTTTGAAACAAATTATACTTTTTTTTACTCTGGGGGACCTTGGCAATACAGAAAGACAGTTTCTACTTATTGTTAAAAGTGGGGGCTAAAAGCTCAATTTCTTTGCCTCTAAATGATAAGTATTAAGAAGTGGTCTGCGGGGGATGAGAGATGGCTCAGTGCTTAAGAGCACCGATTGCTCACTTAGAGAAGCCAGGTTCCACTCCCAGCACTCACATGGCGGCTAGCAATTGTTCTAACTCCAGCTACAGGGGAATCTGGTTCCTTCTTCTGACTCCCAGGGCATTGCACAGCAGGGGTACACCTGTACATATGCAGGCAATACACTCATACTCATAAAATAAAAAATAATAAATAAAAAAGAAGTGGTCTGTATGCAAAAATGCTTTTGTTACCTAGCAGCTGCCTAGAACCTTTTGCTCTGCCTCGATAATAACTGTTGAGTGGGGAAAGAGTAGCTCTTCTCATGCTGACCCAGGCGCTTGAGTGCCAAAAACTTATGGGTCATGAAGACTGGCTAAAATGCTTACAGCTCAAGGTCTTGAGAACTAGAAGTTTATGGCTTCAGGCTCTACAAGACAGAGAATTCTGACTGGTCCAAGGGAGTTGGTGAGGGGAGTACTTTCTCTCTGACTTGGGTGACAATAGCTGCCTGTCATTTAAGGTTCCCTTAGCTTGGTCTTCCTAGAGGCCTCTTTTCTTTTTTTTTTATCTTTTTTAAAATTTTCCTTTTTTTATTGATGCTTTGTGTATTTCATACATCATTTTCCAATTCAGTTCAGGCATATTTCCCTTTCCCTTCCCCCCACCCCACCCTACCCCATCCCAGATCATGCATTCTGCCATAACTGTCCTACATCTTTCTCTCAGTTTTTTTTTTTCATCTTTTAACATTAAGTAATAATTTATGAGTACAAGCATCCTCCATGTAAAACCAATTTGCAAGCAGTTGTGCCCAAACCCACAAAGCCCATGGTTCCCACCATCCAGCAGGGGGAACTTGTATGTTCAATCAAGTTGATCAAATGAGTGTCCAGACTATATTGCTGTAGTTTCACCATTCACCCCAATTGCAGCCCTTATGTTCTACTATGCCCCCTCTTCCGCACATTGTTCCCTAGGATTAGAAAAGGGGCACAGGTGGACGAGAAGCAAAACAGTCTACTTTCCCTGGAGCTGTTGTCTTGGACTCTGGTCAATTCTGGCTGTTTTCTTTCATGGGCTGACAGTTTGTCCAGGAATACCTTTGATCCTACTAATGAAGCAGAAGCAATTAGATATATAGGTATCTAAACAGTACTAATTGTTATGGTAGTTTACTTTGGTATAGACACAAATGTTTGGACGGTATGTTAATCCATGAATTACATTTTTATTCTGTTAGTTATGACAGGGTCTAACTGTGGCTTATAACATCTCCTAACCATTAGAGGATGTAAGCTTGTGGCATCAGCCATGGGTTATTCCTCCAAAGAGAGAGCTAATAGCCAATTAGATTTGGGATATACACGCCTATGGCTGCCACTGCTGCACAGTATTTCCAGTCAGGTGAGAAGCTTTTGAGTTTAATGAGGTCCCATTTGTCAATTGTTGATCTTATTTCTTGTGCAGCTGCTGTCTGATTTAGGAAGTCTTTTCCTACACCTATGTCTTGTAGTCTGCTGCCAAGCTTCTCTTCTATCACCTCCAGAGTTTGGGGTTTCACGTTGAGGTCTTTGGTCCATCTGGAGTTGACCTTTGTACAAGGTGAGAGGTAGGGGTTTAATTTCATTCTTCTACAAGTGGTGATCCAGTTTTGCCAGCACCACTTGCTGAAGATGCTGTCTTTCTTCCATTGTGTCTTCTTGGCCCCCTTGTCAAATATGAGGTGGCTGAAATTGTATGAGCTCAGGTTTGGATCTTCAGTTTTATTCCATTGGTCAACTGGTCTGTTTTTGTGCCAGTACCAGGCTGTCTTTATGACTATAGCCCTATAGTATAGTTTGATGTCTGGTATAGCGATCCCCCCTGTATTGCTCTTTTCACTCAGGGTTGCTTTGGCTATTCGGGGTCTTTTGTTTTTCCAAATGAAATTGAGGATTTTTTTTTCCAGGCCTGTGAAGAAACTCTTGGGGATTCTGATTGGGATCGCATTAAATCTGTACACTAGTTTGGGTAGGATGGACATTTTTACTATATTTATTTTCCCAATCCATGAGCATGGGAGGTTTGTCCATCTTCTGATGTCTTCCTCAATTTCCTTTTTCAGGGGTTTAAAATTTTTGTTGTAGAGATCCTTGGTGTCTTTGGTTAGGTTTGTTCCTAGGTATTTTATTGTTTTTGAGGCTATTGTGAGTGGGAAGGTCTCCTTGTAGTCCTTCTTCAATTGCTTGTTGTTGGTGTACAGAAAGGCTACTGATTTTTCTAGGTTTATTTTGTATCCTGCCACTTTACCAAAGCTCTTAATCGTTTCTAGGAGTTTTCTGGTGGAGTTCTTAGCATCCCTTAGGTAGACAATCATATCATCAGCAAAAAGGGATAGCTTGACTTCCTCTTTTCCAATTAGAACTCCTTTAATTTCCTTTTCTTGCCTTATTGCCCTAGCTAGGGTTTCTAGCACTATATTGAAGAGGAGTGGTGACAGGGGGCAGCCTTGCCGAGTTCCTACCTTTAAGGGGAATGCTTCTGTCATTTCCCCATTTAGGATGATATTGGCTGTGGGTTTTCTGTATATGGCTTTGATTACATTGAGGAATGATCCCTCCAGACCAATTCCCTCCAGGACTTTAAACATGAAAGGGTGCTGGATTTTGTCAAAGGCTTTCTCCGCATC
>VZQC01015396.1:1124172-1143928 GCA_009823505.1 Rhizomys pruinosus | reverse complement strand
CATTAAATCTGTACACTAGTTTGGGTAGGATGGACATTTTTACTATATTTATTTTCCCAATCCATGAGCATGGGAGGTTTGTCCATCTTCTGATGTCTTCTTCAATTTCCTTTTTCAGGGGTTTAAAATTTTTGTTGTAGAGATCCTTGGTGTCTTTGGTTAGGTTTGTTCCTAGGTATTTTATTGTTTTTGAGGCTATTGTGAGTGGGAAGGTCTCCTTGTAGTCCTTCTTCAGTTGCTTGTTGTTGGTGTAGAAAAAGGCTACTGATTTTTCTAGATTTATTTTGTATCCTGCCACTTTACAGAAGCTCTTAATCATTTCTAGGAGTTTTCTGGTAGAGTTCTTAACATCCCTTAGGTACACAATCATATCATCAGCAAAAAGGGATAGCTTGACTTCCACTTTTCCAATTAGAACTCCTTTAATTTCCTTTTCTTGCCTTATTGCCCTAGCAAGGGTTTCAAGCACTATATTGAAGAGGAGTGTTGACAGGGGGCAGCCTTGCCAAATTCCTACCTTTAAGGGAAACGCTTTGTCATTTCCCCATTTAGGATGATATTGGCTGTGGGTTTCCTGAATATGGCTTTGATTACATTGAGGAATGAACCCTCCAGTCCAATTCCCTCTAGGACTTTAAACATGAAGGCATGCTCGATTTTGTCAAAGGCTTTCTCTGCATCAATGGAGATGATGGTGTGGTTTTTGTCTTTTAGTCCATTTATATGTTTGATGATATTTATTGAATTTCATATGTTGAACCATCCCTGTATCTCTGGTATGAATCCAACTTGGTCATGATGGATGATCTTCTTGATGTGGGTCTGTATACAATTTGCCAGTATCCTGTTTAGAATTTTGGCATCTGTGTGCATTAGGGAGATGGGTCTATAGTTCTCCTTTTTGTATCTTTCCCTGGTTTTGGTAGTAGCGTGATGCTGGCTTCATAAAAGGAATCTGGGAGAACTTCCTCCATTTGTATCCTTCTAAACAACCTCAGTAGTAATGGTTGTAATTCTTTTTGAAATATTTTATAGAATTCTGCTGTGAACCATCTGGGCCTGGGCATTTTTTGGTTGGGAAGCTATTTATTACCTCTTCAATTTCTTCATGTATTATTGGTCTATTTAGACTGTCAATCTCTTCTTGGTTGAGCTTTGGTGATTCCCAGGATTCCAGATATTCATCCATTTCTTCTAGGTTATCAAACTTATTAGAGTATAGGTTTTTGAAGTATACCCTTATGATTGTCTGGATCTTTTTATTGTCTGTTGTGATATTTCCCCTTTGATCACAGATTCTATTGATTTGGAGTTATTCCTTCTTTCTTTTTGTTAACTGGGCTAGAGGTTTGTCTATCTTGTTTATTCTCTCAAAGAACCAACTTTTGGATTCATTGATTTTTTTTTTGTATGGTTTTCTTTGTTTCTATTTCATTGAACTCTGCTCTGATTTTTGTTATTTCTTCTTGTCTGCTGCATTTACGTTTCATTTGTTGTTGTCTCTCAAGTATTTTTAGCTGCAGTGTTAGATCATTCACTTGTGCTCTTTCTGTTTTTTTTTTTTTTTTTTTTTTTTGGGCACTTAAAGCTATAAATTCCCCTCTTAAGGACTTCTTTTAAAGTGTCCATAGGTTTTTATTATCATTGTCATTCAGTTCCAGGAATGTTTTTATTTCTTTCTTTATTTCTTCCTTGACCCATTCATTATTCAGGAGAGTGTTGTTTAATCTCCATGTGTTCTTGTAGGTTGTAGGGTTTATCCTGGTGTTGATGTTGAGTTTTATTGCACTGTGGTCTGATAGAATGCATGAGATTATTTCAATCATTTTGTATTTGTTGAATTTTTTCCTGTGTCCCAGTATATGGTCTGTTTTGGAGAATGTTCCATGAGGTGCTGAGTAGAAAGTGTATTCTCTGGTGATTGGGTGAAATATTTGATAGATGTCTGTGAGGTCAATTTGGTTTATTGTATCGTTTAGTTCAAATGTTTCTCTGTTTATCCTTTGTCCTGTTGATCTGTCTAAGGGACTTAATGGGATATTGAAGTCCCCTAGTGTTAGTATGCTGGGGTTAATCTGTGCCTTGAGATCCTGAAGAATTGTCTTTATAAAGTTTGGTGCACTGGCGTTTGGTGCGTATATATTCAGGATTGTGAGATCTTCGTCATCAATTGTTGCTTTAATAAAGATATAATGGCCCTCTTTGTCTCTTTTGATTTCTTTTACTTTGAAGTGTATTTTGTCTGATATTAGAATAGCAACACCCACTTTCTTTTTGGTACCATTTGCTTGGAATACTTTCTTCCATCCCTTCACCTTATGTTGGTGCCTATCCTTGAAATTGAGATTGGTTTCTTGTAGACAGCATATAGATGGGTTTTGTTTCCTAATCCATTCTCACAGCCTATGCCTTTTGATTGGGGAGTTTGGCCACCTATGCCTTTTGATTGGGGAGTTTAGCCCATTAATATTTAAGATTATAATTGAAAGATGGATGTTGCTTCCTTTTACTTTATTATCCATTTCGACTTCTAGTCTGTGATTTTACTCCTACGATTATGTTTTTATTAGTTTCTCTTCCTAGGTTTTTGAGGATTGCTCCTCTTCTCCTCTGCTCTTTGAATTGCTTCAAGTATTTTATGAAGAGTTGTTTTTCTGGACATGTATTCTGTCATCTTGTTTATGTCATGGAATATTTTTCTCTCTCCTCCCACTATAATTGACATTTTTGCTGGGTAAAGTATTCTGGGTTGTCATCCGTAGTCCTTTAACACTGGGAATGCTTTGCTCCATGCTCTTCTTGCTTTCATGGTTTGCGTCAAGAAGTCACTTGTAATTCTGATGGGTTTTCCTTTGTATGAGACTTGTTTTTCTTTTGTAGCCTTCATGATTTTGTCTTTGTTTTGGGCATCTTGCATTTTAACTATGATATGGTGTGGGGAGTGTCTTTTCTGATCTCATCTACTTGGAGTTCTATGTGCTTCTTGTATTTGCACGGGTTTGTCTATTTTTAGTTTTTGAAAATTTTCATCTCTTATTCTGTTGAAGATCTGATCATTACTATTCTCTTGAGATTCTTCTTCTTCTTCTATTCCTATGATGTGGAGGTTTGATCTTTTCATAGTGTCCCATATTTCCTGGTTGTTCCACTTTTGTGTATTTTTAAATTTTTCATAATCTTCATTTGAGGTTTTTAATTGCTCTGTGTTATCTTCCAGTTCTGATATTCTTTGTTCTGCTTCCTCCATTCTGCTTCTGAGGCTTTTTCCTTTCCTTTCTTCTTGATTGGATGAGTATTCTAATTCCTTTTTCGTCATCTGTGTTTTCTTTATTATTTCCATTTCCTTTTTGAGCTTCTTCAATCTCTTTTGGTGCTCTTACTTCTTTTTGGCTTCCTTTTTCAGTGTTACTACTTCCTTTCAGAAATTTTTTTTTTCTCCCTCTAGTTCTTTCTGGAGTTTGTCAATCTGTTCCTTTAGTTCTTTCTGATGTTTGTCATTGTATCCCTCTAGGTCCTTTTTGAGTTTTTCATTCTCTTTCTTTAGTTCTCTGAATTCTTCTTTATTTTCTTTAATTTCTCTGCATAGGTCTGCAATTATTCCTCTAAGATCTGTTTCTTGGGTCACCTCCAGGGGGATCCCATTGTAGCTATCTCCTACATGTTTGGTAGAGCCTGGTGCAGGATTATCCTGTGCCTTTTCCATGTTGTCCTTTCATCGTTGTGTCCCTGGCATGTGGGTTTCCCTTTTGTGGTTGAAATCACAAATGTCTTTTCACTATGTTAGCGGATGGTTTTGCTTGCCTCCTTCTGATGCTTTTGTTTTTTTTCCCCTTTCCTCCTCCTTGTTTATGGAGTATTGACTTGTCTAGGTTTCATGCTTTCAATTTTGTCTATATATTGGATATTGGAAGTCTAAGTTACTCTTTTGTTCCTGTTCTGATGGTTCTCTCCAAAAATAGGCCACTTGGATACTTTCTCACCAATTCCTTTTGGCAGGGGGTGGGGGGTATGCCTGACCTAGCCCGCACCTGCCTGAGCGATTTCCGGCTTCCAACAAAGTCAGAGGCACCGAACCCAACCCCGACCCTCTGCAAAGGAAGCCCAGACACCCCCGCCCACAGAAGGGCTCAGAACTGCCACCCTCTTGGAGCAGCCCAAGAGACATTCTAGCCCCTAAATCTACCTGCCTGAGCGACTTCCCTAGAGGACTCAAGCCAATGTCTGGAGTGCTTGCGATTGGAATGTGTTTTCAGCTACTTCTGTAGTGGTCTTTCAAGGCTACTTGAGTGTCTTACAGTGATTGCAAAGTGTGCCAAACACCTAACACCCAGGCCTCTAGCAGATTAGCTCAATCAATTGCCTCTAAGGGGGCTACTTGGCTAACAGTTCCCTTGCTCAAAGCAGCCAAGAAAAGGGAAAGGTGGCTGTCAACAGTCCACTCGTGACAGGTTTAATCATTCACAGACAACATTAAATGGTATTTTTTAAAAAAGAACATTCAACGAAGAGGTAACAATTTAGTAATAATGTTTACAGTGTTTTATTTTATTTAAAAATGATTAATAGTGGCTAAATCCTTGCTGTCATTGAACTAATTTCAGTGAATAAATGTGTGGAAAACATTAACAAAATTTTAAGTGAACCATATCTCATTCTGTAAAGAAGAAAATTTAATTGCCATTAAGTTACCATGTTGTAATTATAAGGTATTTAACCATTCAATTATATTCATGAGACTTGTTAAAAATCTGAAAGTTTTTTAAATCTTACAATTATTGTCAATATTTGGGGGAAATAACAGAACACACATGAAATAAAATAGAAGTGGGTTGTAATTGAGGAGGGTCAACAGAGAGGTGGGGAGAGGAATGTGTGAATGGAGGATCAAGTCAAGCTAAGGGTACATGAGCAAGGAAACTAGATAATGGTAAGCTGATCCAAAAATTAAAAATGTTTTCTGAAAAGTAGTATATGGTTTCACATAAAAAATCAGTAAGAACAGATGAATGCTTACTGTACACCAAGCTGTCATTATTTATAACCAGTGTCCTATTTGATCTTCAGACAAGTTTTGTGACTTCATTTTCATAGATATGAAAACTGTCCTGCTGGTTACACTTCTTAGTATCACTCATGTAAGTTGCAGATTCAGGATTCTAAGCTAGGCTCTGAGTTAGTCATGATGGTAAACTACATCTTATAGTCTCTGTAGGAGACAAAAAGTGTCTTTCTCAAGATTCTCCAGCCACTCCTAAAATATTTATGTTTTCTGTTTTTTCATTCTTCAAAGACATTCTGCCATCTCATACATATCATACTACAGATGGAACAACTTTCAGGGTTTTTTCATGCTTGTGTCTAAAGAGAAAACTTTCCTGTCTTTGACCCTTTGATAAATTTGGACTGTCTCCTCTCTTCTGTTGTGTCACTCCACAAAATGTCCCTTGGAAGCAGGAAGCACTCTTGTTCTCTGTTAATTATTTGGCAGTGTGCAGTAATGAAACAAATGAATGAAGGAACAAACAAACACTTTTAAAGAAGTGCCAACAACCTGTAACTGGAGCACTCTTTCCTCCCTGGAGCATTTTCCCTTTATGATTATGATTGTCATCTGAAAGAATCTTTTCTTTTAGTGCTGCTAATATGTGTGCTTGTATAGTTTAAAAAAATCTAAATTTGTTTGGTCTATTAAATCATTTTTTACTATTCTTTGTTATGCTGGTAGGAATTTGTTGTTATCATTCATTTTCTTCACTTTAATTTTATTTTCTAATTGTAACATAGTAAAAAAATGTTATGTGTGCTTTAACACATAACACTTTTACACATTTGTAGGGTGCAATGTGATAATTTGATATGTATAGTAAATCTTAATGCCAAATCATAGGGTCAACATTTCCATCTTTTCAAATGCCAATAGTTTGTGCTTGGCACCAATAAATTTTTAATTTTAAAAAATATTTTATTATTTTTATTTTATGTGAAGTAGTGTATTGTCTACATGTGTGAAAGTCTTACAAAGCCCATGGAGTCAGAAGAAGGTGTCAATTACCCCTGGATTTGGATTTCAGGATGGTTTAGTGGCCAGGTGGGTGTTGGCAATCCAGCCTGCTCCTCTGCAAGAGCAATGGTACTCTTAACCACTGAGCAATCTCTCCAGCCCCCAACAGATTCTTTTTATTCTTTATAAAATACTTAATGAGCTTTTGGAAACTGTGAGCTGTTCGGTCCTTCTGTCTGTGTTTTGTAACCCCTTTTCAAATCTCCTTCGTGCCTTCTTAGCCTCTAGTGACCACAATTCTCTTACCTTCTGGAGATAGATTTTATTTTCAGATAAGATTGAGAACAGATGGCTCAAATGGCTAAAATTTTCAGCGTTTTTTCTTCCCCCTCCCCACAAGGTCTCTTATTCCACCTTTACATTTTGCTATTTCTCTTTTTAATTTTTTCCAGTGCTGGGGATGGACCTCAGGGTCTTCCACCTGCTAGATAGGCAGGGAGCTCCCATCCGAGCTATGTGCTCTTTCTGTCTTTTCAATCCTCATCATCTTCTCGATCTAAAATATTCTTATCCATTTCTGCTGTTACTGGAGATTGTTTTAGATCTTTCCCAGCTCTAACTTCCAGCTTTCCTCTCATACTACTCTTTACTCCGCATCACATATCCTTTTGTTGTTGCATGTTTTGTTTGCTTTATTTTTCCGTGTCTTGAAAGTTATATATCCCAGGAGGCACTGTGCACTTTTTGAGACAAGTCCAGAAAAAGAAAGGAAGGAAATGGTATCAATTAAGCTTAATTTTGACAACCCTATTTTTCTCCCCTCTTTTCTTCTATGTTTTTAATCATCATGCTGAATTATTTTTGATAGTAAAATGTTAAAATGATACTTACACATGGAAATAAATGGACTCAAGAACACATCTTGTGCCTTAGGGAAAGAAAGAACACATCTTGTGGCCTTTTTCTTATTTAGGAAAAATAGATGCTATGAGCAAATATTTATTTTGAAGTGTTCCTTGTTGTTTGTTTTCTTCACCATTTAAGATTATTCTTTGTATTACAGTTCCTAATCAGGAAGGTCTAAGCTGCTACCCATTAAATTATGTCATAGCAATTCCTCTATGATTTTTATTATTTTCAGTATTATTCAGAAGTAAACAGCTATAATTTAAAATTGGAAAAATTCATTATTGGAATTTCTATTCTAAAAGTATGTGGAAGAGGACTGCCTCTCCACCAATCGAAGCCTTTGAAAAAGGGTTTTTAAGTATGTGACAGAATGAAACAGGGATTCTACAACTGTTTGCTGTTGCCATTAACACTGTCTTATTAGGACTTGTGCCTCAAGTTTCTTTTATCTTGCTTCTGTAATTAACACATATGCAGGAAATAGAGTTTGCACTGTTAAAAAGAAATAAGTGGCCATTGATTGACTATAGCTCTTAATCTACAGGTGGGATTTTGTGAAACTTCCCCCATGTATGGTGGTGCTGTCATTATTCCCTGATTGGTTAGACAATTTCAAGTGGCCATCCCTAAACACATGTATAGGAACACCACTGAATGGACTCAGTAGATTATATATTATGTGATAATAATCATTAAGAACGAAGAGGTCATAAATTTGAAGAGATTGAGGGATCATGGGAGGAGTTGTAGGAGGAGAAGGGGTAGAATTGATGTAAATATAGTACTCATCTATGAAATTCTCAAAGAAAAAAATTAAATAAAAGATAAATCTATCTATAGTCTACCTATAATCTATCTATCTATCTATCTATCTATCTATCTATCTATCTATCTATCTTATCTAATCTTTTTCTACACTCCCAGAATGGAATATAATCCTCATTTGACAAATAATAGGTATGACAGGGCAGGATGTACTGGGCTTACATAACTTGAGAGCAGGTTGAAATAGTAATATTCCAAATAACAACACTACTGATGCTAAAAATCTAGCATTAGTGGGATTCCAACACTTTACAATGATCAAAAAGCAATATAACAGGCCAGATATGATGGCAGGAGACTTTAATCCCAGTGCTTGGGAAGTAGAAGCAGTCAGGTCCCTGTGAGTTTCAGTCCAGCCACGGCTACATAGTGAGACCCAGTCTTAAAAAAGCCAATGTATGCTGGGTGTGGTGATGTGCACCTTTAATCCTAGCCATGGGAAGCAGAGGCAGGAGGATCCCTGAGAAATCAAGGTCAACCTGGGCTATGCCCTGGGTGGGCTATGACTAATGAGACCCTGTCGAGAAAACAAATATAAAAATGTATAAAAAATGCCATCGTAGGAATATAATACCAGTAATAAAATCCAATATGTTTTGATTCACGCTATGAAAGATTATATGCTGTTTTTATATGTGTTATCATTGTTGATCTTTATAAAAATCCTATTGAAGTTTTACAAGAAATTGCATGTAGCTAAGTAACTTTTCTAAGGTCACAGCATAAGTTTGTGAGATAGATTTTTATATCCATATCTGTCTGATTCCAGAAATTAAATTCTTCCATTCCTTAATGATTGTGCAGTACCTGCTGTTGGTCACTGTATACCAACATTCTAAGATGCATTATTTCCCTTCCCAAAACATTGGGATTCTGGCATCCCCATTACATAACATATCTTAGTTATTAAAATTAAAAACGTAAATTAGGTTGAAAAGAAAGGAAAAGTATTGCAAGAGATGAACAGTCCAAATTCCTCCACAGTGTGTCCCTCTCAGTCTTCTCCTGTATGACACAATACAGAACTCAAACAAAAAATCTTCTTCCTGCTTGAAATTCAATGCATTCTGCTTATCATTATATTAAAACATTTGTAGTCTGTGAGTTTCAAAGCTATTTGTTCTATTATTTGATTACATGTAACACAACACAGTGCTTGTCATTTAAGAAAGTAATTGTTGTTACTATTGCTAGTGGAAATAACAAGTTAGAGAGTTATAAAAGCAAAGTAATGGACCCGCAGAGCATGGAGAAAACAAACAAATCAGGAAAGGATAATCAATTTTATGTGCCATGAGAGTGAATAGGAATTCCTTCATATTACTTAGCCTGCTGCAAGTGAAATGACTCACTTCTTAAGTATTGCTACTCAGTCTAAACTATTCTCAACATTAAAGTGGATATGTACAAAATAGTAGTACTGTTAGGTTAATTTTCATCAAACTAATAACTTTATCACTTCTTGTTGATACAAGATAACCAATAAATGGAAGGAAAAGACCACACAATTTTGATTCAGTATAACATAAAATTAGTAACTGAGCAATAAGGAATATGAAATTAATCATGTTTAGACAATAAAATAACAGCAATCAGCTGGGCGTGGTGGTGCACGCCTTTAATCCTAGCACTTGGGAGGCAGAGGCAGGCNCCTTAGTGATTGACCCCCAAGGTCAAGTTTGAGTCCTTCCCTTGCAGTTCGGCGCCTGCAGTTGCGGGAGGAGTTGGATCGATCTTCCTGTGGAAATGTCCTCTTCAACGGTTATCTACCTCCACCAGGTGAAGGGGAGAGGGGGAGTGGGCTAAATACTACATTTCCCATAAGTCTACAGCCTTAGGTGCCTGTTCTTGCAGCCCCAAGTCCTGAGTTGTAGTTCTATATCAGATGCTTGAGCTGATGTTTGGAAAGGAAATAGGAAACAGCATTTTCCAGGAAGCAGTGGACAGCCAGTTCTCCTTAAAGCTCAGAAATAAGCACTAGAGCCCTATGGGAGTTGTAGGGCTGGTTTTCAGAAAAAAGAACCATTTAAAATAGAAGCTTTGGGGAGGCAGAGGCAGGCGGATCTTTGTGAGTTCAAGGCCAGCCTGGTCTACAAAGTGAGTTCCAGGACAGCTGGGGCTACAGGGAGACCCTGTTTCGAAAAGACCAAAAAAAAAAAAATAATAAAAATAAAAAAATAACAGCAATCACAATCTTGTAGGGGAAACTTTTCTATTTCTTACTAGCAACCAAACTGGAACTGCAAGAATATTATTTAAAATATCTGTAGTCATGTTGTTATTCTCTCGTAAGTAGTGTAGACAGATTACTATATACATGATAGAAATGCATTCTTTACAGCAGTATAGATTAGATCCTTTGAAGAAAAAGATATTTCATAGTTAATAATTGGATTAATCCAAAGTGCAATATATAAAAAGGATTCATGTTATGTATTGAAATAAACATCGTATCTCAAAGCCATTCATTGTACCAATATAGTCTTTATATAGGCTGGAAGAACTGGAAAACTGATTGTTCTCATAAGATGAACATCTTGTTTCTAAATGATGCTACTGTTTTAATTTAGAAATTCACTTTCTAATAGATTTTATGGTATTATTTTACTATAGGGATAGACATTAATCTCTGTGGTTTACTACTGACAAATCTGTATTTCATATTTTAGAATTTTCAATTAATAATGACCACTGCAGTATTAAATTTAAATCACTTCAACTAGCAATTTGTGCAAACTTTAATCATTTACTTAAGAAAACTTATATGTAAGATATGTATGCACACACTCTTAAACACTTACATGTATATTTACATAAATAAATCAGTTCTTAGGCTCACTTTCTAATCTGCACTTTTCAAAATAACCATAGGCGCATTATGAAGTTCTTTTTAATGAAAATTTGTTCTTTTTTATGCTTTTATTGATGTTTTGTGTATTTCAGACAACATTTTTCACTTCAGTTTAGGCATAGACCCTTTTCCCTTCCTCCCACCGCACCACAGATCACAGATTCTTCCATAACTGTCCTGCATCTTTCTCTCAGTCTTTTTTATGTTTAGGAATTCACATTTTCCTCCATTAATTTTATATTTCTCTAAAATATGGATACATATTCTCCATCCATATACAGTAATTACAGAGTCTGAAAATAAGTGGTGGGTGGATTCTATTGCTGTGATAAAACACTCAGACCAAAAGCAATTTGGGGAGGAAAGTGTTAACTTTACCTTATAGCTCACAGTTCATCATGGAGAGGAGGCAGGGCAGGAGCTCAGGGCAGGAGTATGGAGCCAGATGCTGGCAGAGGAATGCTGCTCAGCCTGCTTTCTTTCTTTTTTTTTTTTTTTTTTTTTTGGTGTTTTCCAGACAGGGTCTCCTGTAGCCCCAGCCATCCTGGAACGAACTCTGTAGACCAGGCTGGCCTTGAACTCACAAAGATCCTGCTGTCTCTGCCTCCCAAGTGCTAGGATTAAAGGCGTGTGCCACCACTTCCGGCTAACATTTTTTTTTCTGCTTTCTTATAAGACATAAGATTACTTACCAAGGGGTAGCAACACCCACATAGGGTGGGGCCTCTTACATCCGTCAACAATCAAGAAAATTCTTAACAGACATGTCCACAGGCCATGGACCATAGATACCATTCTACAACTGAGGTTCCCTTTTCCCATGTGGTTTAGTTGACAAGTGAAGGTCTCTAGTGTTCTTTTAAAGCTAGTTGAAATTGCATTTATAGCAAGAATAATATGCAAATATTTTATAAAGGAAATGAAAAGGTGCTAAAGGCATGTAATTTTTTGCTCTCTATATAGAGAAACTTTCATGTCCCATTCCACCAATTAGTAGCTATATTGATGACAGTAATGCACTGTTTATATTATATTTATTATTTTTTATGTTTTAAATGGATGTATGTAAGTGTACCCATGTCATGCAATACTGGTGGAGGACAGAAGTTGGTGTCAGATGCCGTGGATCTGAAGGTATGAGTGGTTGCTAGACACCATGCTGCTTTTGGGAACCGAACTCAGGTTCTCTGCAAGAGCAGTCAGTACTATTACTGCTGAACCATCTGTCTAGTCTTGGGCTTTATGTTTATGAATGATTGCTTAAAATATGTCTTAAAATCAGTCTTGTCTGAGTTAATTTAATGATTTTATTTAATGGTATTAATTATTCTCTTAAGAATCTAACAATATACATTCTTTTAAAATTATTTAACTTTAACCATCTTCTTTATAAAGGGCTGGAGAGATGGCCTAACGGTTGAGAGCACCAACCACTCTTACAGAGGACCTGGGTTTGATCCCCAGCACCCACATGGTGGCCGAGAATTGTCTGAAACTCCAATTCCAGGAGAACTCTAGTCCCAGGGGAATCCGACACCCTCTTCTGACCTCCGCGGCATTGCACGGCACGGGTGCACAAACTTGCATGCAAGCAGTACATTCATACACATATGGAAATAAATAAAATTAATAAAAAAGTTTTTTAAAAAAGAGATTACAATGGATCCCAATACAATATTTCAAAATTCCCCCTAAGAAATAGCAATTCTTCTTTAAAGCTTAGAACAAAAAACTTCCAGAGAAATATCCACTGAATTTAACTCCAGAAAAGAGAGAACATAATATCTTGCTCTAAAAATTTAAAACTTAATTTGTTAAGTCTAAGCATGGTAGCACCAATCTGTTATAACAGCCCTTGGCCAATATAGCCAGGAGTTGAAGTTCATCCTCAGCTGCATAGTAAGTTACAGGACTGCCTGGGCCATCTAAGATGGTGTCTCAACATTTTTTTAAGTTAATCCCATCCACTGTACCTTGACTCCCCTGCAGTCTGAGCAGCTCCACTCTCTCCCTGCACTGGCTCGCCTTCCTAGCCTTTGGCGAAGGCCTGCTCCTGCTCTATCTGCCCAGATCTCTGGACTAGATTCTTCACCCAGACCCACATAATGCATCATAATCTCTTGGACTCAGAACAGTTCGAATTTCCAACTTTATTTGCTAAACCCTCCACAGGTTGTCCTGACCCCCTCCTTCTCTTGGACTCCTGATTTGCCTCCCTCAGTACTGTCTATCACCTGAGTAATTCAGATCCTGCCCACTGCTCCTTGATTCCCCTGCATCCTGAAGGACTTCACTCTCTTCCTGCACTGTGTTCCCCTTCTAGCCTTTGCCTTCTGTCTCAGATCTGGACTGGCTTCCTAAAGACTAGGAATAGTATTCTAATTAAAAAACAATTGACTAGCACTTGGGAGGCAGAGGCAAGTGGATCGTTGTGAGTTCAAGGCCAGCCTGGTCTACAGAGTGAGGTCCAGGATAGCTGGGAATACAGGGAGACCCTGTCTCGGAAAGACCAAAACAAAACAAAACAAAACAAAACAAAACAATTGACCAAGAAGATATTACACTCATGAGCATATAGGCAGTGTAGTGGGTTCAATGACAATATCTTCCATACACTCCAAGTAGTTGAACATTTTGTCCCCAGGTGGTGGTGATAGTTTGGGAAGTCTTAGAAGGTGTGGCCTTGCTGGAGGACCATGTCACTGAGGGCAGGCTTAGAGTTCTTAAGCCTTGCTGGATTTCAGTCACCCTCTGCTACCTGTGACTGTTTGAAGATGTGAGCACTTAGCTTCTGCTCCTACTCCAGCCACCTCTACCACCATCCATCTTCCTGCATGATGGACTCTTGCCCCTTTAGAACCATAAGCTAGATAAACTATTCTTTTTATAAGTTCCCTCGGTTATGTTGTGTTAATCACAGCAACATAAAATGACTATGACATGCACCAAACTTTGGTGTACCCAAATTCATAAAAGCAGTATTGCAGGACTATAAATCAGATTAACCCCAACTCAATAATGGTAAGTGTGGTGGTTTGAAATGAGAATGTTCCCCATAGGCTTCAAGTATTCAGACATTTTGTCCCCAGTTTGTCGCACTGTTTTTGGAAGTATTAGAAAGTGTGGCCTTGCTGGAGGAAGTATGTCACTGGGGGCTGGCTTAGAGAGTTCAACAAGCCTTGCCAGTCTCTCTGGCAGAGAGTTGCTCTCTCTGTTTCCTGTGTTCACTGGAAGATGTGAACCTCAGGTTTCTGCTTCAGCTCCTGCCCCCATGCCTCCCCACCAGGATGGACTCTAATTCCCTGGAAAATAAGCTTAAATAAACTCTTCCTTTTATAAATTCCCTTGGTCATGGTGGTTTCATCACAGCAACAGTAAAGTGACTAATACCATAGGTGACATAAATTCTCCTTTATCTCCAATATGCAGGACAGCTGGACAAAGAATAAACACAGAGACATCTGAATTAAATGACATCTGAGATCAAGTGGAGGTAATAGACATCTGCAGAACATTCCACCCAAGCACAAAAAAATACAATTCCTACTCAGAAGCCCATGCAAGCTTCTCTTAAACTGACCACATAGTGGGGCACACAAGAAACTTCAACAGATATGACAAAATTGGAATAATTCCATGAATTGTACATAAAGCAATAAAGCTTAAAATCAATGGCAAATTCCAAATTATGAAATTTGCAGGTAAATGGATGGAACTACAAACTGTTACACAAAGTGAAGTACCTGAGACCCAGAAAAGCAAGCAACATAGGTTCTCCCTCATTTGCAGATCTTAGCATGAATCTCTTATATGCGAGTATATAACCTGATGTAACAGCAGAAGGCAGGAAAATGGGAACCAAACCTGAAGGTAAAAAGAAAGCAAGCCCCTGAAAAGAAAGAGCCTGAAACAGAGGATCAGTAGGAAAAGCTCGTTACCAAGGGAAAAATAGGGAAACTGAGGCTATTTAACAGGGAGAGCAGCTCTCAGTCCTAATAACCACAGCAGGGTCCAGGCACAGCTATTCAACAGGGAGAGCAGCTCTCAGTCCTAGTAACCGCAGCAGGGTCCAGGCTCAGCAAATGATATTGGTGCAGCAGTGGCTCTTTTGTCTAGGGGGTAATCAACAGCTATCTAATTGGACTTAAAGCCCTCTCAATGGGAATGAGCTCATAGGTAGAATTGCAAATATAGCCAAATACACATGGCTGGAATTTTCATAGTCCCAGAGAAAACCCTGTTTCTGGCATCTGTATACACAAATGAAATTTCTTTTTTTTTTTTGTCTTTTCAAGACAGGGTCTTCCTGTAGCCCCAGCTGTCCTGGAACTCACTCTGTAGACCAGGCTGGCCTTGAATTCACAGAGATCCTCCTGTCTCTGCCTCCCAAGTGCTAGGATTAAAGGCATGTGCCTCAACGCCTGGCTTTTTTTTTTTTTTAATTTCTTATTCTATGCTAAATATTTATCCTTTTATTTACAGACAAGTATACCATTCATGATTCATTAAAAGAAGCTTCTTTTTGAAACAGATGGAGACTATTACAGAGTTCCACGATTGGTCTCACACAGAGATTATATATCTGAGAGATGCCCAGCGGTAAGTGACACATCAGCAGTGGAACCTCTACAGCTAATCTTCAAGAACACAGTGGAACAGGGAGTAGAGAAATTATTCCTAAATCCTTCAACTCTCACCAGTGAAGCTTCTTCGTGCAAAAGAGTATAATGCATGTAGAAGGCCACAACTATCTAAGTTTTAAAGAACAAGAGACTGGAGAGTGTATATCCCTGGCGAGGACTCCAATATTAAACCTCACCTACCCAGGGCTCAGGGATCATTGAAGAAGAGGAGTCAGAAAGATTGCAGGAGGCTTTCAGGCCCCTGGGGATTTGCTCACATGAACTTGCAGCAATGGTGACAGCAAGCAGAAAACCATGTAACGTCAATCAGACAAAAACTCAGCATAGAACAAGGGTAACTGGCAGCAGGCTCCAAACCCAGTTGAGGAACTATTGGTAACTGATTACTGGTGGTGAGAGAAAGTAGATTTTTTTTTAATAAATAAAATATTTTTAATTTTTATTTTTTTGTTTCTTTTTCTATAACATTAAACTTTTTCCATAAATCATGCATAATTTTTCAATTGAATTTAGAGTCACTTCCCTTTCCATGCCCCCCCACCCCACCTGAGTCCCTGCACTCTACCATACATGTCTTTCTCTGAGTCTTTCTAGAGTTTTNTAGTCCTGTCAGAGTAAATGACAGCCCGTCTCAGAAAACAAATTCAATCTCAGTGCTGTTAATACATCTTGCATTTACTCTTTTTTTTTAAATTTTATTTATTTTTGTATGTGTATGAATGTACTGTCTGCATGCAGGTTTGTGCGCCCGTGTCGTGCAATGCCGCGGAGGTCAGAAGAGGGTCTCGGATTCCCCTGGAACTGGAGTTCTCCTGGAATTGGAGTTACAGACGGTTCTCAGCCGCCATGTGGGTGCTGGGGATCGAACCCGGGTCCTCTGCAAGAGCAGTTGGTGCTCTTAACCGCCAGCCCCAATACATAGTTTTATTATATATAAATATTTATTATATATAAATATTTATTTATATATATTTATATATATAATATATGTTATATATTTATTATATATAAATATTTATTATATATAAATATATACATATGTACATACCCATATCACCTGAATTGGAGGATTTATTTATTTATTTTTGCTAAAAGATGTCATATTTTCCTTAAGGAAGTGCTCAGAAGTTCCTCCTTGGCAAGCCCAAACAATCATCAATCCCGCCCCTGTGATCCACATTGGGGTCCCTCCTTCACATGGTCTCCCAAAGAAGGGGATGCCTGGTCTGGCAAGACCTGATTTTGTACTTGAATGGATGGAACTGGTGAATGGAGGGCTGAAAGGAGCCAGGGACTCCCACCTTCCTCCCCCCAAAAAGAGAACCCCAGGAGAACCCCAAGGACCAGATCCTCAACAGACACCTTGGTTGGTCTGGGCTAAATGTGTGGCCTTGCCCATCCAAAGGGAAGGTAAAACCGGAAATAGATGGTCAGTGGGACCAGAGGAGTTATGCTTTGGATATGTAACTTGAGATCTTGGTAAAGGAACAAAGAGAGAAAAAAAGAGAGCACTGTTGTTTGGCCTGTCTTCAATTCTTACTGGCAGGTGCATTTACTCTGACTGCCACTGTTTTTGCCACTCTTCATGGACACAGCTTTTTAACCCTTCAGTGTGGACTGGGAAATCATGTCTCTCAGGGAGTCCTCCAAGCCTTCGGTGCCAGATGGGGACTGCTGGGATACCCAGCTTGTGCACTGAGAAGTTAAGGGGATTTCAGCCTTGTCAGAGTGCAGACTGCCATTGTTGGATTCCCCAGGCTGTATCATGAGGGCTAGTGCAGGGGGATCAGTACAGGACATGTGCTTGAAAATAGATCTTCTTGGGCTGGAGAGATGGCCTAGCAGTTAAGAGCACCGACTGCTCTTATAGAGGATCCAGGTTTGATCCCCAGCACCCGCATGGCGGCTGAAAACCGTCTTTAACTCTAGTTCCAGGGGAATGAGACACCCTCTTCTGACCTCTGCAGCATTGCATGACACGGATGTACAAACCTACATGCAGACAGTACACTCATACACATAAAATATAAATAAAATAAAAAAAAATTTAAGAAAAAGAAAGTAGATCTTCTTTAAGGGAGTGACTCTAGATGGGCTGACTAGACATCCGTGGATTAACTTGCACTGAGGGATGTCTGAATAAAAATGCCTGGCCAAATAGGAATTAACATATATGGCATGATGGTTGATATCTGGTAGGCAAGGTATGGGGGGGCATGAGAGGGGGAGGAGGGCTACATTTAATATTGTGCTGGATAGCTTTAGTGTCAACTTGACACACTTGGGTTGAGGGAGCCTCAACTGGGGAATTGGCTCCATTGGACTGCCCTGTGGCCACATCTGTGGAGTATTGTCTTGATTGTGGAGCAATGTGGGAGGGCCCAGCCGACTATGGGTGGTGCCATCCTGGGCAGGTTGTTGTGTATTGTGTAAGAGGGCAGGCTGGGCATGGGCCAGAGGAGCAAGCCAGTAAGTAGCACTCCTCCATTGCCTGTGCTTCAGCTCCTGCCTCCAGGTTCCTGCCCTGAGTTCCTGCCTTGAGCTCCCTGAGTGATGAACTGTGACCCAGGAGATGTAAGCTGAATAAACCCTTTCCTCCCCAAGTTGTTGGTCAGAGTGTTTGGTGACAGCAATGGAAGACAAACGACAACAAATATGTAGTTTTTTTCTTTCTTTCTTTATTTTTTTAATTTTTTAAATTAATTTTATTTATTTCTGTAAAACAACCACAGTTGTTTTCAGATCACATTGATTGATATTGGTCAATTTGCCATACAATTAGGTAATTGGTGCTAGCATCCACAGGTGATGGATACCATTCCTCGTTTGTTTTTCTGGGACTGTGTTACTTCACTCAGCATGATATCTTCTGGCTCCAGCCATTTACCTGCAAAGTTCATGATGTCATCTTTCTTTGCCTCTGCATAGAACTCCATTGTGTAGACGTACCACATTTTCTCTATCCATTCGTCAGTTGAGGGGCACTTGGGTTGGTTCCATCTCCTTGCTATTGTGAAGAGAGCTGCAATAAAAATGGCTGTGCATGTACCTCTGCAGTAAGATGAGTTTTGTGGGTACATATCCAGGAGTGGTTTGGCTGGGTCAGGTGGAAAGTTCATTCCAAGTCTTCCAAGGATTCTCCACACTGCTTTCCATAGTGGCTGTACCAGTTTACATTCCCACCAGCAGTGGATGAATGTTCCCCTTTCCCCACAACCTCTCCACCACTTGGTATCATTTGTTTTCTTGATCCTAGTCAGTCTTATGAGCATAAGATGATATCTTAAAGTGGTTTTAATTTGCATTTCCTTAATTATTAGTGATGTTGAACACTTTTAAAGAATTTTCTCAACCATCTCTAATTCCTCACTTGTGAAATCTCTGTTCAGCTCTTTGCTCCATCTTTTGAGTGGGTCATTTGTTTTCTTTGTTTTTTGAGTAGTTTATATATTCTGGAAATCAATGCTTTGTCAGATGTTTCTGTGGTGAAGGTTTCCTCCCACTCTGTGGGTTTTCTCTTCACTTCCTTGTTTCTTTTGATGTACAGAAGCTTTTGAGTTTAATGAGGTCCCATTTGTCAATTGCTGACCTTAATTCTTGCGCAGCTGCTGTCTGATTTAGGAAGTCTTTTCCTACACCTATGTCTTGTAGTCTGTTGACAACCTTTTCTTTTATCACCTTCAGAGTTTGGGGTTTCATGTTGAGGTCTTTAATCTATCTGGAATTGACTTTTGTACAGGGTGAGAGGTAGGGGTTTAATTTCATTCTTCTACAAGTGGTGATCCAGTTTTGCCAACACCACTTGCTGAAGATGCTGTCTTTCCTCCATTGTGTGTCTTCTTGCCCCCCTCCCCCTTGTCAAATATGAGATGGCTGAAATTGTATGTGCTCAAGTTTGGATCTTCAGTTTTGTTCCATTGGTCAGTGGGTCTGTTTTTGTGCCAGTACCAAGCTGTTTTTATGACTATAGCTCTGTAGTATAGTTTGAAGTCTGGTATAGAAATCTCCCCTGTATTGCTCTTTTCAGTCAGGGTTGTTTTGTTTTGGCTATTTGAAGTCTTTTGTTTTTCCAAATGAAATTAAGGACTTTTTTTCCAAGCTTGTGAAGAAACTCTTGGTGATTGTAATTGGGATTGCAATAAATCTATACAAGAGTTTGGGTAGAATGGACATTTTTATTATATTAATTTTCCCAATCCATGAGCATGGGATGTTTTTCTATCTTTTGATGTCTTCTTCAATTTTCTTCTTCAGGGGTTTAAAATTTTTGTTGTGGAGATCTTTGGTGTCTTTGGTTAGGTTCGTTCCTAGGTATTTTATTGTTTTTGAGGCTATTGTGAGTGGGAAGGTCTCCTTGAATTCCTTCTTCAGTTGCTTGTTGTTGGTGTAAAGAAAGGCTACTGATTTTTCTAGGTTAATTTTGTATCCTGCCACTTTACTGAAGCTCTTAATCGTTTCTAGGAGTTTTCTGGTGGAGTTTTTAGCATTCCTTAAGTAAACAATCATGTCATCAGCAAATAGGGATAG
>VZQC01015396.1:986071-1123841 GCA_009823505.1 Rhizomys pruinosus | reverse complement strand
TGTGCTGGATAGCTTTAGTGTCAACTTGACACACCTGGGTTGAGGGAGCCTCAGTTGGGGAATTGGCTCCATTGGATTGGCCTGTGGCCACATCTGTGGAGTATTGTCTTGATGGTCAAGCAGTGTGGGAGGGCCCAGCCCACAATGAGTAGTGCCACCCTGGGCAGGTTGTTGCTTACTGTATAAGAAGGCAGGCTGGGCATGAGCCAGGGGAGCAAGCCAGTGAACAGCATTCCTCCATGGCCTGTGCTTCAGCTCCTGCCTCCAGGTTCCTGCCCTGATTTCCTGTCTTGGGCTCCCTGAGTGATGAACTGTGACCCAGGAGATGTAAACTGAATAAACCCTTTCCTCCCCAAGTTGGTGTTGGTCAGAGTGTTTTGTCACAACAATGGAAGACAAACTAGAACACCTGGTTTTGGTAATAGAGTGATGCTGGCTTCATAGAAGGATTTGGGGGGAATTCCCTCTGTATCCTTCTAAACAATTTCAGTAATAATTGTTGTAAGTCTTTTTGAAATATTTTATAGAGTTCTGCCGTGAAACTGTCTGGGCCTGGGCTTTTTTTAGTTCGTAGGTTTCTTATTACATCTTCAATTTCTTCATATATTATGGGTCTGTTTAAGTTGTGGATCTCTTCTGGTTGAGCTTTGGAGATTCCCAGGATTTCAGATATTCATCCATTTCTTCTAGGTTTTCAAACTTAGTAGAGTATAGGTTTTTGAAGTATTCTTGTATGATTGTCTGGATATTTTCATTGTCTGTTGTGATTATTTCCCATTTCATAATGAATTTTATTGATTTGGAGTTATTCCTTCTTTCTTTTGGTTAACTGGGCTAGAGGTCTGTCTATCTTGTTTATTCTTTCAAAGAACCAAATTTTGGGGATGGTTGCTCTATTATTCTGTTGAAGATCTGATAAATACTATTCTCTTGGGATTCTTCTCCTTCCTTTATTCCTATGATGCAGAGGTTTGTTCTTTTCATAGTGTCCCGCAGTTCCTGGTTGTTCCACTTTTTTGTATCTTTAAATTTTTCATAATCTTTACTTGAGGTTTTTAGTTGTCCTATGTTATCTTCCAGGTCTGATATTCTTTGTCCTGTTGTCCTGTCCAAAGTGCTCAGTGGGGTATTGAAGTCCCCTACTATGAGTGTCCTGGGGTTAATCTGTGCCTTGAGGTCCTGGAGAATTTTCTTTATAAAGTTTGGTGCACCAGAGTTTGGTGCATATATATTCATGATTGTGAAATCTTTGTGGCCAATTGTTCCTTTGATAAAGATGTAATGGCCTTCTTTGTCTCTTCTGATTTCTTTTACTTTGAATTCTATTTTGTCTGATATTAAAATAGCAACTACTGTTTTCTTTTTGATACCATTTGCTTGGAATATTTTTTTTCATCCTTTCACCTTAATTTGGTGCCTATCCTTGAGATTGAGATAGGTTTCTAGAAGACAGCATATAGATGGGTTCTATTTCCTAATCCATTATCTCAGTCTTTATCTTTTGATTGAGGAGTTTAGTCCACTAATATTTAAGTTTATAATTGAAAGATGTGTGCTGCTTCCTTTCACCTTATTATCCATTTTGCATTTTTGCTCTAGGTTTCTACTTCTGCAGTTATGCTTTAATTAATTTCTCTTTCTATGTGTCTGAGGATATGTGTTCCTCTCTTCTGTCCTTTGAATTGCTTTGATATTCTCTGAAGGATTGGTTTTCTGGACCTGTATTCTATCATCTTGTCTATGTCATGGAAGATTTTTCTCCTTCAGTGGTAATTGAGATTTTTTCTGGGTATAGTAACCTGGGTTGGCATCTATAGTTCTTTAACACTGGGATGCTTTGCTCCACATTCTTCTTGCTTTCATGGGTTGCATTGAGAAGTCACTTGTAATTCTAATGGGTTTCCTCTTATATGTAACTTGTTGTTTTTCTATGTGGGTTTCAGAATTTTGTTTTGGGCATCTAGCATTTTAACTACGATATGGCATGGGGAGTTTCCTTTCTGATCTTGTCTGTTTGGAGTTTTATGTTCTTCTTGTATTTGACAATGTTTTTTTTTTTAATTTTAATTTTATTTTATTTATTTCTGTATGTGTATGAATGTGCTGTCTGCATGCAGGTCTGTGCACCCATGCCGTGCAATGCCGTGGAGGTCAGAAGAGGGTGTCGGATTCCCCTGGAACTGGAGTTCTCCTAGAATTGGAGTTTCAGACGGGTCCCAGCCGCCATGTGGGTGCTGGGGATTGAACCCGGGTCCTCTGTAAGAGCAGTCGGTGCTCTTAACCGCTAGGCCATCTCTCCAGCCCCTCTTCTTGTATTTGCATGGGTTTGTCTTTTTTAGTTTGGGGACATTTACATCTATTATTTTGTTGAAGATCTGATCAATGCCATTCATTCTCTTGGCATTCTTCTTCCTGTAGTCCTATGATGTAGAGGTTTGAACTTTTCATAGTCTCCAACATTTCCTGGTTGTTCCACTTTTGTGTATTTTTAAATATTTTTATAATCTTTATTTGAGCTTTTTAGTTGTTCTGTGTTATCTTCCACGTCTGATATTCTTTTGTCTTCCTCCTCCATTCTGCTTCTGAGGCTTTTTTCCTTCATTTCCTCTTAACTACATGAGTGTTCAATTTCCTTTTTCATTTCATCCTGTGATTTCTTTAGTATTTCCACTTCCTTTTGTAGCTTCTCAATCTTCCTTGCTGGTTGGTTTCCTTTTATATTTCAGTATGGGATCTTTTCAGTGTTTCCACTTCCTTCCAGAATTTGTCATTCTCTCCCTCTAATTCTTTCTAGTGTTTTCCAATCTTTCCCTTTACTTCTTTCCAAAGTCTGTCATTTTCTCCTTCTAGGTCTTTCTTGAGTTTCTCACTCTCTCTCAGTTCTCTGATTTGTTCTTTATATTCTTTGATTCATTTCAATATGTCTGTAATTGTTCTTCTGAGATCTGTGTCCTGGGTTACCTCTAAGGAGATCTCATTGTAGGAATCTCCTAAAGGGTTGGTAGAGTTTGGTGTGGAATTATTCTGTGCTTTTCCCATGTTGTTCTTTCATTGTGCTTTTGGCATGTTGGTTTCTTTTTGTTCATATTCTGATGTGAATCTCAATGCTTCTTCACTGTGTTGAAGGCTTGCTTTGCTTGCTTCCTTCAGATGCCTTCTGCCTTCATTTTTTAATCCTTGTTTACGAAGAGTTGACTTGTCTAGGTTTCAGGCTTTCAATTTTGGTTATATATTGGAAGTCTAACTCACTCTTCCCTTTCTGTTCTGAAGGTTCTCAAATACCAGGTAGGGAACAACCCAGTCGGTATCCAGTCTTCTTCCTGCCAGCCAGTTTCTCTAGGTTGCTAGAGAAACTAGGGCTTGGTGATGAGGTGATAAGTGACTGTGGGGTGCTCAGCCTTAACTGATGCTTCTAAGATGCGATCTCTATACCTAAAACTCAAGGAATCTTGCTGAAGAAGAGGTAGAAAGAATGTAATAGCCAGAGGGACGAGATACTTGATACTATGTAGAGCATTCAAGCTTTACCAATGAAATATCTACAGTCTTGTGCTCTAATGAAACATGCATAATGACATAAGCAGTTGACATGCCAAGGTGGAGGGGGAAATTTCATGGTGCTCTACTTCAAGATGAAGAGCTACAAGCAATCAGTGGATGCTGAGTGAGCATAATTAATTAGTTTTCTACAAGGGCTATCTCCCTGAGAGGTTATTTAAGCCCAAATGGGCCTCCCTAAAACACATTATATATATATATATATATATATATATATATATGTAAAACACATGTATTTATAAGTGGATATATAAGTAGGAATAATAATTAAAGAAAAGGACAAGAAATTGAGAGAGTGGCAGACATGCTAATAGTTGGTGGGGGCTTGGGAGGGATGGAAATAATGCACAGACAGTACTCATGTATAAAATGCTTAAAAATAAAAATAGAAAAGCAATATTTGAGCAAAAAATTAAATTTAACATTCTATATTAGTATTGTTTACTTTAAATAAGGAACCAAAATACATACAAAAATACATTGTCTACACTTATGAATTTTCCAAAGAATAAACAAAAATAAAAATTTAAAAACTTCAATAAAAAAGTGAAAATGCGGATGTTTTACCATAGGCATCAATGAATGGTTATGAGACTGGGATATGACTTTTTTTGTATGTAAAACCTGAAGTATAAAAACAGACAAATACTTCAGTAGAGTAACCTATCTAAAGGATTGGGAGAATAGAAGGAAAAATCTGAGGCTTGAGATATGGCAGAGAGTAGGAAGGGAAAGAGCGTATATGTTTTAAAAGGAATTTTCTTAGTCTTAGAACCTAGCCAAGGGTGAATTATGCAGTTTAACTTGTCACTTTTCTGTAGCCTAGAGAATTGACATATTTCACTTACTGATCTCTGGTTATACTTTTTCACTTCAGCTACATATTACTTCTTTATTCCTAACTTCTTATCCTACTACCTGCCTTCCTCTAGTATCTCATTCTTTAGCTCAGGCCAATTTTTCTGTATGAATTTTACCTTTCAATTTATCCACTATGACTTTGAAAGTTATCTCCTCTGGAGGTTTTTTTTTTTTTTCATAGTAATATTTTAGCTTTCATTCAGTAATCATATCATAATATCGTTTCTGAGTCTTATATTGTAGTAGGATTTGTCCTAAATGAAACTGAGGGCGATTAGTGTATTCCAGGCAAAGAAAACATGTATGTACATAAACATGGAGCTGGCAAGTTTCTGGAACATTTAGAAATTTGAGTATGCTCATTTTTATTATTGGAACTTAACTGGTGAAGTGGTGAGTTAACAGAAGGCAGATAATAGTGTTCCATAAATATCTCCTGAAAGAAGAGTGAATCATAAAGGACCTTGTTTACATGTATGATTCCCTTGCCCAAAACAATATAGGCAGTTATATGAAGAACAAGAATAAAAATATGATTTGTATCATACTTCATATTACAAGTTCTTCATCTTTGTGGCACTGTGTACTTCATAATAAGTTCTTCAGTAGAGTGTAGGTCAAGTATCAGTCTTGTTTATAGCAGTTCTTGGTTATAACCTCTTCCAAACACTAATTTTCTTTATTTTCAAAGAGTATGTTAGGAGAAGGCAAACCCATTACAAAATACATTTTGATAAAATTTTAATAAAGTCTGAGTTTTTCACAAGATTGTTTGGAGGGTCTGAAAATATTTCATAATTTATTATATAATATTAAGATAATTCATTGAACATTCTAAGACAAATAGGAATAATATTGACTAAAGAGTAAATGAAAGGCTCTTTATAAGTAGAACTTTGCCTGAAGCCTCTTGCAAACAATTATATAGTAAAAAAAAATATAGCTTAGTTCATATATAGTCTTGGAAGATTTCTGTGAGCAAGATGGTTTTCTTTTTAAAAATTGGTGTAGAGGGGGCTGGAGAGATGGCCTAGCGGTTAAGAGCGCCGACCACTCTTACAGAGGACCCGGGTTCGATCCCCAGCACCCGCATGGCGGCCGAGAACCGTCTGAAACTCCAATTCCAGGAGAACTCCAGTTCCAGGGGAATCCGACACCCTCTTCTGACCTCCACGGCATTGCATGACACGGGTGTATAGACCTACATGCAGACAGTACATTGATACACATACAGAAATAAATAAAATTAAAAAAATTGATGTAGAAAAATCATACATTTTTGTGGGATACCACTGATATTTTGATACGTGTATGTATAGGTAGAAAGAGGCCACCTGGGCTACATTGTGCTAAACTACATGCTTGTCTGTTTACACCGAAACCTGGTCCTAGGAGGCATTTGCCTTAGTTAGAAAACCCAGGAGATAGCCGCTAGGATTAAAAACCCTAACAAGAATTCATGATATTTACAGAAAATGAAGCAAGGAGTCTGTAAGCAGGCCCTGAGATATGAAATCACTCTGGATATAAAATCAAAGTGCTGCGGACAAGTAAACTGATTCTTTTCACCATTAGACAGGAATCTCTGGTCTGTTATTTTCGTGCATGTATTTAGCCCATCAGGCTTAAGTGGTGTTTGCTAGTGGAACTTTGCTGGGAAAAATCAATCAGATGCCAGCCTGTGAAGTCCAGTGTCTGTGCCGTGGTGTGTGGTGAGTCTGTGTTGCCGAAATTTAGGCTGAGGAGTGCTGATCAAGTGTCAGCCTGGGGGTCCAGCAGTAGCAATAGGGCACTGCCTGGTATAGATGTTTCGTCAAAACAGGTGGGCTGGGGGTTTAAAGCCCCTAAGGTTTAAAGATAGCCACTGGCAGCTGCCTTTTGTTCTTTTTTCCTTTCCCCTTTAATCCAGCTGATGAGGTTTATGTCTCAGCCTCCAGGTATGGTGGAATGATAATTGTCATTTATACATAGGGTAAGGAGATATATATTTCTTCCAAGTATTATTTCTTTGTGATGAAAAATTCACGATTCTTTCTTATAGCTTTTATGAAACACACATTATTATATTTTATATTGACACTGACAAGATGGTTCTTTAGTCAAAGAGAAGAAAAAGCTAAAAATCTGAAAAACAGGTATATTTTAAGAAGAAAATTGAATCAGGCTTAGTTTAATTGGCAGATATAAAGTACATAATCCTCAAACTTCTATATAAGTCTTCATTTGGCTTAATGTTCTCTTAATATATAGAAGTAAAGTACTACTTCAGATGGAAATAATGCATATAATAATGTAAATGACATACATTGACCTTCATGAGGCTCAACTAGATGCTTTCAAAGTATGTGTGAAATATTCATACTGTGTCATTACCTAATATAAGTTGTTAGCTTCTGTTACCTTGAATAAGAGTGTTCAGAAAAGATAAGAAACAGCACAAGTCCCTCACTTGGCTTATATAATCAGGTGAATTAATCCTTGAATGACTTTCAAGCTGAAGTGAAGCAGATCCTCACTGGCTTATTTTGGATGTATATATATATATATATATACTATCTATTATTATATATGCCTATATATATATAAAATTTTTGAGTAAAAAGTATTCCTTTTTTATCCATTTTTTAAAATTTTATTTATTTTTATATGTGTGTGAGTGTACTGTCTGCATGTAGGTTTGTGCACCTGTGTCGTGCAATGCCTTGGAGATCAGAAGAGGGTCTCAGGTTCCCCTGGAACTGGAGTTCTCCTGGAATTGGAGCTACAGAAGGTTCTTAGCCACCATGTGGGTGCTGGGGATTGAACCCGGGTCCTCTGCAAGGGCAGTTGGTGCTCTTAACTGCTAGGCTGTCTCTCCAGCCCCGAGAAGGGATTCCTGTAGCTCTAGCTGGTCCAGAACTCACTATGCAGGCCAGGATGGCCTTGATTTTACATAAATCCAACTGTCTCTGTCTGTTGTGTGCAGGAACTAAAGGCATGCATTGCAATGCCCAGTGGACATTTGTATTTTAATATGTACCCTCCTGTAGGTGTTCTGATGAATATCTTGCTGGAAGAAATAGTATCTTCATGTTCCCTTATCCAGGGAGCTGTGCAGAAAGTGAGGGAAGGGACTCTGTGGGGATAGTTGGAACAGTTCTATAATTACTATGTGCCTATCTCATCCATAGGATTTAGCAGGTTATTTATTTCATAGTTAAATTACCCTATACTGGTTATTTTCCAGAAAATTTATTTTTCAATTAGCACAAGGTGAATAAGTCCTCTTGAACTTACTGCTTTTTGCCCCATATGTATGAAAATAATGCATTTTGGCCACTGAAAGACTTGTTAGTTTCTAAATAGGACTCCAAGAGCACAGCAGTGTGCTCAATTGACTGTGAGTCATAATTATTCCCTTGTAAGGTCCTTTGGAATGAGATCTGTATCTCGGTAAATTACTTTTGTGCTCCTCTAAATATCCAGACAACATTGTACATCTTTCCTGAGTCCAGGGTACATTTGGTGATAATATAAAGTTGAGAAAATGTTTGCTTTTTGGTAAAGGGAATGTAAGAGTAATTTAACATCTTCAGACAATGTGATGTTAATGCGACTGAAATGTTGTAGACAAAACTCAGTCCATTAAAATACATTTTCCAAATATTTGAACTTAATATATAAAACCTAGAATTTTATTGTATGTAGTACTAATCCAAGTTTGTGTGAGTGTGTGCATGCATGTGTCTGCATGATATGTGCATATATGTGTGAATACATGTATGTGCATTTGTGTATGTATGTCATGTATGTGCATGTGTGAATGCATGTATGAGAGAGTAAGCAGAGAGAAGAACATGGATTATCTCCTATTTGAGCCCAGACTGGAACAAAGGGACCAGGAACCACAGTTTTTTCATTCATTTTCTGCTTCCTCTTGATGGAGCTTAAATTTGTATGTTAAGCCCTGAGATACAGTGCTAAGGGCTTGTTTCTGTCCTCTCAGAAATTATAGTTTCAACTTCCCCTTTCCAGTTAATGTTTTCTAAACTTTGTGCTGCAGGAATTGTAAAGAAAATCATTCAGCAATGACTGTTTATTTAGTGACCTCTGGGCTGCTGAGAGCTGAAGCAGGGAAAATTAATAGCATTAGAGGCTTCAGCTTTGATGCTGGTTCTGAAGTAGACAGACTCTCAATATATATCCCCAAAGGACTTTTATACAGCTTTTCAATGTGCATTAGAAAAGAAAAATAGCTGACTAGATTATTAACTCATCTTTAATGAGTAATGTACTATTCAACATTAGATATATTAAGGCTAATTTTCATGTTGTAAAATTCACCCTTCTAAGTGTAATGTTGAATGAATTAGACAAACCTGTATTCATTCTGTCCCTACAAGTGAGGTATAGGATATTCTTCCCTGTTATAAGCCTTCTTGCCCTTTTCCATTAGGTCCTCCTCTTCATATCCAGCACTAGGACTAAGTCTTTATTTTTCTCTTCCTCCTCCTCCTCTTCCTCTTCTTCCTCCTCCTCCTCCTCCTCTTCCTCCTCCTCCTCCTCCTTCTTCCCATTTTTCTCCTGCTTTTCTCTCCCCCCTTCTCCTTCCATCTCATCATTCTTTTACAGTTCCAAGATTCAAACTCAGGCCTCAGTATTATGCAACACTCCAAACTCAGGTTTTAGTTTTGCCTATGTATGATATAACCAAAGTACAGATTGTGTACATTTTGAGAGAAGAGTCACTTGTATATTGGACTTGTTATTAATTTGTGTGACTATGTGAATCTAATGTTCATCGTGGGGCTGGTAAGATGGACCAGCAGGTAAAGGGGCTTTGATCAAGTCAGATGACCTGAGTTGCATCACCTTGACCCACTTGGCAGAAAGAGAAATCTGACACTATAAGTTTTGCTCATACCTTCACATGTGCTATTTGGTAAACACACACACACACACACACACACACACAAAATTTGTTCTGTAGAAGACAGGAAACTAGAAGGGGCCCATTGGAGGAAGGGGAGCTCTTAAGAGAGAGGATAGTGGAACACAGGTGATATGAAGGGGGGAAGGAGAATAATGAGGGAGGAGGTTAAGTGAGGAGGGCGATGGGATGATAAGGCAAGGGAGAGGATGGGAGAAGCACAACTAACACTAAGGGTATTTAAAAATGCCATATAGAAGCCTCATAGTTCATGTTTCTCTTGCACTATATACAAATGCTTGCTCAGACACGTTTGAAAAATCTTTACTTCCAATTTAAGTTTTGTTACTTAATTTTATTTTTATTCTTCCTTTTTTGTTTTTGCTTTGTTTGCTGTCAAATAACCACTTCCACATTAATTTTGTTAATGCATGGATGGTTTTTCTGGCTTTTAGTACTTTTTTTTTAAATTTTTTTTTAATTTTATTTATTTCTGTATGTGTATGAATGTACTGTCTGCATGCAGGTTTGTGCACACGAAGGATGCTTGTACTCATGGATTATAACTTATAGCTAAAAAATGGAAAAAAAAAAACCTGAAAGATACAGGACAGTTATGGCAGAATACATGATCTGGGATGGGGTGGGGGTGGGGGTGGGGGGGAAGGGAAAGGGAAATATACCTGATCTGAATTGGAAAATGATGTACGAAATGCACAAAATATCGATAAAAATTAAATAAAAAAAAATTGGCTAGCTTGGATTTGAAACAGACTTCTTGGGATGCAAACACTCTCCAACCTGCAAGACCAGAATCTGCAACCACCATAAGTATCGGCTTCCTGCAAACACTGTTCTTTGTTAAGATGGCAGATAAAGGGTGCCTGAGAGGTAGTGGTGGAATTGGGAATCACAGTAATTGTGATTTCTTTGCTGCAGCCTTGCAAAGGACAGTCCCTGGTTCCAATTACCTGATTTCTTCCCTCCCAAGTTTCTCTGACAAGGAATCACCAAACATGGGTCCAAGTCAGTGGTTTATTCACAGGCTGGGCAGAGGCAGAGTTAGCTTGAACTCTTATGAGAGCAGCTAAAAGGATGGCAGACAGGGGTGCAGAGGGGGGACACATGGATTTTGCAGAAGTGAGGAGTTGGTCAAGTTTCTTCCAGCGTGACAGACATGTCATCTTTTTGGTCGGCGGGTGTATTAGTCAGGGTTCTCTAAAGAAACAGAAGCAACAGGACGAATATATAGCTATATACAATTTATTGATTTGCTCACGTGACAGAGTTCAAGGAGTCCAACAGTAGCCGCACCGCACTGGAGAGGCTGAGAATCCAGGGAGCTGCTCAGTCTGCAAGGCTGGATGTCTCAGTAGTCCCAATCTGGTGCTAAAGGCCTGATGGATTCCAGGAGATCTGCCCGTCTCAGTACACGCTGGTATCTGAAGGATTGATCACAGCAGCAAGACAAACTCAGCAGTGAGAGAGAGGCAAGCTGCAGGAGAAAAAGGGACCAGCTCCCTCTGCCATGGCCTTTACTGCCTGCCAGCAGAAGGTAACTCCCACATTTGGGGTGGGCCATCCGGGTTGAGGTAGTCCAATCCTAAGATCCTTTTTCTCCTACTTGTTCCTTAGTTCAGTCAATTTGACACCCAGGATTAACCATCACAGCAGGGATGAAGCTGACATTTCTGGATGGAATCCAAATGGGTCTCAGACAATCCTGTGGGAAGATGCAAGCAAAGCCCCTCCCAGTTGTTAACAGTGGATCAGGTCCTTTCCACTGATTGTCTACGGGGTCTTTCCATCTGACAAGTATTTGAGGAACAGTGCTTGGTGTCTGCCAATATTTGACTATGGCTGGACACTTTGAATCCCCATAAATGTTAAAGAGGTTTAGAGTTGCCAATGCCATGGCCAGCTGGATATTAGGAGGGTATTTCCCCACATTTTGTTTTAATAACTGATTTTTCAGGACCTAATGGGTCCATTCTATGATGCCTTGTCCCTGTAGGTTATGAGGGATACCTGTATGATGTGCAATATTCCATAACTGACAAAATGATTTAAAGGGAGAGCTAGCAAATGCTGCCATTGTCCATTATAATCTGTTTGGGAATGCCCATGGTAGTAAAGGTAGAAAGTAGGTAGGCAGTGAGGTCCTTAGCTTTCTCTCCTGTCTGAGGAGTAGCCCAGATAAATTTGGAATAAGTGTCCAAGGTGACAAAGACATACTTTTATCTTCCAAAAGAAGCTATGTGTGTAATGTCAGTTTACCAGAGTGCATTGGCTTTCCGTCCCCTGAGGTTAATTCCCAAAACCTGTAGTGCAAGTATTTTAATTAGAGCAGAACAGGAGGAATAAGTTCTAAAGATTTACTGAAGTTGGGCAGAGGGAATTTTAGGAAAGCAAGCTTGGAGGACTTTCAGTTTAACATGGGTGATGGAATGGAATTTTTCTGCTTCAGAGAGGGACAGGACATAGACCCCTGTAGAGGAGATTCAGTCTGAAAAAGAGTTGCCTTCAGAGAGAGGTTCTGGTAGAAGGCTGTGGGCACGGATGTGCTGTATGAAGAGAGGTTGGCTCCTATTCTGTAAGAGGGATGAAACTGCAATGAGAAGCAAGGAGAGGGGATTTTTGTCTAATTGGACAAAGGATCTGGATAGCCAGGGCAGCAGATTGATCACATAGATACTGTCTGAGAAGAGATTAAGAGGCCTGTTGGTTTCTTTGAGAGCTACATAAACAGCATAAAGTTCTTTGTACTGTGAGGAATGGTCAGGGAACAGGTGAAACAGGATATGAGGGGCTTGATCCAGGTTGTCATAAATGATGGCTGAAGCCCCTTGCTTCCCTCCATCTGTGAAAACAGATGCGGCCTGCCTTATAGGCGCATCTTAGAAAAGACAGGGAGAAAGCCAGTTTAGCAATGGGAGAGCGGAGACCCACCTGTTGTTAGGGTAGTGATTTTCTATTTGTCTTGGAAATCCCATGAGGTTTATGGCTATATGAACATGATTTCGCATCAGCCTCTGGATATCCAGGAGGGAGAAGTGTATCACTATGACATCAGGCTCCTTCCCCACAGTTTGCAGTAAACGTTCCCTCCCATTTCTTATCATAGCGGCTAAAGAAACCATTTCAGTTAACAGTTGGGGAGTTCCCCCTATGGGAGTGTGCAGAAACTCTAGTACTCCTGTGGATTTGTAAAGAGCCCCTACAAGCATGAGGGTGGTGTTAAAAATAAGCAACTGTACAGGAAGGGAGGGTGTGAAACATGCTAAAGCCATGCTATGGAGAGCTCGGTTGACTTCAGCTAGAGCTTCTGAGACTTCTTCTGTGAGCTTTCGCTTGGAAGCTGGATTCCTGTCACCTCACAGAAGGTAAAAGAGAGGCTGTAGCCTTGTGGTGGGGATCGACAGCCATGGGCGGAGCCAGTTAAGATTCCCTAGGAAGGACTGAAAGGATGCTAGCGTGAGCTTGGGAGGAAGGGAGAGTACAGGTTTGAGTGGCCTCACTGCTGTGAGAGAAAGTTCAGTGCCTAGGAAACAAATTGGGGGAATCATTTGAACCTTAGCATGGGCTATTTTAAATCCAAAAGCTTCTAAGGATTGTACAAGCCTGTCCTTTAAAGTTGCCGCATCAGTTGATAATTTGTCCCAAACTAAAATGTCGTCCAAATAATGGAAGACTTTCAGACCTTGTTCCATATAGGGTTTAAGAGCTGCTGCTACTGCCTCTTGGCAGAGCGTTGGGCTGTTGGCCATGCCTTGTGGCAGGACAGTCCACTCGTAATGAGTTCCTGGACCTGAGTAGTTAATTGCAGGAACTGAGGAAGCAAACTGCTTACAATCCTCAGCATGGAGGGGAATTGAAAAGAAACAGTCCTTGATATCAGAGGCAAGGGGGACACCCCTCTGTAGAGACCCCCATATATGAATAGTTCTGTTAATGGCTCACAGGTCTTGTAAGAGATGCCAATCTCCTGTTGCCTATTTTATGACAAACACAGGGGTGTTCCAGGGACTGTGAGATGGATGGATTCGTACCAATGAAAATTGCTCCTTGACTAAGTCTTGGAGAGCTTGTAATTTCTCCCTTGGTAAGGACCACTGCTCAGTCCAGCCTGGATCATCTGACTTCCAGTCTAGATGAGGGTCACTCTATAGTGACCCTCAGGATTAGGGGTGCTTCTTGCTGAGATGATGGAGGCATTTTTCTCCCGGTTAAATGGTCTTTACAGGCATGGTCATTCCCATTTGGAGTGGCAATAACCACATCTAAAGCCCCCAAAATATCTCACCCTAGCAGATTGATATTAGTGGATGCTATTAATGGGCAAATCTGACCCGTGTTTCCATCAGGGTCCTGACAGGTGTAAACATTTTTAGTTATGTAAGACTGTGAGGGTCCTCCTATTCCTAGAAGTTTAGGTCCTGGAATCAAGGGCCAGTCAGGGGGTATTTCTTGCTGTTTTATAATGGCTCTATCTGCCCCTGTATCTATCAAACATTTAAAAGACCTTCCCCCCTATTTTAATGGTCAATGCAGGATGTGAGCCTTCTGAAATAAGGGCTGCCCAGAGGGCATGTACAGACTTTCCCCCCTTTTTTCCCTGAGCTAGGGGCTGCCCACCTAGGAGCTTAAAGGTGGCAATTTTTTTCCATCTTTATCATAGTTTAAGTGGCAATCTTTCCCCCAATGATATCCTTTTTTTACACGGGGGGCAGAGAACATGGGGGGCATTCAGGAGGCCCTCTGGGAGAGCCTGGTGCTTTGGGCCACTGTCTTTTCCAATGACCTCTGTCTTCACAGTTAAAACATTTCTCATTTGTGGTGATAGCAGCTGCAAAGGCTTGAGCTAGGTAATTAGCTTTGTGGGAGGCTGTGCCCACGTCCTGAGTTGCCACTATCCATCTGTCATAATGGTCATCTTTTAAGCCCTGGCATGCTTGTTTGCATTCTGAAATCATTCCCTCCCAAACAATATTTTTAAGGAGTATCTCTCTGGCTTCAGAGTTGGGGGGTCTTTCTCTCTAGGCTGATTTTATTTCTTAAGATAAGGTAAAGACAGGGGTTCCTCAGGTTTTGGCCTAGGAAATAATAAGGAGGAACTGGCCTGGGATTCAGTGGGTGGTGTAATTCGATCCCAGGCCTGTAGGGCACAAAGGCAGACTTGGTCAAAGTACCCTGGGGCCAGTCTGGCCTACTGCATCCCTGTGTTAAAATCTCCTCCAAAGAGCTGTTTGTAATCCCAGTCTATATTAGGTTGTCCTTGATTTCTCCAAACCTGTTGGAGACATTCATCTCTGTACAGTACTTCCCATTGTAAAAATAACAGACCTGGAAGTGAAGATCTACATATATCTCTCCAGTTCTGAGGGTTGTTAAGAGAAGTGCAAAAGCTCTGGAGAATGGACTTTGTCCATGGTGCCTGGACACCATCCTCTCTGACTGCTTGCCTGAGTTCTTTCAACTCACTTGCCTGGTATAGGTAACCAGTTTAGAGGATGACCCCAAGTTGGAACTAAATTAACAGGGAACACCTGTAATTGAAGACCTGGGTTATCCCAAATCTGGCACAGCTTTTTTGTAGCAGAGAGGGAAGAGGTTGAGGGTGAAGGTGTTCTCAGCCCCTTGAGAGGGAGTGGCTGATAATTAGGGGAAAGGTTAAGGCTAGCCGCTTGGATGTTTTGATTATCCTGTTCTATTTTTACTGAGTCTGGAACTTGGAGGCTTTCAGAGGGAATTTTATTGGGGTTCTCAAGGGGAATTTTAGCAGGTTTTTGGGAGGAGGGGGTCTGCAATTTAAATTTGTTGTTTTCCTTTCCTGGCATGGTTTGGTGAGAAGGCCCTAAGCATTGTCTCACCATGGCTAGTAGTGGCAAGAACGTGAGAGATGCTGGAGCATTTTCTCACTGTCTAGCATTCTGTGCCACATGCATCCAGGATTCTGAATTCCATAAGTCTGCAGGGGACATCCATAGGGCAATATTAAGGGTCTCGCTCTAAAAGGAGGCAGCTTCCCACGTGGAAATTTTAACTCCTCGACTCTTAAGGAGCATTTTTATTTTCTTAGCCTGTGGGACTTTATGGCATGCCTGTTTGTTACCCATGATAAAGAGAGATAGGGAATGTTAGTGGTTAGGAAAAGGGACAGTTCAAAAGACTAACCTCATGGGAAGAGAGAATTCCATGGAGATGTGCCAAGCTGGCCGTATAGAAGACAGAGACTTAAAGCAGATTGAAGATTGATCTCTCCTGGGAAAAGAGTTAAATTCCTCAGAGATATTCCATAGCTGGTTGTGACTATCCTGGTAGGGGGCTATCGCCTTGTCTCTACAGTAAAACCCTCAGATTTCCCTCATGTGGGGGAATCAGGGCTAAGAGAAAGCCTGAGGAATACCTTGTTTCCTTCTTCCTTTGGTGGAAAGTCGAGCTGCACGTTCTGGGCACCAGTTGTCATTGTTCAATGTCTTTGAGTCACGAGTGACCACATTCCACACACTGTCCTTCCCTTCTTGGCTCAGCTCCAGGACTTGTCTTCTGCCTGCAGGCCAACAGTCTCTAGGCTTCACTCCTGCAAGAAGGGGGGAGGGAAAAGCCCAGGAGATCACCCATGGAAATGAACGAACTCACACGCAGAGAGCCGGGGAGAATAGGAACTCCCTTTATTTTCTGTCAGTGAGGTCTATATATTGGAGGCTACTGTGCTCTGGGCAAGGAAGTGGAGAGCAGGTGGAAGGGAGGGGTGAGCCATCTTGGTTCTAATTGGGGGGCTGCAGAGCTCCGGTTTGTGTAAGAGGTAACTAGAGGTGTGACATTTTGCTCAATTCCTCAAGGGAAGGGGCCTGGAACTTTGCAGAGATAGGGTGACGCGTGAATCATTGTAATATCCTGAATCTCCCTGCTACAGGTAATTCTGAATGCCCACAAAGATATCAGATAACTGGAGATCTTCCAAGACAGGTCTTACAAGTTCTCGATTCAAGCCATGCTACACACAAAGTTTCATTCCCACATTTAACTTTTTCAAGTATTTTTCAATTTCTTACAGTTTTCACTGGAGAATTATTATTTTTTTATTTTATTTATTTTTTATGTGTATGAGTGTACTGTCTGCATGTAAGTTTGTGCGCCCATGTTGTGCAATGCCGTGGAGGTCAGAAGAGGGTCTCTGATTTCCCTGGAACTGGAGTTCTCCTGGAATTGGAGTTACAGATGGTTCTTAGCTGCCATGTGGGTGCTGGGGATCGAACCTGTGTCCTCTGCAAGAGCAGTCGGTGCTCTTAACTGCTAGGCTATATCTCCAGACCTTTCACTGGAGAATTTTTTAATCTCTTTTTAGGTGTTCAGGACTTCTTAAAAATATTTTATTATTATTTTTTGTTTTGTTCATATAAGTGTATTGCTTGCATGTATTTAAGTACAGCCTTATTGTCCAATGCCTGCAGAGGTCAGAAGAGGGCATTGGTTTTCCCTAGAACTGGAGTTAAGGATGTAACAGAAACCTATTCTTTGTGCTTAGCCTACTGTAGATCTTTGTAATAGTCTGCATATGCTGCAAAAAAGAAGCTGCTTTGATGAGTGGTGAAAGATACACGTGTATGCAAATATAAGGACATTTAAAAATATAGTAAGAAATTACTTTGATCTAATTATGGGACAAGAGTAGGGTCCCCCTGACCCCAGAGTCTATGCCATTTCTAGCCATGTGGTACATTTACTCAATGGAGTTCTACTGAACAGCAAAGAAAAATGAAATCATGAAATTTACAGATAAATAGATAGAGTTAAAACATTTATGCTAAGGGAAGAACCCAGATTCAGAAAATCAAGTAATGTATGTTCTCCCTCATTTGTGGATCCTTGCTCCACAACCTTAGATGTGAGTTTATACCCTGTTGTAGTTGCAGGAGCCATGAAAATCATATGTACTTTTCAACAGCTACTTTGAATGAGATACATTTCCTGATTTATTTTTCTTAGCAAGTTCATTGTATATAAAATTACTACTGGTTTTTGCATGCAGATTTTGCAAATTGCCACTATGCCAAACATATTCATCATGTTTAAGAGCTTGCTGTAATATCTGCCTTTTCTTCTGTAACTTTATTATTCTAGATTTTCTCTCTTTTGCTTGGTTGATCTTAGAATCTGTCAATCTTGCAAATATTTTATGGAATCAGATTTCTGTTCCATTGTCATGTTCTTTTAGGTTCTAGTTCCATAATTTCAGCTCTACTATTATTTACATTTTATTTTTATTATACATATGTATATTTGTGTATTTCATAGACAACATCTTAATCATATTTATACTCCTTTCCCCATCAGCATCCTCCCTTAATGCCCCCACTGGATTCATTCTGTCATTTATGTTTAGGCCTATCTAGTCACGTTAGTATAGCCTGACATCCTTCAGTGCAAGTTCTTCCACTAGAGTCTAGTCAGTCTATCTAGATTCATTCCCTTAAAGAAGATCAGCTCTTCCTCACCCAGTAGCAATCAGATGCTCAGTAATTCTTCAGGTAAGACTGTGGCCTGCTTCCCATTTTCACAGTTCTGTGATATGTTTTTGTCTGCTTAAGTTTGCATGGGTCTTGTGCAGGCTGCCACCATTGCAAATATTTTTAGTGATTTTTGGCTTTGGTTTTATTTTTGTCTTAGACTTTGATATGTGTAATTATGTTAATGATTTCAGATCTCTCTCTTTAGTTTAATTTTAGTTGCTGAGTGTTGAACTTAGGGCATGTCTGTGCCTTTGTAGTACAATCTCAAGTGTGATAATTTGTTTTTAATGTTTGTTATCATAGATATAAAGATTCCTACAGGAACTGCATTTGATGTATATCAAATTCTGATATCCAGTGTTTCATTCATTTTTATTAAAAATTATCAGTGGTCCAGTGATCACTAAAATGTGTGCTTCCATTTTTGTTTTTATTACCAGAGGTTTTTTCTTTTAAATTTGGTCTCCAATTTATTCAATGATACACTAATCATTAAAAAGTATACTGTTCCATTAAACTCAAAAGCTTCTGTACAGCAAAAGAAACAATCAAGGAAGTGAAGAGAAAACCCACAGAGTGGGAGGAAATCTTCACCAGTGATTCATCTGACAGAGTATAACATCAAGAATATGTAGACTACTCAAAAGACAAAGAAGTAAGAAAACAAATGACCTACTCAAAAGATGGAGTAAAGAGCTGAACAGAGACTTCATTAACAGTGAGGAAGTAAAGATGGGTGAGAAACATCTTAAAAAGTGTTCAACATCATTAATAATTAAGGAAATGCAAATTAAAGCCACTCTCAGATATCTCACTCCCATACGACTGGCTAAGATCAAGAACACAAAAGACACCAAATGCTGGAGAAGTTGTGGGGAAAAGGGAACACTCATTCACTGCTTGTATTAGTCAGGGTTCTCTAAAGAAACAGAAGCAACGGGATGAATACATAACTATATACAAATTATTGATTTGCTCACGTGACGGAGCTCAACAGTAGCGCCGAACTGAAGAGGCCAGGAATCCAGGGAACTGCTCAGTCCGCAAGGCTGGATGTCTCAGTAGTCCCAGTCTAGTGCTGAAGGCCCGAATGGATTCCAGGAGATCTGTCAATCTCAGTACATGCTGGGATCCGAAAGGTTGATCACAGCAGCAAGACAAACTCACCAGATGAGAGAAGCAAGCCGCAGGAGGAAAAAGGAACCAGCTCTCACTGCCATGGCATTAAATACTGCCTCCTGGCAGAAGGTAATGCCCACATTTGGTGTGGGCCATCTGGGTTGAGGTGGTCCAATCAGAAGACCTTTTTTCTCTTATTTGTTCCTTAGTCCAGTCAAGTTGGCGCCCAGGATTAACCATCACAAGTCCACCCCTTGTCAACTTGACACCCAATAAATAGCCTCTGCTTAAATGTCAATTGCAAATGATGGCAGGGTCATAATTCCACCTAACATGTTATAAGTATCTCATGTGCAATAGCAAAGAATTATATCTTAGAGTAGGTGGTAATGTCCTTGAGAAGAACTTAGTCCTTCAGTATCTAATAACCTAAATATGACAACACTTAACACATATCTCAGTTGCACATTCAAAGGGGAACACAAGTATCCACTTAATATACATACATATATACATATATATATATACATATATAAACAAGCACATTCTTAACCAAATAGGACGAAGGTTAATATCTATTATAATCCACGTTTCTGCAACTGGTCCCGTGGCTTCAGCTGATATTTATGACTACCTTCTTCTACTACCCATTCTGTATTTCCTCCGCCATCAGCAAGCACCTCTGCAGGTCTTGGCTCTTTCCCTGGAGGAGTGACCCATACCTTCATCCCTGAAGGGTCTGGGCCATTTATTGTCCTGTCTGGTTTGGGTTGTTGGAGTTTCCCATTGACCTTAATCATAGGACATGGTAGCACCAGAAGGCGCCCTACAGCATCTCCTGCCTTCCAGACATAATCTTCCTTGCCCCCATTGTGGAGAAAAAGTCCAATTTCCCCATGGTAGTCTGGATCAATCACTCCTCCTACTACTGTTATTCCTTCCTTAGCCTGTTGGCTTAAAGGCAGTAGAAGCCCGAAGTGGCCAGGGGGAAGTCTTAGCTTCCAGTTCAATAGAACGTTTGCTGTATCTCCTGGCAAAAGCACTCCCCCCATTGGAGCCAAAACGTCTAGACCAGCAGAACGCAAGGTCGTGGGTACAGGAAGCAAAAATTTTCCTACTGGGTCACTAGGGGTGATAGTGAGTGGAATCATTCCCACTTCCACCCCTTGGTTCCTGGACCCATGAATTCTGGCTATAGGAGAAACAGTACCATATAGTGGACGCTGATTCAAAGCATATACTGCTTGCTGGAGAACCTTGCCCCAGCCCTCCAGGGTATTGCTACCTAATTGGCGCTGTAACTGTGTCTTCAAGAGGCCATTCCATCGTTCTATCAAGCCAGCTGCTTCTGGGTGGTGGGGAACATGGTAAGACCAGTGGATACCATGACCATGGGCCCACAGTCGCACTTCTTTGGCTGTGAAGTGAGTTCCTTGATCAGAAGCAATGCTGTGAGGAATACCATGACGGTGGATAAGGCATTCCGTAAGTCCCTGGATGGTAGTTTTGGCAGAAGCATTACGTGCAGGAAAGGCAAATCCATAACCAGAATAAGTATCTATTCCTGTAAGAACAAAACGCTGTCCCCTCCATGATGGAAGTGGTCCAATGTAGTCAACCTGCCACCAGGTTGCTGGCTGGTCACCCCGGGGAATAGCACCATATCGGGGGCTCAATGTTGGTCTCTGCTGTTGGCAAATCTGGCACTCGGCAGCAGCTGTAGCCAGATCAGCCTTAGTGAGTGGGAGTCCATGCTGTTGAGCCCATGCATAACCTCCATCTCTGCCACCATGACCACTTTGTTCATGGGCCCATTGAGCAACAACAGGGATAGCTGGAGAAAGAGGCTGACTATCCACAGAACGAGTCATCCGATCTACTTGATTATTAAACTCATCCTCTGCTGAGATCACCTTTTGATGAGCATTTACATGAGACACAAGTATCTTCACATCCTTTGACCATTCAGAGAGCTCTATCCACATACTTCTTCCCCAAATGTCTTTCTCACCAATTTTCCAGTCATGCTCCTTCCAAGTCCCTGACCATCCAGCCAAACCATTGGCTACAGCCCATGAATCAGTATATAATCGAACCTCTGGCCATTTCTCCTTCCAGGCAAAATGCACAACCATGTGCACTGCCCGAAGTTCTGCCCACTGTGAAGACTTTCCTTCACCAGTGTCCTTTAGGGTTGTTTCAGAAATTGGCTGTAATGCTGCAGCTGTCCACCTCTGGGTGGTGCCTGCATAGCGTGCAGAACCATCAGTAAACCAGGCCCTAGTCTTCTCTTCCTCAGTCAACTGATCATAGGGCAAACCCCATGAAGCCATAGGTGCATGCTTAAGCCCAGGAGACATTGTAACAGGAGTGGGAACCATAGGCATTTGGGCAACTTCTTCATGTAGCTTGCTTGTGCCCTCAGGGCCTGCCCGGGCCCTGTCCCGTATGTACCACTTCCATTTGACAATGGACTGTTGCTGTGCACGTCCTACTTTATGGTCTGGTGGGTCAGATAACACCCAGCTCATGATGGGCAGCTCAGGTCGCATGGTGACTTGGTGGCCCATTGTCAAACGTTCAGTTTCCACTAAGGCCCAATAGCAGGCTAAGAGCTGTCTCTCAAAAGGAGAATAGTTGTTTGCAGATGAAGGTAGAGCCTTGCTCCAAAATCCCAAGGGCCTCCGCTGTGATTCCCCTATGGGAGCCTGCCACAGACTCCAGACAGCATCTCTATCTGCCACTGATACCTCAAGCACCATTGGGTCTGCTGGATCATATGGCCCTAGGGGCAGAGCAGCCTGCACCGCAGCCTGGACCTGTTGAAGAGCCTTTTCCTGTTCCAAGCCCCACTCAAAGTTTGCTGCCTTACGAGTCACCTGATATATGGGTCGTAGTAACACACCCAGATGAGGAATGTGCTGCCTCCAGAATCCAAAAAGACCCACCAGACGTTGTGCTTCTTTCTTGGTGGAGGGAGGGGCCAGGTGCAACAACTTATTCTTTACCTTAGAAGGAATGTCTCTGCATGCTCCACACCACTGAACTCCTAGAAACTTCACCGAGGTAGATGGCCCTTGAATTTTAGTTGGATTTATTTCCCATCCTCTCATGCGCATATGCTTTACCAACAAGTCTAGGCTAGCTGCTACCTCCTGTTCACTGGGTCCAATCAACATAACATCATCAATATAGTGGACCAGTGTGATATTTTGTGGAAGAGTCAGGCGATCAAGATCCCTTCTAACTAAGTTATGGCACAACGCTGGAGAGTTAACATACCCCTGAGGTAAGACAGTAAAGGTATACTGTTGGCCTTGCCAGCTGAAAGCAAATTGCTTCTGGTGGTCCTTATGAACCGGTATTGAGAAAAAAGCATTGGCCAGATCAATAGCTGCATACCAGGTACCAGGAGACATATTAATCTGCTCGAGTAAGGACACCACATCTGGTACAGCGGCTGCAATTGGTGTCACTACTTGGTTGAGTTTTCGATAGTCAACTGTCATTCTCCATGATCCATCTGTCTTTTGCACAGGCCAAATTGGAGAGTTAAATGGAGATGTGGTAGGAATCACCACCCCTGCATCTTTCAAATCCTTGATAGTGGCATTAATCTCCGCAATCCCTCCAGGGATACGATACTGTTTTTGGTTCACTATTTTCCCTGGTAGAGGCAACACCAATGGTTTCCATTTGGCCTTTCCAACCATAATAGCCCTCACTCCACAGATCAGGGAACCAATGTGGGGATTCTGCCAATTTCTAATTATATCTATCCCAATTATACATTCTGGGACTGGGGAAATAACTACGGGATGCGTTCTGGGACCCACTGGGCCCACCGTGAGTCGGACTTCAGCCAAAACTCCATTTATCACCTGACCTCCATAGGCCCCTACTTTAACCGGAGGGCCACAATGCTTTTTAGGGTCTCCTGGGATCAGTGTCAACTCAGAACCAGTATCCAATAGGCCTCGAAAAGTCTGATTATTTCCTTTTCCCCAGTGTACAGTTACCCTAGTAAAAGGCCTCAGGTCCCTCTGGGGAAGGACAGGAGGAAGGCAAACAGCATAACTCTTTGGTATTGTGACAAGGTCCTTCCTCACTGGAACCCGGCCACCCCTTCATTCAAGGGGTTCTGGGTCTGTGAACTGTCTCAAGTCTGGAAACCGGTCAACTGGGCGGGATTCGCTACTCCTAAAATCAAATGTTGACTTCCTGTCATTCGTTCTAGAGCTTTTCTGCTTATACAGATCAAATAAAAACTTAGTAGGCTTCTTATGTATTTGGTTCCTGGGAACACCATGATTAATTAGCCAGTTCCAAAGATCATTTCGGGTCATGCCATTATAGGTATTGTTTTGCCTTTGCCACCCATTATGATAATTACTGTAACTACGCTCATCTGGCCTTCTGCGATTCAGTGCTGCCACCTGACGCCTACCCTGAGGTCCTGTTAGACCTACTACGTGTACATTTAATTTATGCAAACGAGCCACAACTTCTCTAACTGTAAGATCTGGCATAAGAAATAGAGCAAAAACAAAGCTCTTCAAATGTTCTGGTGTCTCTCTCAGTACTTTCCATCTTATAAATTCAGTGAATGGCATGTCCTCTGGGTCCTCATATTGTGGAGAATGTGGTTTTACACTTCGAATCCACTCGAGCATGCCCATCTGCCTGACCCTCACAATCCCTTCATCAATACTAAGCCAAGGAATATCAGGCATCTCTAACTCGCTGTTAGTAGGCCATGTTTTAATAAATACATCAGCCAACCATTCAAATAAACTTTTAACACCTTTTTTAACTGCTCGAGCTTCCATGTTAAACCTAGAATCTCTACTCAGTGGGCTCATATCGATAAACTCAGTATGATCCAATTTTATATTCCTTCCACCATTATCCCACACCCTTAAAATCCATTCCCACACATATTCCTTAGGCTTCTGCCGGAATGAATCAGCAAACTCATTAATTTCTTTAGTAGTATATCGCACCTCCTCGTGGACCACACTTTCTATCTCACCTTGAGGGGCTTGCTTAGACTTCAATCTGGTTATAGGTCTAGAGGCAACAATTGTTGGGCCCTGAGGGACATCAGCTCCCACTGGGAGGGGGGGATTAATTTCCTCAGGCAAGGGTGGGGAGGAGGGATCTGCAGGGTGTGGATTCTCTGCTGAGGGTGGGGAGGTTAATTCCTCAGATAAAGAAAATCCCTCAGAATCCGAGGGTTCAAAATCCTCATCATCATAGTTCTCCCACACATCTCCATCCCAAGTTTCAGGGTTCCACCCTTTCCCCACCAGTGCTCTCACTTTAACTGCTGACACTTTTCGTGGCTGGGAATTAAATTTGCGTTGTAAATCAGCCAACCGTATAATAAGGGCTCCAGCTTGATTTTCTGCTGCTTTAGCTCTTTGGCTGCTGGAGAGAAGATTCTCTTCCAGAGCACACTTGGAAACCTTTAAACTGTTGTTTCGAATCCGGAGCTGGTCATTTTTATCACCGAGCTCCATATTTTCCTCTATCAGTTTATCCAGACATGCTAGGAGCAACAAGGCAACATCATTATTTTCCTTATTTTTCCGCAATTTCTCGAACGTTTTATATATAGAGTCGCTAAATTCCTTGCTTCTCACAAGAGGTGAGTTAGGTGAGTCAAATGGATCTATCTTCATAATTAGTTCAAATAGTCTGCACCAAGGATTATCATTCCTCTTCATGCCACCAGGAGAGCCTTCAGTAACTCTAGGCTTCATTGGGTTGGAGAGCTGGCTCCAAAGGCTACCAAGCCCACTAAAGAAATTCATCCTTTCAATTCTGTTTCTCTAGAACCGCTTCTGGTACCAAAATCTGTTCTCTAAAGAAACAGAAGCAACGGGATGAATATATAGCTATATACAATTTATTGATTTGCTCACGTGATGGAGCTCAACAGTAGCGCCGAACTGGAGAGGCCAGGAATCCAGGGAACTGCTCAGTCCGCAAGGCTGGATGTCTCAGTAGTCCCAGTCTAGTGCTGAAGCCTGAATGGATTCCAGGAGATCTGCCAGTCTCAGTACACACTGGGATCCGAAAGGTTGATCACAGCAGCAAGACAAACTCACCAGATGAGAGAAGCAAGCCGCAGGAGGAAAAAGGGACCAGCTCCCGCTGCCATGGCCTTAAATACTGCCTGCCGGCAGAAGGTAACGCCCACATTTGGGGTGGGCCATCTGGGTTGAGGTGGTCCAATCGGAAGACCCTTTTTCTCTTATTTGTTCCTTAGTCCAGTCAAGTTGACACCCAGGATTAACCATCACACAGGTGGTAATGTAAACTTGTACAACCATTATGGAAAGCAGTGTGGAGAACCCTTAAAAGACTCAAAATGAACTTACCACCTGACCCAGCCATACCACTCCTGGCAATATACTCACAAGACTCATCCTACCTCAAAGACACATGCACATCCATGTTTATCACAGCTCTCTTCACAATAGTGAAGAGCTGGAACCAGTCCAAATGCCCTTCAACTGAGGAGTGGATGACAAAAATGTGTTACATCTACACAATGGAGTACTACACAGTGGTAAAGAAAGATGACATCATGAACTTTGCAGGTACCTGGATGGAACTCGAAGCCATTATGCTAAGTGAAGTAACACAGTACCAGAAAAACAAGTGGCAAATAGTGTCCCTCATTTGTGGATGCTAACACCAAATCCCCAGATGAAAGGCAAGCTGAATAACATTATTGTTATATTTCTGTTTATCTGAAAGCAACTATATTATTATAATGTAAATTTCTCAATGGGCTCTAGTATAGATCCACCACTTACTTTCAGACTCTCTAATTACTGTATATGAGTGGAAAGGATGTATTCATATTTTACAGTAATATAAAATTAAAGGAGGAAAAAGGTATACTATTCAATCTCCACTATTTTATAGTTTCATATATATATAATGTTTATTTTTAGCTTTTTCTATTGTACTCTTTAAAATAAAACCATCATTAAATTTTTTGTATTTTAAAGTTTTGGTTTTTGAAGAATGTGTACATTGACATTTGTAATTGGAACACTCTATTGATGTTTATTATATCCATTTGACCTATGATGTAGTTTCCATCTGAAGTGTCCATGTTGAATTTATTTTGTGAGTGAATTGCTGACCTATCTGTAAGAAGAGTGTTTAGCTCACCCCTTCTATTGGAGGATGGCCTGTCTGTTCTTTTTTTCCTAGTATTTTATGTAACAGAAAATTCTATATCTTTTTTATGTGATGTTCACCTTGTCAAGTAAGTACATACAGACTCTTTTTGTCTTTCATAACTGTGTATTGAAGTCTACTTACTGATTATGAGTATAGGTACTCCTGCTTGTTTCCAGATTCCATTTGGTTGGAACATCATTTTTCAGTATTTTTTATGTTCAGTCAGTGTTGCTGTGTTGCTTACATACAGCAATTAATTGCATGTTGGATTTCATCCAATTAGCCTGTTTATGTTTTTCACTTGAAGAATTAAGAATATTTGTATTCAGGAAAAATGTGAACCAATATATGCCATTTTGCTCTAATTTTTAGTATTTCTTTCCTAACTTTCATGAGCTTATCTACTCTTCTGGTAGGATCAATTAATCCATATGCATTTGTAGTTGTGTTCATCTTCTGTTCTGGTTTGATTTGTGATGTGAAAAAGAAAACATTAACCAAAAGCAACGTGTGGAGGAAAGTGTTTATTTGGCTTACACTTCCATGTTGGCATCAATCACTAATGCAGGACAGAAACTCCTGCAGAACCCATCGAGAAACACTGCTTACTGTCTTCCCTGACTCATTCTCAGCTGGCTTTCTTTTTTTTTTTTTTTTTTTTTTTTGGGTCTTTTTGAGACAGGGTTCTCTTGAGCCCCAGCTGTCCTGGAACTCGCTCTGTAGACCAGGTGGCCTTGAACTCACAAAGGTCCGCCTGCCTCTGCCTCCCAAATGCTAGGATTAAAGGCGTGCGCCACCATGCCCGGCTTTCTTATGAAGATTAGGACTATAACCCTATGGAAGGTCATGCATTCAGTTGGGTGAATCGTCCAATATCAATAATCAATCAAAATAAGCACTCGTAGACATGACCACAAGCAAATGTGATCAAGGAAATTCTTCAATTTAGAATCTCTCTTCAAGCAGTACCAAGTTGGCAATAAAACCTAACCTGAATGTCTTCCTGTTCTTTCATATAAATGAAATTTATATAAATTTCATTTGAGGAGATTCTAAAATGCTGAGTTAGTTGTTAATTTATCTTGTTTACCATGGAAGTTATATTTACCAGCTTTGACATGGAAGGATAACTTTTCTGGAAATAATACTCTACATTGGCAACAATTTTCTTTCAGGACTTAAAATAACTCACTCTGTGTCCTCCTTGTTTTTAGTGCTTTAAGTTGATAAATCTTGCTGCTCTAATGGCTTTGGTTTTATTAGTAAGTTAACATTTCTTTCTCCAAGCTACCAACATTTTTTCTTTGTATGTATTCTTGCCATTTCAATTACAATAAGACAATGAAGAGATTTTGGGAAGGGGTTGTCTTTTGGGAACTAAAAGATCTACTCTGAATAAATGGAAATGTCTTTCCCAAGATTATCCCAAGGATAATGACTACATAATATTTAACTAAATACTTTTTTCTCTGATAAGTATATTATACTGAGAAGTATAAATACTTAGTTTGTACTCTAATGCCTTCTACAACAAAAATATGTAAACTTGGACTTTAAAAATGCCGGGCGTGGTGGCACACACCTTTAATCCTAGCACTTGGGAGGCAGAGGCAGGCGGATCTTTGTGAGTTCAAGGCCAGCCTGGTCTACAGAGCAAGTTCCAGGACAGCTGGGATTACAGGGAGACCCTGTCTCGAAAAGACAAAAAACCCAAAATGCTTATTTTTGTAGAATTCACATGTGAATATTGTCTTTGGATTGTTTTTTCCATTTTTTTTTTTTTTTTTTTGGTCTTTTTGAGACAGGGTCTCCCTGTAACCCCAGCTGTCCTGGAACTCACTATGTAGACCAGGCTGTGTTTTTTCCATTTTTTTGTTATTACCATTATTAAACTTTTTCCATAGGTTACTCATCATTTCTACATTGAATCTAGAGTCGCTTCCCCTTCCATGCCCCCCACCCCACCCAAGTCCCTCCACTCCACCATACATGTCCTGCATTTCTCTCCAAGTCTCTCCAGAGTATTTTTTCAGTTCTTTTGTTGTTGTTCTCTTCAACTTGTATTGCTACTATGTATTTACATATATATATGTAAATACATACATACATACACATATCACTTGAATTGGAGGATTTTTTCCTTCCTTAAAAAATGTCATGTCTTTGGATTATTTTACATAACTCCCTGATCCCCTACCTATCCCTTCCATGTCCTCTCATTTCCTTTCAACTCCTTGTTCTGTTTTTTGACTACACAAACACACACACACACACACACACACACACACACACTCATATAGTATGTGGAAATAGCCTGTATTAGTTTGAGCATCTCTTGGATTACTCTGGCCAGCAACTCAAAAAGAGACTATCCATGCCTGTCAAAGTGATTTTTGTTATACAGCCATCAGCTATACACATGCACTCACATTTATATTATATGCGTATTTTTCAGTAGGCTTAATAAGTGGTTTTCACACCACTTAAGCATTATCTTTTTTTTTTTTTTTTTTTTTGTCTGCCTCTGCATAGGTAACCCTCCTTTCTACCCAGTTAAAGTACCTCACATTTTCCCCATTTTTCCTCTTGATATGTCCTGGTTCCTACAGTCTCCCTCTTTGGAGCTCCTCTTCCTCTTTCCCTGTGGTTACCATCCATTTATTCACCTCATTCCTGTAGTTGTGTCAGGATATATACTAATTTCTAGGTTTTGGCTTAGAATCCACACATGAGAGAGAATGTGGGTCACTTTTTTGGGGTCTAAGTTACTTCACTTAATGCAATCATTCCTTGTTCCCTCCATTTATCTACAAATTTCCTTTCCATTTTCCACTGAGTAGAACTCCATTGTGTAAATGTACCATTTTTTCATTATCTATTCATCAGTTGACAGAAATTTAGGTTGTTTGTTTTCATGGCTTTTGTGAAAAGAGCAGTAACAAACAAGGTTGAGCAAGCATCTCTGTAGTGGAATACTGAGTCCTCAGGGTCTATGCTAAGAGCATTATAGCTGCAATGTATGGTAGATCTGTTTTTAGTTTTTTTTTTTGTTTTTTTTTTTTCAGATTTCTCCACACTGATTTCCATAGTGGTAGTGGTTGTACCAGTTGCAATCCCACCGGCAGTGAGGATGGGTTCCCCTTTACCCACATCCTTGCTAGTCTTTGGTGTCATTTGTTTTCTTAATCTTAGCCATTCTGACTGGGATAAAATGAAATCGTAAATTAGTTTTAATTTTCATTTTCCTAATTGTAAAATTGTTGAACACTTTTAAGGTATTTCGTAGCCATTTGAATTTCTTCTTTTGAGAATTCTCTGCTCAGATCCACAGATAATTTTGTAAATTTTGATTTCTTGTTTGTTTTTCCAGTTATTTGCATATTGTGGGAATTAATTAATTCTCTATCAGTGAATGCCTAGCAAAAATCCTCTCCCACTCTGAGGGTATCCTCCTCTCTTCACCGTTTCCTTTTCCACACAGAAGTTTTTTAGTTTAATGAGTCCTGCTTGTCGATTGTCAACCTTAAATTCTGAGTGAAAGAAGTCCAAGTTAGAGAGTCATTTTCTGTACTTATACATTGTATGGCACTGCCTATGTTTCCTCTAGTGGTTTCAGCATTTCAGATTTCACATTGAGTTCTTTGATACATTTGGAGTTAACTTTTATACAGAGTGATAGATACCAGCCTAGTTTCATATTCTACATATGGTGATCCAGTTTTCCCAGCACCATTTGCTGAAGTTGCTGTCTTTCCTCCTTTGTGTATTGTTGGCATCTTTGTCAAAAATCAGTGTCTGTAATTGTGCACTCATGTTTGTGCCTTCTATTTCCTTCCATTCTTCCATATACTTATTTTGTGACAGTACCATGCTATTTTTATTATTATAGCTCTGAAATATAATTCGAAGTCTGATATGGTAATTCCTTAGAATTGTTCTTTCTGTTCAGAATTCTTTTGCCCCTCTGGTGTCTTTTGTGGTTCTATATGAATTTTAGGGTTTTTTTTTCTATTTCTGTGGGAAATATGGAGGTTTTGATTGGGATTGCATTGACTCTGTAAATGGATTTTGGTAGGATGGTCAATTTTATAGTATTAATTCCACAATCCATGAGTAGCAGGAAGTCTTATCCTCATCTAGTGTCTTCTTCAATTTATTTCTTTAAATATTTAAAATTTCCATCATAGAGATCTGTCACTTTTTTTGGTTAGGTTTATTCCTAGATACTTTTTTGGTTAGGTTTATTTCTAAATACTTTGTAGGCTATAATAAATGGGAATGTTTCTATGATTTCCTTCTCTAACTGTTATTGGTATATGGAAAGCATAGCTGTTTTTACAATTGATTTTCCATCCCTGCCATCTTTTTTGAATGTGTTGATCATTTCTAGAAGTTTTCTAGTGGAGTTTTTGTATCTGTTATATATAAAATCATATCATCTGAAAATAGAAATAATTTGGATTTTTATTTTCCAATTTATACCCCTTGTTTGCCTTCTGTTCTCTTATTGCTCTAGCTAGGGTTCCTTATTTAAAATAAGACAAACAAGCAAACAAAACAAAAACCAACCAATCAAATGAACAAAATCCCTGACATACAAAAATTCCTAAAGTGGGAATAGAGTGCATTGTAGCATTTCTTATGTAGTATCTTATTTATTTACTTTTATTTCTATCTTTTTAAATTTAGAACTATTTTATTAGTATTGGTTTCTTTAAAAAGTAACATGATTACATTGAAAGACTTTCCTTTCCTTCTTTTTTTTTCACTTTAATTTTCTTTCAAAGCTTTGTGCTCACACAATATGGTGTCCAATATCTAATGAAATTATATGCTGTAAAAATACACTCCTTCACCTGACATACTTAGTAAATCCTAAAATGAATGTCCAGGAGAACTCAAGAATGGTAAACTTACATTATAGGAGGAATATGAAATTTCATATTATTGTTGAAGATTGATAGTAGTTGTTTAGTAAGCAATATTCAAAAATTATGGTAAACATACAATTTCAAATGCATTCTAAGATAATTTCATATTTTTAGTTTGAGAATTTTATCAGTGCTTTATATTTCTTTTTTTTAACTTCCTAGACTGTGTTGTTATCTCTAGAAGTTCAGTTAGGACATAGGTGAAGGCATACTGGGGGTGTAGAAGAGTAATAGAAAACTAATGGAAAACATCTTGGGGTGTCTGGAAATGGAGAGGTTCAACCTTAAGACCTGGAGACCCAGGACCACATGTTGAGTGAGGACCATAGGTGGCCTTCAGGAGAGGTGGGAGGTCCATTCAAGAGAATCAGTCCTCCCAAGATCAGAATCTGCAAATAATAGAGGCCTCCCCTGTCTCTACCATAAGAGGTGAAGACTTTGGCATGTGTAACCTAGGACCTAAGGGAAGAGGGACATGGAAAATGTAGCCGCTCAAAGAGAATTAAACTGCTGCCCAACATCAGGAAGTCCACCATGCTCTACTCTTCTCTACCATTAGTAGCCAGAGGAATGTGGAACTTTCTCACTGGAAGGGCCCAAAGCTTCAGGCTCATGTGAAGGGGCCACAATTCCAGCTCACAAGAGGGTTCAGAGCTCTGGCTCATGGGAGGGGACCACAGCTCAGGCTCACAGGATGGGACCACAGCTTGAGTTCACAGGCAGAGACTACCACTTTGTGTCATGGTGGGGGGCACTGATCCACATCTCAGGATGGGACCACAGCACCAGCTCATCTGTCATAGAGGGTTTAGGGCTCAGATCACAAGAAGAGACCACAGATTCAGTTCCGAGGTCAGGGTCATAACTCCAGGATCACAAAGGAGACCACAGATCTGATTCATGAAAGATGACCACAACACCAGGTTATCAGTAGGAGACCACAGCTCAAGTGAGAGGGGGTCACAGAAACTCAGGATTCTGGGACCAGACCTATTTAACAGGAGGGAAACTGATTTCCTGATTCAAGGGAGAGGACCACAACTCTGGGTTAACAAGGGGGGACCATGGCTTCAAATTCATGGGGTGGGGGAAACACAGTGAATGAACCACATCTTCACTTACAGGAGGGCACGCCAACTCTAGCCCTCATGGTAGAGGGGTCCTCAGCTCCACCTGAGAGGAAGGGACTGCAGTTCTGGGTTCACAGGAGGGGTCCACAGTTCCTGTTTACAGGAAAAATCAAAATTCTGTCTCCTGGTAGTTTTATTTCTATCTTTATAATTAATAATCATATTGCTAATTTTCAGAATAGCTTATTATAGTCAAAGAACTTTTTTGTGAACCTCATAGTAACCACAACATAAAATTTTATAACTGGCAATCAGAATACTAAACAAGGAATCCAAACATACTGCTAAATAAACACAAAGGGGTATTGTAGGACAAAAAGGCCAGATCACAAACAACACATTCTTTTTCTTCTTTCCAGCCCTTGTGCAACTGTTGGCATACTTTATATTCATATATGTTTAATTGAAAACAAAATGTACCAAGTTTTGGCTTTAGATAGCTACATTTTAAGAAGAATTCAAAGAGACTTTCCCAATCACAATAGCCTCAAAAACAATAAAATACCTAGGAACAAACCTAACCAAAGACACCAAATATCTCTACAACAAAAATTTTAAACTTTTAAAGAAAGAAATTGAAGAAGACATCAGAAGATGGAAAAACCTCCCATGCTCATGGATTGGGAAAAGTAAAAATGTCCATTCTACTGAAACTCTTGTATAGATTTAATGCAATCCCAATTCAAATCCCCAAGAGTTTCTTCACAGGCTTGGAAACAAATGTTCTTAAATTCATTTGGAAAAACAAAAGACCCCGAATAGCCAAAACAACCCTGAGTGAAAAGAGCTACACAGGGGTATCTCTATACCAGACTTCAAACTATACTACAGGGCTATAGTCATAAAAACAGCCTGGTACTGGCACAAAAACACACCTGTTGACCAATGGAACAAAACCGAAGATCCAAATCTGAGCACATACAATTTCAGCCATCTTATGTTTGACAAGGGGGCCAAGAAGCCACAATGGAGAAAAGACAGCATCTTCAGCAAGTGGTGTTGGCAAAACTGGATCACCACTTGTAGAAGAATGAAATTAAACCCCTACCTCTCGCCCTGTACAAAAGTGAACTCCAGATGGATCAAAGACCTCAACGTGAAACCCCAAACTCTGAAGGTAATAGAAGAAAAAGTTGGCAGCAGACTACAAGACATAGGCGTAGGAAAAGACTTCCTAAATCAGACAGCAGCTGCACAAGAATTAAGGTCGACAATTGACAAATGGGACCTCATCAAACTCAAAAGCTTCTGTACATCAAAAGAAACAATCAAGGAAGTGAAGAGAAATCCCACAGAGTGGGAGGAAACCTTCACTGCAGATACATCTGACAAAGCATTGATTTCCAGAATATATAAACTACTCAAAAAACAAAGAAGAAAGAAAACAAATGACCCACTCAATAGATGGAGCAAAGAGCTGAACAGAGACTTCACAAGTGAGGAATTAGAGATGGCTGAGAAACACCTTAAGAAGTGTTCAACATCACTAATCATTAAGGAAATGCAAATCAAAACCACTTTAAGATATCATCTTACTCCAATAAGACTGGCTAGGATCAAGAAAACAAATGATACCAAGTGCTGGAGAGGTTGTGGGGAAAGGGGAACACTCATCCACTGCTGGTGGGAATATAAACTCATACAGCCACTATGGAAAGCAGTGTGGAGAACCCTTGGAAGACTTGGAATGAACTTGCCACCCGACCCAGCCATACCACTCCTGGGCATGTACCCTCAAGACTCACGCCACCAGAGAGATACATGCACGGCCATGTTTATTGCAGCTCTCTTCACAATAGCAAGGAACTGGAACCAACCGAAATGCCCCTCAACTGACGTGTGGATAGAGAAAATGTGGTACATCTACACAATGGAGTTCTATGCAGCAGTAAAGAAAGACAACATCACGAGCTTTGCAGGAAAATGGCTGGAGCTAGAGGACATCATGCTGAGTGAAGTAACAGTCCCAGAAAAACAAACGACGAATGGTATCCCTCATCTGTGGATGCTAGTGCCAATTATCTAGTTGTAAGTATTTCTTGTGTAGGGCCCCCTGAGCCTTTGTCCAAAGCAGTTGGGCGTAATGCATATTGGAAACAATATACATTATTGGAAACAACAACAACAACAACAACAACAACAACAGAAAAGCCTGCATCAAAGAACTCACTGAAGCAGTGAACTTCTGCTCAAAACAGTCAACTTCCTCATGGAGAATATTGAGAAAGACTGAGAAAGAGATGAAAAGCATGTTTGGCAGAATGCATGAGCTCTTGTGGGGTGGGGGAATGGTCGGGAACACGGGTCTAGATTTGTAAAAAAAATAAAAATAAATTTATGTAAACAAAAAGGATTATAAAAACAGACCTATATAACTGTCCTTGTTTGCAATCTTTTCTGATGTTCTTCTTTTGATTTTACACATCTGAATGATTTTATTTGTTAGAGGTACTTATAATAGTTTTATAGAGTAGGTTCACTGACAGTGGATTCTTTCTGGTTTATTTATTGGAAATGTGATCATTTCTCTATAATTTTTCATCCTTATAAATGAATTTGGTTTTTGTTGTTCGTGATTATTGAGCATTTATTATCCACCAGGATTTACATATCCTTCCTCTATATGTGTGTGCATATATTTGCACAATTTCCACTTAAACTAGTCTTAGTATGGAAAAATTAAAATTTTCTTTCTTTTCTTCCTTCCTTGTTTCTCTCTCCTTCTCTCTCTCCCTCCCTCCTTCCTTTCCTTCTTTTCTTCCTTTCTCATTTTTTCCTTCTTTTATTTCAAAAAATAGAAAAGAATTGAGACCCACAGGATGACCATAAATATGATGACTATAGACACATATTCCACAATAAAAGTCACTAACTTAAAAATTATATTTATTTATGGTGTGTGTGTGTATGTGTGTGTGTATGTGTATGTGTGTGTGTCACAGCAGGTATATGGAAAGACATGAGGACATCTTGGGGAAATCTTTGTTCATCTCCATAGACAGTATTGGTTCTGGAGGTGGAACTTGGGTCTTTAGGCTTGGAGCGAAGCATCTTTACCTGTTAAGGCACCTCACCAGACTGCAACTACCTTTTTATTGTATCAATCATACTATTGGGATATCATACTTTTTAGGGGAGTAAGCTTATAACTTCTTTTTTATTTATTAATTTTATTTTATATGTATATGTGTATTGCCTGCATGTGTGTAAGTGCACTGGTGTTGTGAGGAGGACAGAAGAGGGTGTTGGATCCCCTGAAACTAGTTATTGATGGTTGTTAACCATCATGTGGGTGCTAAGATTTGAACCCAAAGCAGCCAGTGCTCTTAACACCTGGCCAGCTTTCCAATTCCTAGAACTTCTTACTGAAATCAGAAGGCATCATATGAAATATATTTTTGGTAATTTTGATACATTTTCACAGGAATTATGACAGGTCCTTGTGTTAGTAAGCTTTTTACAACTGTGATAAAAATACCTGAGAAAAACAACTTGAAGCAGAAAAGATGATTGCAATTCAAAGTTTCAGAGGCTTGAGTCCAAGCTCGGCTGTAGCCATTGCTTTAGGTCCTGTGGTGGTGAGGCAGTGCATCACACGGAAGGAAGGGTGTAACGGAATCAACAACTTGACTCATGGTGTTTAAGAATGGGAGACAGGAGCAGACCCACAATATGAGATATACCTTCCAAAGACATACTCCCAATGCTCTGCTTCCCTCAGCAAGGCTTAACCTCCTAACCTTTGTTTCACCTGCTAACAGCATCAGTTGGGCTCAAGGTCTTGAACACAGGAAACATTTAGATTCTAATGGTAACAGTCATTTTATAGCACGTAGTCAAAGTGAATAAGTATTGCTTTTCCAAAATTGGCACATGGTGGGATGAGGTGGCCCAGTGGTTAAAGTGATGGACTGCCAAAATTGGCACATAAAAGTCAATTGGGCCAATTAAAACGCTCGTTGTTAAACATGGGATTTCTACAAATTCAATATATTTAGTACACACAGTATATACTGTATTTTAAATGTGCTTTGGGAACAAATTGAAGACAATATTACATTGCTTGTTCCTTCTTCTTTAGTAAAGGAATTATCTCTCTTAGTATTTTCCTAAATTTTATCTAGAATGTTGGCAGCTGTCAAATAAGTATGTTTTTAACTAGCAACAAGCTAGTAGACTTATAGTACTGGCACCACAAATGATGTAATTTTAACTTTGAACCACTTACAATAATTATTTTCATAGAGACAGAAGTGTGTCAGGGAAAAATGGGGTGGAGGAATGAGACAATCATTGTGTTTAACATATGGTATATGGTACCTTTTTTTTTTTTTTTTTTTTTTTTTTTTTTTTCAAGACAGGGTCTCCCTGTAGCCCCAGCTGTCCTGGAACTCACTCTGTAGACCAGGTTGGCCTTGAACTCACAAAGATCTACCTGCCTCTGCTTTTATACCACTGGACGCGATACCTCAGGGGAGCCCTGGAACATGAATTTGTGTTCAAAGTCCAGATGACGGAGATGAAGATTTTTCTTAGGAATGAGTGCAGCTTGAACAGGGGCTCAGATATGAGAGTTTTCCAGTGTCTTATTATAGGCTAATTTATTGGAACAGTTTTGAGTCCTGAGGAAATGGGACACAGAGGTGTCTTGGACGCCTCTTAGAGCACAGCTTGTGAAATCTGGCCCAGGTGATGCACTCAGTGGGATAAAGCCTCTCTGACATTGTAATCCAAAAGAGTCCTTAATTTGGACAAAATATTTTTGGCTAAGTTACAATCTTGAAGACTAGAGAGTAAATATTTGAATTATAAAAAGCAAAAATGCTGGTTTGAGCAAGGAAAAAGACAGGATTTACTAGCATTGCTGGGTTCTGAAAGTAATTAAAGCCAAATATTAAAAGTTTAACATATGGGGGCTGGAGGGATGGCCTAGCAGTTAAGAGTGCCAACCACTCTTGCAGAGGACCCGGGTTCAATCCCCAGTACCCACATAGTGGCTGAGAACCGTCTGTAACTCCAATTCCAGGAGAACTCCAGTTCCAGGGGAATCCGAGACCCTTTTCTGACCTCTGTGGCATTGCATGACACGGGTGCACAGACCTGCATGCAGACAATACATTCATACACATAAAAAATAAATAAATAAAATTTAAAAAAGTTTAACATATCATACTTAGAAGGCTTAAACGTAAAGTAGATGACTTCTTGCAGTTTCTAAAGTAAATATGAATTTATAAAGTTAAAATATTGACTAAGAATTGATCAATTCTGTTGAGGAATTTGACCTGGAAACTGTAGTTGAGAGGAAAGACTGAACTAGCATATGACTACTGCTTAGGAGAGTGGTTCTAAATGCTGACTTCATCTTATAATCTGAGCTATTTAGAAGCATGCCAACATATAGATTTCCTCTCATACATTAAATTCATACATCTGAGAAAACAAGAGAGACAGAGACAAATTTAAGTAGACTCAGGTGATTACAGCATGTAGCAAAATTTGGAGACCTTTGCTTCACAACTAAAATATACTATACTTAACTTCTTCAGGTTAGGTCAGTGTGACAAAGCTTTGTTAGAAAAAAAAATATTGGCAAGAGTGGCCATTTTGATTTTGAAATTTTCTTGAATGCCCTTGTCAAAACCAGGAACCAAATGCTTGAGGCAGTGTTAGCAGCACGTGGTCTCAAGTTGCCCGTCCTCCATGTGTTGGCAGAGTACTTTGCTAGCTTGCCAATCATATATCTGGGGATAAGACTGGACTGATGACTCATTACCCTGTGCTAAAAACCAGGAAATACTGTGCTTTCTCACTTTGTTCTGAGGATAAGCTGGGGCCATGACCTTACCATTCTTTTTATGAAAGAGAAAAGTGAGAAATAAGAAAATGAAGCTCGAATGTAGGTATTTTGGTTTTCATATGTTGCCTAATAAGCCAAGCTACACCTGAGTGCTCAAATGAAATGGTAAAGCAGTGTGACAGAAATGGTATTTTGAAGTTAAACGTTGTTATTTTCTTTGGAATTTATGTATTTGTGCTAAATATATTGCATTTTAACAAGAAACAAAACCAAACAACTAGAGATGAATGCAGTTTTTATGCAGGAAGGAATATATGTAAGAAGGAATAATAATTATCCTAAGGATAATTACAAGTATACCCACCCAGGGAATATTTATTTAAAAATTTTAGTAATTATTTTTATTTTATTTTATCTGTATGAGTGTATTGCCTGCATGTGTTTAAGTGTACCTGTGTTGTGCAAATCCTACAGAGGTTTGGAGATATGGATCAGTGGGTCACTTGATGTACAAGCATGAAGGCCCACGTTTGAATTTCCAGGACCCACATAAAAAAGCTGGACAAGGTTTCCTGTGCTTGAAGCCCCTGGCGGTAGATGGTGGAGGCAGGTGAACCTGGCCACTGCTCAGCCAGACTAGCCACATGGTGAGTGTCAGGTTTAGTGTGAGATACTGGTCTGAGGGAATAAGGTGACAATAAGTAGAGAAAGATGCCTGATAGCCCCCTGGCCACGCACGCACGCACACACACACACACACACACACACACAAGCACTGAAATAATATACAATAAATGTTGGAACAATGTTCTGATTTACTAGTAGAATACATCAAGGTAGAAATGTTTTAAAAATTTTTTTCAACCATAAATTCATTTTTTATCTCTCTACTTAAGAAGATAGGTAAATATTTATATGCCTTTAGTTTTACAAATATCTATTCCTTAGAAAATACAAGCTCCAGATCTTAAATGGGAAATCATAGTACTCTCAGTTTTGTTAATTTTCTGGGAGGATCATGTGTTTCAGTGATTTTGAAAAGACCTACTACTTTGATATGCTTCAATGGATTACCTAATTAGAGTCAGAATTCAAACTTAGTAAATTTACTTGAAAGATTGAAGTATACCCAAAGATAGTTCAAGGCAGGACTCTCCTTTCACATAGGACATAGTTGGAATGGCCTAAGCATCAAAAGGAGTGGATAGTCTAAGTATAAAATATTATTTTTATCACATAATTTTTCTTACTGAATAAAATTCAACGAAAAATTTTCTTTTCTTTTTTTTTTTTTTTTTTTTTGTTTCTTTTTTTTTTTTTTTTTTTTTCCTTTAGTCCCAGCTGGCTTGGAGCTCACTCTGTAGACCAGGCTGGCCTTGAACTCACAGAGATTCACCTGCCTCTGCCTCCCAAGTGCTGAGATTAAAGGCATGTGTCACCACACCTGGCACATTTTTCATTTTTTAAGATCTTTATTAGTAGATTCTTGAAGTTTGTTGTTGACTTTTTTGAAAAAAAATCAAATTGTAAACTTTTATTACGAATTAAAAATAAAGTTCTTAAAAATCTCAACTTGACCAGATATGAAACAATTTGAAAACCTTCAATTAACTTTTTAGTCAGAGTCAAGAATTGTGCTGTTTCATTAACTATTGGTTTTTCTATTTTATTAACTATCTAAGGAAATTAATTGATTTAAAGTGTTTTAATTTATAGAAAAAAGGCTAATTTGACTATAGATCCTTATCATTTAGTCTTGTTATTTTCCTTATATTTCTTTTTCTGCTGCAATACACAAAAGTTCATTTTTTTATCTTTTTGTTCATTTTTCTAGGCAAAATAAAATAGAACTGAACATGGATGAATTTTATACAACAAAACAGCTCTTAATATGGAATAGTCTGTGAACAGTTTAAAATCTTGGAATGGCTTCCCTTTGTCAAAATCATGTTCTCTTGTGATCCACAAGGAGTTGGCATGGAGGAGATGGTGGCTGGGTGAGGTGAATGAAGGATGGGCATCTCCCTCCCCTCAGATCCATGTCAGCTGATGCCTCCACAAACTGGAGGGAAGGATGCTTTCCACTTTCTGCATAACAAAGTTCAAGGGAGCAAACGAAGTGCTGAGGAGAGCTTCTGCGAAGACCCCCATAAGTTCGGGGAACTGTGTCAGTTGATTGGGAGTGCATTGAATCCATATATCAATTTGAGTAAAATGGACATTTTTACTATGTTAATTTTTCCAGTCCATGAGCATGGGAGATCTTTCCATCTTTTGATGCCATTTTCAATCTCCTTCTTCAGGGGTTTACAATTTTTGTTGTAGAGATCTTTGGTATCTTTGGTTGGGTTTGTTCCCAGGTATTTTATTATTCTTGAGGCTATTGTGAGTGGGAAGGTCTATTCCTTCTCCACTTGTTTATTGTTGGTGTAAAGAAAGGCTACTAACTTTCCAGGCTAAGTTTGTATCCCACCACTTTACTGAAACTCTTAATCATTTCTAGAAGTTTTCTGGTGGAGTTTTTAGCATCCTTTAGGTAAACTATCATATCATCTACAAAATGGAGCTTAACTTCTTCTTTTGTGATTAGTACTCCTTTAATTTCCTTCTCTTGTCTTATTGCCCTAACAAGCATTCAAGCACTATGTTAAAAAGGAGTGGTGATAAGGGGCAGCCTTGCTGGGTTCCTGCCTTGCAGGGAAATGGTTCCAATTTTTCTCCATTTAGAATGATGTTGGCAGTGGGTTTGCTATATATGGCTTTGGTCATGTTGAGGAATGTTCCTTTCAGTCCTATTCCCTCTAGGGCTTTAAACATGAAGGGATGCTGGATCTTGTCAAAGGCTTTTTCTGTATCAATTGAGATGATCCTTTGGTTTTTGACTTTCAGTCCATTTATGGGTTTTATGATACTTATTGATTTATGTATGATGAACCATCCCTGCCTCTCTTGTATGAATCCAACTTGGTCATGATGGATGATCTTTTTGATGTGAGTCTGCATGTGAGTTGGAAGTATTTTGTTGAGAATTTTTGCATCTATGTTCATTAATGAGATAGGTTTATAGCTTTCTTTTTTGCTTGTATCTTTGCCTGGTTTTGGTATTAAGGTGATGCTAGCTTCATAGACGGAATTTGGGAGAATCCCCTCTATATCCTTCTGAACAGATTGAGTAGTAATTGTTGTAGGACCTCTTTAATTGTTTTATAGAATTCTGCTGTGAATCCATCTGGGCCTGGGCTTGTTTTTGTTGGGAGGTTTTTTAATACTTCCTCAATTTCCTCAAATATTATGGGTCTGTTTAAACTGTCAGTCTCTTTTTGATTAAGCTTTGTTAGTTCCCAGGATTTCAAATATTCATCCATTTCTCTTAGGTCTTCAAATTTAGTGGAGTATAGGTTCTTGAAGTATTCCCATATGATTGTCTGGATCTTTACTTTGTCTGCTGTGATATTTCCCCTTTCATCATGAGTACTATTTATTTGGAGTTTCTTTTTTTTTAACTGGGCTAGAGGTCTGTCTATTTTGTTTATTTTTTCAAAGAACCAGCTTTTGAATTCATTGATTCTATGTATTGTTTTGTTTCTATTTCATTGATTTCTGCTCTGATTTTTGTGATTTCTTCCTGTCTTTTGTGTTTAGGGTTCATTTGTTGTTGTCTCTCAAGTATTTTTAGCTGTAGTATTAGATCCTTTATTTGTTCTCTTTCTGTTTATTTTTTTTTTTATGTCGACACTTAGGGCTATAAATTTCCCTCTCAAGACTAAAGTATCCCACAAGTTTTGTTGTGTTGTATTATCTTTTTGGTTCAGTTCCATGTATACTTTTCTTTCATGCTTTATTTGTTCCCTGCCCTGTTCATTATTCAGGATGGTGTTGTTTAGTTTCCATGTGTTATTGTATCCAGTTGGTCTTATTCTGGTGTTCATCTTGAGCTTTATTGCACTGCAGTCTGATAGAACATATGGAATAATTTCAATCCTTTTATATTTGTTGAGATTTCTTTTGTGCCCCAGAATGTGATAAATTTTGGAGAATGTTCCATGAGGTGCTGAGTAGAAAGTATATTCTCTGGTGTTTGGCTGGAATATTCTGTAGATGTCTGTGAAGTCCATTTGGTGTATTGTATTGATCAGTTCTGATGTCTCTCTGTTTATTTTTTGTTCAATTGATCCATCTAAGGGGCTCAGTGGGGTGATGAAGTCTCTCACTATTAATGTGTTAGGATTAATCTGTGTCTTGAGGTCCTGCAAAGTAAGGTTTATAAAGTTAGGTGCACCAGAGTTTGGTCCATAGACATTTAGGACTGTGAAATCTTCCTAGTTAATTGCTCCTTTGAGCAAGGATGTCCTTACATTCCTTTTAAGTATACCTTTATGTAAACACAGCCAAACTCAAGAAACCAAAAATTCTATATCTCAAAATATAAGTCATGCCTATTTTCAATCAAACGTCTATATCTAGAGGTAGTCAACCACTGAATTTTTCAAATGCCATAAACCATAACAATTGAATGTGTCTGTTTTGTGATTTTGTTTCTGTTTTTGTTTGTTTTGTTTTTTGATGCCAAGTCTCACCATAGCCCCACCTGGCCTGGGACTTACTATATAGAACAGACTGGCCAGAATCTGGAGGAGTTCTGCCTGCCTCTGTCTCCTGAGTGCTGGGATTAAAGATGTGTGCCACCATGCTCAATGTGTTTTGCTTTCTTTACTCAAGTAAATCAAACTGTTGCACATTTTCTCATGTCTACCTTTTTATCAGCATATTGAGATTAATTTTCATATATCATTAATTATTTAATTTTAATGTTGAGTAATGTTGAATGAATATACCACAATTTGTTCTTGTATTCATCTGTCCATGCCCATTTAGTGTTTCTCAGTTTTGACTCTAATACGTAAACTATATGTGAGCATTGGTACATAAATACTTGTGTGGACAATTGTTTTCACTTTTACTGATTGAAAATCCATGTAAAGAATGATTGATTGGTATCAAAGTGTATGCTTAACTCATTGGGAATGACCTCCACACATCAGTAAGGAATGACTAGCACATAAAGAACTCTGGATTATTATCAAGATACTAAATCCAAGATTTCCTGATATATAAAACCCAAAGTATAAAGACTCTATTCCATTAAAATTATAACAGAAAGTGTATTAAATATAGACAGAGAAAATAGTATTTAAAAAGAAGAGCCATTTAAAAACCCAAATCGATATGATGATTGAAGAATCTAAGAGGTAGGACAGTCAATTCAAAACCCCCAAACAGGAAAGAACATTTCAAGCAATAAGAAAGAACTCATCAATGAAGACAAACACATCAGGTCTCTCATTAGCAACTCTAAAAAGACAGAAAACACTCTAAGTATATATTTTGGACTGAAAAGAAAAAGAAAAATTTCCAACCAAGATTGTTGTATTAGGTGAAGGAATATTTCAAAATTGAAATAAGAACATCTCAAGAAAAGCACAAGTGAAGACAAAGGGACTTCATGATCAATGAATCAGCACTGCAGAAAATAATTTAAAAAGCATATTATACACACAGGAAGAACAATGATCTTAACCATAAGAGTACAGAGAAGGACTAAATTACATGAAAATAATACATTAACAAAGCAAAAGTGGGAAGGAATCCATCATATCCAACAGAATAAATGATCCAATATCTAATGCCAAAAAATGTAGAAAGAAAAGATCATCCAATCAACTTCAAAACAACCAAGAAAATTACAGAAGCTCTTAGCATTTTTCAATAAAACCCTAAATATAAATGACCTAAACTTATTAGTAAAGACAAAGACTGGATAACTGTATTTAAATACTAGTTCAAAACCTCTAATGTTTTTAAGAAACATACCTTACTGAGAAAAACATTCACATATTAAAAGTCAAAGGATGGAAGCTAATGGAAACAAAATACAGGGAGATGTAGCTATTCTGATATATAGTAAAAGAGATTGTAAACCAAAATTAGTCAGAAGAGGTAAAGAACACCACTACATGCAGAAAAAAGAATCAGTGTGTTAAGACTATCAAATAATTAAATGCATATATGTATCAACTCCTGGGGTTTCCAATTTTATAAGAAAAATACTAATAAAAGTTCTTATTAGTGCTGATAAAGCAAGAATATGTGAATTTAGTGAACACTCTTATTTTTAGACAGATTATCAAAGCTCAAAATAAATAATCTTCAAATTTAAATTGTATCATAGATAAATTGGTCTTTTAATAGGAATTTATAGAATATTTCATCTCACACATACAGCATATGCATTCTTCTCAGTGGCCTAAGGAAGATTTTAAAGATAGACTAGATTCTAGGCCACAAAGCAAACCAATAAATACAAAGAAGCAAAATTATGTCTTGTTTACTGCCCAATAATAGTGGAGTAATAGTAGATATTGGTGGAAGAGCAACTATAGATGTATGTACTCATACATACTATGTATGTACTCATACACATGTGCTATGAAGGAGGAATGGGAAAATGTCAATAATCACATTGATTACTAATGGAAGAGAGAGGATAATACTGAGAGGGAGGAAAGAGAGATAAATAACACTAAGGATGTTTGCAAAGTCATAAGGAATGTGTTGTTTCATAAGTCTATTTGAAAGTACATATATGTGTATATATGCATATAATGGAGTTACACCATAAGGGATGAAAATGTTTCCCCGAGACCATAGGCTGCCTAACAAAGTGTCTGGTGTCTGGTACAGGAATCTTTCTTTTGGGTTGTTTGTCAGGGGGTCTAAGAGACTCCTCAAATGATAGAGAATATTGATGTTGCTCTTGGTTGCCTCTTAGAACTTTAAAGTAAGACCCTATTATTGAAGACAACACACATTTCAGACAAAAGATTTGGAAGAATCAAGCTGGAGCATGCATGAAAGCATTGTTAGGGACTAGCTCTCACAGTAATGAGAATGTGCTATGTACACTGCCAAGAGGTAGAAAGGATCAGAGTCCTACCCAACTGTAAAGCCTGTGAGCCACAACAAGGACTGGCAAGGCAAGCTATTCCCAATGATGTAATAGTGGCACTTACATCTTAAAAGTAACCAACAGCTATTTAATTGGACTTAAGGCCTCCTCAATAGGTAGGGATTCATGCCTGGCATTGTAAACCTTTGCAATCAACCATGGCTTGGGAGGTCACAGACGCCAGAGGAGAATCTACTACTTCCATTTTCCTAAGTCAACATGCTTTCTAACTGTATTCTAAATACTTGTTAATGTACCCACAAATAAATGTGGCTCTCATCTCTCATGGAAGAAGATTCATTAATTAAAAAAAATATTTGTATGTATATGAATGAGAAGAGAATGTTAGATCCTTTAGATCTGGAGTTATGGAGGGTTGTTAACTAACTCCTATATGTGTGCTGGGAACTGAACCTGGATCTTCTGCAAGATCTGCGATTGCTCTTACCTGATGAGCCATCTCTCCAACCTCACCAAAGAAGCTTCTTTTTATTTGTAGCAAATTGGATACAACTGAGATCCGCAATTGGTCAAGATGCAGAATATAAATGACCCTTGCGAACACAGCTGTAATGGGTACATCTGCAATGTAATCCTACATGTGTAGTACAAGGAAAATGATGGAAGAGTGTTAGATAAATTATAAGAGCCAGAATACTAAGATAGCAGCTGTGAGATATTATCTACTCTACCTGACAAGGATGCTGTGCCCATGAAATCATCAGACAAGACCAACATAATGACAACACTTGAAATGTCAGTACAGATGGACAAAATCTCACTCTCCCATTCCTACATGAGGAGCTACAGGTAATCAATGTCTACTGAGAAGAAGGATGTTTTCTGTAGTGATAAGTCCCCCAATAGATTATTTAATCCCAAGTGTTCAGCCTGAAATATATGTAGATAAGAGAAACACTAAATGGAATCATTAGGCTATACACACACACACACACACACAGACACACACACACACATACACACATAAATACATACATACCTGAATACCTTCACATGTAAAGAAGAGCCATGTGTTTGAGGAGGAGTCTGGAGAAACAGGAGGAGCTGGAGTGGGGAGAGGGTGAGGCAGACATGATATAAATATGTTACTCATGTATGAATTTCTCAAAAAAGAATAAAACAAAGAAAATAAATTACACACATACTTGGAGAATTAAAATTATACTGTTGAATAGTGAGTCAATGAAGAGCACTGGGACAAAGCTAAAAATATTGCTAGCAAATGAAAATGAGGATATCATTTATCAGAATCTTTAATATTCAACTAAGACAGCATTAAAGGGACACACACACACACACACACACACACACATATATATATATATATATATGTACTTACATAAAAACAACATTTATGACCACCACGAGTGCTTACATTGAATAATCAGATGAATAGTCAATAAATAACTTAATGGTGCAATGCAAAGTCTTAGAAAAACAAGAGCCAAATCCTAAAGCAGTAGAAATATAAATGAAGAAATTTCTGTAATGTAGACTAAAAGGGAAAGGAATACATGTACAATCAACCAAATACAGATTTGGTTTTATGATAAAAGCAAACAAGATCAACAGCTCACTGAGGATCCAACTAAAAATAAAAGGGAAAAGAGTCATATTTATAACATTAGACATAGGAATAGAAATGTTATAACAGATTTAAAGGAAATCCAGGGGACTATCAGGGAATTTTTGAAAATTTACACACCGAAATACTGGAAAACTTGGAAGAAAATATTGAATTCATAGACAAATATGAGCTACTCAAATTGAATCTATAGAATTTGAACAATTTAAAAATATCCACAGCAAGTAAGGAAATGAAATCTCCCAACAAAGGAAAGGACCTAAAAGAGTCACTGATGAATTGTTTTAACTCTTTAAAGAGCTGACAAGAATTCTCTCCAAACATTTCAATAAAATGGAAAGTCCAGCATTAATAATGACTATGAGGATACTAATTACTAATGAGTCTATGAGGATAGATTAGTTTGTTATAAGTACTTCATATAGCTACAGCAACATTTTCATGTTATAAGTACTTCATATAGCTACAGCTATATGAAATTAACATGTTATAAGTACTTCATATAGCTATAGCTCTAGACATTTTCATGTATATGGATGTAAGATTCTTCAATAAAAGGGTGTCATAAATCATGAGCAAGTTGGTATTAAGCTAAAATATAAGGACAGTTTAACATAGTCAAATCATTAAATGGAATATATCTTGTCAATAGACTTAAGGACAGAAATTACTTCCTTTTCAAGAAATGTTGGAAAAATATCTTTTTACTCAGTTCAAAAGCCATTAATGATAAAACTCTTGAAGAAACTAGGAATAGAATGTAGCTAAATATAATAATGGCTATTTGTGGAAAAAGTAGATCTAATGACAGACTAAATGAAGAAAAACTGAAAGCATTTCCTTTAAAATAAGAATGAGAAAAAGGTCACCACTTTGTCTTCTCTTAGTTAATATTGTGGTTAAAATCTTAGCCGGAGTAGTAAGACAAAGAAAAAAGAAACAATAATGAAAAAAAAATCAATTTACCTCTAGTTTCAGATGACATAATCTTACATTTACAGTTACACAAAGACTACCAGAATATTCTTAGATCTGATAAGTATTTTCAGCAATATAGCAGGATACATAAACCATATATTAAAAATCAACAGCTTTTTTATATTCTAATAATGAACTCACCAAGAATAGAAGCAGAGGAAAAGATGTTGAGATGAGGAGAGTGTCCAAGTGATCAAATATTGCTTCCAAGACTATACTTTCAGGGATCATTTCTATAGTATGTTACTAGAGAAGTTTCTCTGTGTAGAGTACCAGAAACCACGAGGAAGAGATGTAGTATTCTCTCCTGAGCGTGAAGCCGGCTCTTGGTGTTGCTTTACTGCAACTACCACTTGCCTTTGATGATCGTTCTTTTCTCTTTCGGGAGAGTAGAGGGAGAGAATGCAGTCTGAGTGGTATAAAAAAATTTAAAAAATATTGCTTCCGCATGCATGCTCTGTGTTCCTCTAGGATGGTCCAGGTGGCACTGGGGTGATGTGTACCTTGATGGTGTTTGCTAAGGCCCTGCAGGGTCCAGGCAGAAAACCAGCCAGGCCCCTGTAGGGTTTACAAGACAAGATTTTAGTGAATATTGTCCCATACAGGCTTCAGGACTCTATCTCTCTATCACCTCACTTCCTTGTGAGAATTTGAACAATTTAAAAATGTCCACACCAAGTAAGGAAATTGATTACTAATGAAATTTCCCAATGAAGGAAAGGGCATAAAAGACTCACTGATGAATTCTATCAGCTCTTTAAAGAGCTGACAAGAATTCTCTCCAAACTTTTCAATAATGGAAAGTGTAATATGAAGCAGAGACTTCAAAGACCTGGGTTACTTATTATGGTGGCCAACTGGAGTAAGAGTGGCAAGCACTAGGCCTGGAATTTGGGAGGGTCTTCGGGATGGTTTTCATCTTCCTTCTGCTGCCAGTAAGCAGCACTTGATACCCTGTTTGTGCTGATCATGAACACCCTTCTCATCCACAGTCAGCTATTCTATGCTTTTCAGATGTAATTCTGTATTTTCTTTTGAAATTTTTCTTTAAATGTTTCTTGTCACATAGGTAAAATTTGGTTTAAATGCAAGTACCTATTGTCCTTTGTTTTACCTATCTTGCTTACCTAACCCCACCACCCTCAGCTGTCCATATCCTTACCCCCAACTAACATGCCTTTCTGTGACCCCCCAAGATAAGAATAATACTGTACATACTAGTGCACTCCCACAAAAGGTTAAAACCTGGCATTGTACAGCAAACACAAGCATAATATAACACTTAAAAAATAACGCTCCCACCCTAGAGACTTGAAACTAAGAAAAAAACATAGGTAAACACTTCAAGATATAGGTCTTCTGAAAAACTTTCTGAAAAGGACTTTAATGACAAAGGAAATAATCTCTGAAATTGAAAAATAGGATTAAATGAAAATACAAATCTTGTATAAAAATACAAAGCTTCTTGTACAACAAAGGAAACAAGCACCAGAATGAAGAGGCATAATGTTAAATGGAAAATACAGCTGCCAATTACACAATAGAAGGGGATTATTATTGAGAATATATTCATTTTATTTTTATTTTTATGGATATGTGTTTCTGAATGAATGTTCTTCAGGAAAACTAAAATAGAGCTACTGTGTGATCCAGGTTTGTCATTCTTGAGTGTATACCCAAAGGACTGAAGATTCTTGCACAGAGATGTTTGCACAACCATTTTTATTGCTATACTAGTCACAATAGCTAGGAAATAAAATCAGTCTGGGAACTACTGGAGACTGATTACTACTGGGTGATGGAGAACAGACCTTACTTACGATTTCTAGATGGGATGACTAGAGTTCAATGGGTGAATTTACACTGAATGATATCTGGGTACAAATGCATGACTGGACAGGACATAAGACATATGGCAGAATGCATGAGGCCCAGTGGAGGGTTGCAGAAATGGATGGAAGGGGGGAGTCTAATTTGATCAAGAACTGTTGTATTAAATGTATAAAAGTTCAATCAAATTTTTTAAAAATGTAGCTTTTTTAATTGAAAAATATCTTTTCAGATTTTTTTTGTTTTCCCAGGAAAACAAACAATACCAAATGACAATAACAAATAAAGCAAAAAGAACAAAAAATGGGGGGTGGAATTTCCATTTCTTATTCTGGTGAAATAAAGAATAAATCTGCAGAGCTTGGTATGTACTTCTCTTTTTACCCTTCTCTTTTTCTTTTTTTTTTTCTTCTTTCAGGGCTACCAGAACGATATGTGTTTACTGGCTAGTCCAGGAAGCCTTGTGTTCTCATCTGATTAATTTTTTTTTGGGGGGGGGTCTCATCCCTAAACCGCCTAATCCATTTCTAGCTCCAGTTTAGTTATGTTACCCTTTTGAAAGTGTCACCCCAATCACAAGAAGGGAATCTGGATGTAGACTGCTGATTTCTTCCATACTGAAAAGGGATGTTGTAATTGGCAACTTGGGTATCACCCATTCAGAGGGTCAATCTAAAGACCCCCAAGCATAACTACAGGGGGAAAATCCTCGATTGGTGCCATTGAAAGTGAAATGAAGGCAGGAGTGGTTAGGTGTGTGATCTAGGCAGGGGACCAGGGGTTTCAAAGCATCCATTTATTAGGTTTTTCCTTCTGTTCATTTGGCCATGATATCTGGATTCAGGATCTGCTTTTCAGGCTTTTTAAGAGTCAGGATGTGAGTTTCCACTTAGATAGTTGCTAGAAAGAGGAAATTTATTTCATTTTGTCTATCTATCTGTCTATCTATCTATCTATCTATCTATCTATCTATCTATCTATCTATTTATTTATTTATTTATTTATTTATTTATTTAGAGACAGGGTCTCCCTATAGCTCCACTTGGCCTGGAACTCACTCTGTAGACCAGGCTGGCCTTGAACTCACAGAGATCCACCTGCCTCTGCATCCCGAGTGCTAGGATTAAAGGCATGTACCACCATGCCCAACTTAAAAAATTTTTTTATTGAGCACTAATTAACAACAATAGTGGGCTTGTCCTTTGGCTACAGGTGAGCCTACTCTGTTAATCAAGTCTATGATCTAAGGTTTTCATGCCTATTTAACATTATTTCATATAACTTTACACCCAACATATGGAGGCACAATTTTTCAGGCTTTAAAAGAAATATATTGATTATTTTTGTTATACTTTCTTTTGGGGTGCTTAAGTCCACACAATTAGCCCAGATTAATCAAACTTTGTTTTTTCAAGGTTATTTGAGGTTCTGGTCTTCTGGGGCACTCAGTTTTTTTTTTGGGGGGGTAGCAGAGCACCTTGCTCCTTCTGGACATTATTTTTTATTAATTGATATTTTGTTCATTTCATATATCATCTTTCAGTCCAATTTGGTTACATTCCCCTCTCCCTGTGCCCAATCCCCCCCCCAGATCATACATTCTGCCATACATGTCTTGCATCTTTTTCTCAGTCTTTCCAAGGATATTTTCTGCAGCGGCTTGTTGTTTTGGGCAGAATTTAACTGTATTAATTAGTTCTTTGACCCAGTCCTTATGTTGTTGTTGTTCCTTCCCCCTTTGTATTGCTCCCAAATATGCCTATATAACCATCACATATGTGTCAAAATTATGACCTCTGAGAATAAACTGTATGTTAATTCCAAAATATGTTTTGACATTCACAGTATTTCCCTTTCGTGGTGCTCTTGCTTCAGGATCTCTGTACTGGCTGTCACTGTACTTGGCACTGTATTTCCCCAGGTATCCTTATGAAAATTATCTAAACTTTTAAGATTGCTAAATGGTGCCCTGCTAATACCTCTGCCCCTAGAACTTGGTATAAAATTAGAATTCAAATTTCCCTATCATGTGTTTTTTGTTCATTATTCCATATTTTATATAACTTTCTAATATACTATGTACTTTATTTTTTCATTGTCATCTTTGTCTATATATTTTTTTGAAGATTTGATTTCTTTAGCTGTATGTTTTTTCTGTATGTAGTAATGCATGCACATGAGTGAGTGGGTGTGCACACTGATGAGCAAGTCCGTCCAGTATCTTCCTCTGTTGCTTTTGATCCTATTGTCTTGAAAAGGTACTTTGACAAAATACAAAGCTTTGACTTTGGCTAGGCCAGCTGGCCAGCAAGCTCTCAGGATCTGATAGTCTCTGCATTCCAGTATTAGGGTTATGTGGAACAATGCCCAGTCTTAATATGAGTATTTGGGATTTGAACTTCAGATCCTTCAAACTCCACGCATGCAGGGCAAGTGCGCTTATTAATTGAGACATCAACTGACTTACCCTAGATCTTCTGTTAGATAATGTAGCCTCCAGAAGTAAGAAATTAGTATTTTAATGAGTCATTTCTTTGGTATTTAGGATAGGTTTGGGTCACAGTATATATTTTCATAATAATTGTTGAATGAATACATACTGTAATGGAGTTGGATGAGTAGGTTTTGGAGAATGGGGGTATGGGTGTTGGTAGGTAGCAGGGCAGAGTAGAAGGATCTAGCATGAATTCCTGAAAAGGGTGACATAATTGCAAGAAATACCTCATTCAGATCAGTTACTGCTGATCTATAACAAAAACAATAGTCTGGACGATTACAAAACAGAGCTCTTCAGATGATCGCCTAAATATTGGACCTAATGAAAGTATTAAATACTTTAAAAAAAGATGTAGAAGTGAAAATCCCCCTTTATGTTTAAAATCTCCTTATGTTTAGGGTGGATGATAGCCAACAGACAGCATCATATCTTATTTCCAACACATACCACTGCAATTTTTAAGGTAGACAAAGGAAGAATAATATTCTTTATGAGGCACAGGAAGGATTTAGTCATTTTAGTACTTTTGAGTGATAAGGTTGTAGGAAAACAGGCATTCCCCTGACAACCCAGTAGATTGTGTTGGGGGAAAAACAGATGCAAATCAAAGACATTCATTCTTCGCTATCACAAGATGCATTGCAAGATGCCATTTTAGAGAATCATCTGGGGTCAAGAGGTTGAGAATGTGTTCTGGGAAAATGGCATCACTTTGTATTCCTGATCTATTCAACTATGTAAAACCATCAGTTAGGGACTCATCCACGGGAAGGAAAACTGCATATCATTCACTGTTTCATTTCAAGTATGCTTCCCTTGAAATGTTTAGTGAAAAGGCATTAAATGACTTGCCTTTAAACTGTAGGTTGTGGGCTGGAGAGATAGCCTAGCGGTTAAGAGCACCGACGCTCTTGCAGAGGACCCGGGTTCGATCCCCAGCACCCACATGGCGGCTAAAACCGTCTGTAACTCCAATTCCAGGAGAGCTCCAGTTCCAGGGGAATCCGAGACCCTCTTCTGACCTCCGCGGCATTGCACGACATGGGTGCACAGACCTGCATGCAGACACTACATTCATACACATACAAAAATAAATAAATAATAATAAAAAAAAAATTAAAAAAAAAATAAAAAATAAATAAACTGTAGGTTGTAAGTTAGCTTCAATAATTTTTTTTTGTTTATTATATTTTAAGGGATTTACAAAATAAGAGCACAGTTGTTTTCAGATCACAATGACGTTGCTCAGTTTGCCATACAATTAGGAAATTGATGCTAGCATCCACAGATGAGGGATACCATTTATTGTTTGTTTTTCTGAGACTGTGTTACTTTACTCAGCATGATATGTTCTAGCTCCAGCCATTTACCTGCAAAGCTCATGATGTCATCTTTCTTTACCGCTGCACAGAACTCCATTGTGTAGATGTACCACATTTTCTCTATCCACTCGTCAGTTGAGGGGCACTTGGGTTGTTTCCAGCTCTTGCAATTGTGAAGAGAGCTGCAAAAGCTTCAATAAATTGTAACCTTTTATAGGTTAGTCTCTAGCTCATATTTAATAATTAAAAAAAGCCCTCTTTAAAATATCTTCAGATAACTCCAGTGCAATATCGCATTATCAGTTACCTGTATCATGTACCTTGGCAGCTAAGCAGCGATCTTATGACACCTATCAGCCACATTTAGATGCTTACTGCTCCATTAATTTTCATTCTGATTCCTAGTCACAGGAAGGAATCAAGTTTTGAACTTCGAGGAAAATATTTCTTTTTTATCTAGCCTGTAATTTTGTCAATATAGAACAATTCATAGGTTAAATATTTCCATAATTTCAGCCTAAACTTAGGGAATTTTTGAGGCACAAATTCATAAAGTTCCATATCTCTCAAACTGTCTTGAGCGATTGACTTTTAAATGTTCATATCACTTACTTGTTCTTGAATAAATTTATTCCTTATATATTTCTTTCTAAAGTTGATTTTAAAGTCGTCTGGAAAGCAACTGTGTTTCTACTAAATGTTCTCTCATTTTACAGCATGACATCCTATCTATCAGTGCACTAAACCCTCTTTACAAATATTGTTCCAGAGTTTTAAAAGTTAAGGCCCACTGGACTAAGGAAACAGTCCACAAGTAGGGCATTTCCTCATCAAGTGTGAGGCCCTAAGTTTAATCCCTAGTACTGAACAAATGTACATAAATCAACAAATAATTAAACAAATATATTTTAAAGACAAGAATAATATTTTGGGAATGGTAAGATAGTTTACCCAAGAATGAAGACTTGTGGTCTAATTCTAGTGTTTATGTGAAAAAGTGAGTGTGGCTGCACACACACCTGCAACCCCAACATTGTGTTAAGTGGCCACAAGAAGACTGTCAGGCTCTGATAGCTTGAAGTTCACTGAGACACTGTCTCAAAGGAATAGGTACTGAATGATAGAGCTGGGTACCTGATGTCCTTCTCTGGCCTCTGTACACATGCACAGGCATGTATGTACCCACATACATATTTACGTATACCACACATATACAACATACACACAAAGTTAGAAATAATTTGAACAGATTTATTATTTATTTATTCAGTGTGTTTGTATGTGTGCGTGTGCATGTGCGTGTGCCTGTGTGTGTATGTGTGTGTGTGTGTGTGTGTGTGTGTGTATGTGTGTGTGTGTGTGCATGAGATTCAAGAGATCAAACTCTATGTTGTCAGGCTCTAGCAGTTAGAAATTTTGTGTGCCCAGTCATCTCCTTAGCAGAAGCAATTCTTTTTAAAGCCTCACTCTCTCCACTGTATATACTTTTGTTAAGTGTGAAGCATGGTTTAATGAACAGACTACTGGTGGAGATGCAGTAATAGAAGGATTGAAGGGTCTCCATTAATAATCATGCCTTTTCTCTCCCCAGACAATTGTAAAAAAATAGCCAACTTTGTAATGCTGCAAAAGACAACAACAATGGCAAAGGGAAAATGCTGATAGTTGTCCTTTGCATATATTTAAACATAACTGCAACTAACTTTTCTTAGTATAAATTTGTAAGCATGTCATGTGTTAGTGATGGTGACATTTGAATAGAACTAGGACAATGGGCAGTGGGAAATTTCACTGTAATGAATAAAGCATACAGATAAAATTTTGTGTGCTTTCATTCTAAATCAGTGCAAACTACAAGGTAACTAAAATGTATTTTATTAAATGTGTGAGAAATATTAATAATACCAATTTATCCAATCTTCATTTATCTCAGAGAATATATTTGAGTTCTTAAGAACAGAATTAAATTTTATGTTAATTTCTGGACTGCTTAGTTCTTAGCTGTCCATATCCTTTTCTTTCATTAACTAAAGAAGCACATCTTTATCATATCTGAAGAAAAAAGCTAAAAAAACTCTTTGTATTTTTTCTTAAGTACTCCTCTAAGCCATCAATAGAGTTCCAAAAATAAACACATATTTATTAACATAAAGCCAAACATAGTTACTCTGTTCCTCACCTCATAAAGAATTTTGTACATTTAGTTGCATGTTCCATTAACTTATTAAAAGTTGATTAATGATAAATAGCATAATGATTCTCCATATTTATGAATTACACAGGAGACAATTATGTTAGACCATCATATTTTAAAAATTGACTTGACATTTTTAGTTATAATTTATAATCTGTATACATCTTTTATAGATTTTGTGATGTTATGTTTGTGGATGTAGTTCTCCTGATTTCAGGATGGAGGTTTGCCCTCTGACCTCAGTTCTTTCATTTACTCAGGAAAAGACATCGATTTTCAAATTGTCTGATTTTTTCCATCCTTGGCTTGGTGTCAGTTGATTGATTTTTCTCCTTATTATGAAGTATAGTTTCTTGCTTATTTGCAAGCCTCATAATTTTTATGGTAGGCAAGACATTGTGTATTTTTCCAATTTGCTAGTTGGATATATTCAAAATCCTATAAATATTCCACAGTTTTCCTCTGAAACTTCAGGTTTCTTCTTGGCTATAGTTATGCAACTTGGAAGTAGTTTGGTTGTTTTGTGTCTTATATTTTAAATTTCTTACGGAAGAAGCACACAGTAATGTATAGTCTAGACCCAATTATCACAACCAGTGAAACAAGACTCTTCTGTCCATTTTTCTCCACGCTTCTTGAGTCCTGATATATTTCAGTTTGGCCAGTGGGAATAAGGTCTGTTTCTGAGTCCCCTCTGACCCATGTTTCATAATTCTTTTGTGTGGTGATGTGCTATGTACTGATTAGTCTAGCTTGCTTACCCACATGAACTGACCACATTCCATTGAATAATCAATCAGCTGAGGCCCTATGAAGATCTATAGGGCACCCTGTGTGCAGCTTTCTCTCTTTGGTTCCCTTTCTTTAGCATTGGGTCTACCTTGGTCTCCATGCCTTGGTCTCAACCTCTTCCTCAAACTAGGAGTCCTCTGACCTCTGTATGTCCTTCCTTACACATGAGTGGGAAGATCTTTCAAGGCAAGAAACTTGTTAAAATGAGGAACTTGGACCAACAGAGTTTGTTTTTAAATACTATAGAATCCTAAATGGCCACCCTCATTCCATTTAGTTTAAATAAAAGTGGAGTAATTTTTGTTCTGCAAAAAAGTTAAGGTTGGTATTTATATTGAATACTTGAATATGAGTAACACAATTTGAAATGTCATATTTTCCTAAAATACATGCCAGATTTTGAAATATTAGAATAAAATTATATAACATATTAGTATTCTATGGCAGTTACTTCATGACAATAATATTTTGATGTACTAGGTTAAAATGTTATTAAATTTCTTCACTTATTTATATTAAAAAATTTTAATGTATATTTTTATTACATTTTTGTGCATTTCATATAAGTCTTAATCAAATTTAGACTCCCTTGCACATCAGTGTCCTTCAGAGACCCCCCCCCCGAATTTCATGCATTCTGTCACATGTGATAAGTCTTATCTGGTCAAGCATATACACTAGATGTCCCTTGGTGTAAGTTCATCCATGGGAGTCTAGTCAGCTTATCCACAGTCACTCCTTAAAGATCAACTCTCATTCACTTGGTAGTAATCATTTGTAAATAGTTCTTTGGCTATAGTTAGAGCCTGCTGCCCATTTTCCTCCTTTTATACTGTTTTTTTTTTCTAATTGAGTCAGCATGGATCTTGTGTATGCTGTCACCATTGTTGCAAGTTTGCAGAAGCCTGAAAGCCTCTGTTTCCTTATGTAACCCAGGCTTTTACAATTTTCCCATCTCTTCTTCAACAATGGTCCCTGAGCCATGGGTGGGTTAGGTTTAATATAGAAGTCCTCTCTAGGGACACACACTCTGCAGTCTCATTCTGTACATCTTGGCCAGTTGTAGTCTTCTATGTGCATCAGACTCTTGTATGAGAAGCTTCATTGGTGAGAGGGATGTATTCTCTCTACCCCTTGTTCCTCTTTATTCCATGAACCTAGGTGTAGAGATTCCATTTTAGACATGTAGTTTAGAGCTGGGCATTGCTCAGATGTATATTCTCTGTGTGTGATCAATAGTGGAACTCTGTAGTAGCCCCCATATTTTGCAAAAAGAAGCTTCTTTGACAAGTGGTGTACAGTATACTTGTCTGCAAATATAAGGATTAATATTTAGCATTTCTTTAGAGAGATGACAGATATAGTGTTTTCTGTAGGACCTATGAATTTTCCAGCCATGTATATTTGGCTATATTTACAATGGCACCCATGAGTTCCTCCATTGAGATGGCCTTAAGTCCAATTAGATAGATGTTGATTACTCCCTAGATAAATGTGCCACTATTGCACCAATAGAGATAATTTGCTAGTCATTGTTGTTGGTAGGCTTTACAGTTGGGTTGGACTGAAAATCAGTCAATTTTTTGCCTGGTGGAAGATCCAAAATTATATATTCTCGCTACATGGAATAGTAGTATTTAAAATATTTCATAGCACACCAACTTCACTATTTTTGATAGTGTTGTATTAATAGTACTTGGAGATCAAGAAGTAAAAAGTTCTTCAATTAAACTCTGGTGAGGGACATTAGCATGTAAACATCTATGCACCTGCTAACATGATAGCATTTCTGGGAGTGCAAAAGTCTCTGGCATTCTCTCACCTTGTGGTAGGGTCCCATGAACAGTGATCATAAATGGAAAATATGTAGGCCCAGTTTGCCAATGAGTTAACCTAATAATTTGATATAAGTAAAAAATAAACTACCAATGTGTGACAGCAGGTGTGATCTGAAAAACAAAGCTGAAGATAAATCCTGTTTGACACAAGATGTGTAGCTAAAATAAATGGGTCCGGGTAACAGGGATTTAGGTCCATCCTCTTACCAGACACCTATAGGCCCATAGGATTTGTGTCCTTTCTATCTTTGTAACTTTATTTAGAGTCTGGATGACAAAAGATCCTGGTTCCTAGAGAAAGTTTGCATTTAGCTGCAGACAGCAAGATGCAATTTACTTTATTCTGTTAATATGGCAAAGAAACAGTGAACAATGTCCTGTCTATAATGATGCGTGTATCTGTGTTTAGGGTTGCCCACTTCTGATTAGACAATCTTTCAGATAACTAATCCCTGCATAAAACCATTCCTCCCTCCCTCAACATGCATTGATTACTTCTAGTTTTTCACCTTGAGATGGGATTCTGTGACATTCCCCACATCCACTTTGGCTTGTCAACTGGTTTTGTCACCGTGAAGATCTCATTAGAATACCATACTGTGGAGTTTCCATGGGGTGGTGTCTCTATCATGTATGTTCTATAATATTTACAGTAGCAGGTGTCTTTGTCCCTCTGGCTCTTACAGTCTTTCTGCCATTATGTTTCCTGAACCTTGTGTGTAGAAGTTGCATTGTAGGTATGTCATTAAGGGCTAGGCAGTCCTTGTTCTTTGCATTTGTCTAGTTTCTAACTTTGTAATAGTCTCCATCTGTTGCACAAAGAAGCTTCTTTGATGAGTAGAGAAAGGTACACTTATCTATAAATATAAGGGTATTCAGAATGTAGTAAGAAATTTCACTGGTCTAGGGAAGAGTTTTTTTCTCTAGGACCTATGACCTCTCCAGGCATGTGTAGTTGACTTTGTTTACCTTACTTTTTCCTTCCCATTTACTGGGCCTTAAATCCAATTAGAGAGATGTTGATTACAACCAAGTTAAAAGTGCCACTATTTCATCATCAGAGATTATTTGTGGGGCCTATCATTGTGGTTCATAGATTTTCCAACTGGGTAGAATCATTGATTGGTAGCTGACATAGCATTTCCAGATATCATGAGAGCTAGTCTTCAGGAAAAAGGTTTCCAGGTTATATACACCTCAACTGCTCTAAGTCCTGTTTCAAATTGAGGACTTGATCCATTCAGAGTTGATTTTCACAAAAGGTGATCGATAAATAAGGATTTAATTCCATTCTTCTACACATAGAGATTCACTTTTCTCAGCATGGTTGTTGAAGATTCCATCTTTCCTCCAGTATATATTCTTGGCACCTTTGTTGAATATCAGGTGGTTTTAATTGAATGCTGTCAGGGTTTAGTCTTCTATTTTGTTCTGCTGATCAACATGCGTGTCTTTGTGACAATGCCATACTATTTCTATTATTCTAGTTCTGTGACATAGTTTGAAATCTGGTATAGTAATTCCTTCAGCATTGTTCTTTTATTCTCAGGATTGCTTTGGCTAGCCAAGGCTTTCGTGGTTCTATATTAAATTTAGAATGGTTTTTCTTTCTATTTCTGTGAAAAATGTCATGGGAGTTTTAATTGGGATTTCATTGAAGTTGTAAATTACTTTTTTATGGTGGTAATTTTCACAATATTACTTCTACTAATTATGAGCATGGGGGTCTTTTCATCTTACAGTATATTTTCAATCTCTTTATTCAAAGATTTACAGTTTTTATTTTAGAGATCTATAGATCTTTTCTTATTTTTGAGGCTATATTGAATGGGGATGTTTCTATGATCTCTGTATCTGATTGCTTGTTAATATTATATAAAAAAGGCTAGTGATTTTTGTCTGTTGATTTTGTATTTGCCACTTTGCTAAAAATACTGATTATTTCTTGAAGTTTTCTAATGGATATTTTAGGATCTTTTATGTATAATTACATATTATTTGCAAATAGGGATGGTTTAACTTATTTTTTTGTCCACTTAGTAACACTTTAATGTCTTGAGATCACTCTCTTTGTCTTATCTTTTTGAGATAACATCCTTCTGTAGCCACAGCTGTTCTGAAACTACCCATATTGACCAGGATGTCCGTGATCTCCCAGAGATCTGTTTGCTTCTGCCTTTGCCTCTGAAGTGTTGGGATTAAAGGTGTGTGTCACCAAGCTTTGTCTTGTTTCTGCCTTTTTGAATAATTTAATCTGTATTAGTTTTTGTTGTAGTTTTTCTTTGAAATTCTGGTAAAATTCTGTTATAAATCTATTTTGACTTAGAATTTTGTTGTTGTTGATAGTTTTTATTTAATAATTTCAACTTACTTCTTGTGGGTCTGCTTATTTTGTTGATTTATTTTTGGTTTAACTTTGGTGGTGAAGCTAGAAATTAATCTATTTCTTTCACATTTTCTAATAGAATATAGGTTTTTAAAGTATTCCATTCTAATTCTCTGGATTCATTTGTTGTCTGTTGTAGAATTCCCCCTTTTTTCTTTGATTTTGTTGATTTGGATTTGCTCTTTCTTTCTTTTGGCTAGTTGGGCTAAGGGTCTGTCTTTTGTAACTTTTCAGAAAACTGGCTTAGATTCATTTTCACAGAAGCCATTTATTTGTTCTCTCTGAAATTTCTTTTTAGTATTTTTACTTAGAGCTATAAATTAACTCTTAAGACTGTTTTTAATGTGCCTCAGAAGTTTTTATTTTGATATGTTTTCATTTTCATTTAGGTCCAGGAATATTTTTTATTTCCTTCTTTGATTTATACTTTGACCCATACATCATTCAGGAATGTGTTTTAATTGCCATAGTAGAGCTTCTTTTGCTCTTGAAAACATTATTAGTTTGTGGTCTAATGGACTACATGGACTTGTTGCACATTTTTTATATTTGTTGAGGTTTGTTTTGTGCCCCAGTATATGATCTATTTTAGGGAAACTCCCATAGGCTATTGTATAGAATACATATTCTTTGGTACTTGTGTGGAATATTCTGTGGATGTCTGTTAGGTCCATTTGATATATAATATCCTTTAATTCAGATGTTTCTCTGCTTATTCTTTGTCCAGATGGCCTGTCTATTGGAGAAAATAGGGTATAGAAGTCATCCCCTTTTACTAAGCTAGGATTACTCAGTTTGAATTCTGATAGTTCTTTGAGTTTGGGTGCACCTGAGTTTGGTGCAAATATATTCATGACTGTAATGTCTTCTTGGTTCATTGGTCCCTTGATCAGAATGAAGTGAGCTTACTAATTTCTACTGATAATTTTTTTTGTTAGAAGTCTATTTTGTCTGGGGCTGGAGAGATAGCCTAGCGGTTAAGAGCACCAACTGCTCTTGCAGAGGACCCAGGTTCGATCCTCGGCACCCACATGGCGTCTGAAAACTGTCTGTAACTCCAATTCCAGGAGAACTCCAGTTCCAGGGGAATCCGACACCCTCTTCTGACCTCCACGCATTGCACAACACGGGTGCACAGACCTGCATGCAGACAGTACATTCATACACATACAAAAATAATAAATAAAAAAGAAGTCTATTTTGTCTGATATTAGGATAGCAATGACTGTTTCTTTCTATGATTTACTTGGACTATGTTTCCATCCTTTCAGTTTAGAGTGGTGCCTGTCCTTGAAGTTAAGATGTTTTTCTTGCAGACAACAAAAAAATATTGAGTTTTTTTTTATCCATTCAAATAGCCTGTGTCTTTTGTTTGGAGAATTAAGGTCATTGTCTTTTTTTTTTAAGTTATTATTGAAAGATGCACATGGTTTCCTGTCAGTTTATTTCCTATTTGTGTTCTTAGTACTATTTAAGTTTTCTTTAATTATAGCATAATTTGTTTTATTTCAATAGTCTCTTGGGTATGATTATCCTTTCTTCAGTCTTTTATATTGTTTTGAATATTCACTATAGCACTGGTTTGGTGGACAGGCAACCCATTTATATCATAGAAGACTTTTCTTTCTCCTGAAACTACAATAGACAATTTTTCTGGGTAAAAAAAGCCTGGGTGGGGATATTTGTCTTTTAGAACTTGAAATACACTATTCCAAGCTCTTCTTGGCTTTCAAGTTAATATTGAAAAGCCAATTGTTATTTGGATGAGTTTTTATTTATATGTAACTTGTTTGTCTCTAGCAGATTTCAATACTCTCTCTTTTTCTGTGGGCTTAGTGTTTTTTTTATTTAATTTTTATTGATGCTTTGTGCATTTCATACATTTTTTCCAATTCAGTTAAGGCTTATTTCCCTTTCCCTTCCCCCCCACCCCCACCCCATCCCAGATCATGCATTCTGCCATAACTGTCCTGCATCTTTCTCTCAGTTTTTTTTTTTTTCATTTTTTAGCTATAAGTGATAATCCATGAGTACAAGCATCCTTCGTGCAAAACCAATCCGCAGGCTGTTGTGCCCAAACCCCTACAGTCCCACCATCCAGTGGGGGGTGACAGGTTGTTTATTATGATATCCTGTGGGGAAATTTCTGGTCCTATTTGACATTTTGTTTGTTTTTTGCATTTGCATGTCTAAATGGGTGTATTTTTCCTGAATTCGTGGGAGCATTCTTCTATAATCCTGTTCAAGATCTGATATTCTTCCTCTATGCTTATAATTCATAACTTGGTTCATTTTATGGTGTCTTACAGCTCCTGTATATCCTACTCCTGTTTTTTTTTTTTTAATTTTATTTATTTCTGTATGTGTATGAATGTACTGTCTGCATGCAGGTTTGTGCACTCGTGTCGTGCAATGCCGCGGAGGTCAGAAGAGGGTGTCGGATTCCCCTGGAACTGGAGTTTCAGACGGTTCTCAGCTGCCATGTGGGTGCTGGGGATCAAACCCGGGTCCTCTGTAAGAGCGGTCGGCGCTCTTAACCACTAGGCCATCTCTCCAGCCCCCAGTCCTATTCCTGTTTTATATTTTTAATTCGATATTCTTTCCTTGAGTGGTCCAATTCTCCAACTTTATCATAGTATTTGATATTCTGTTTTCCATTTGGTTCATTAAACTGGTGAGGTTTTCTCTTGTCTTTTCTTTTTCACATTTTTTAATTTATTTATTTATTATTTTTTATGTGTATGAGTATATTATCTGCATGTAGGTTGGTGCACCTGTGTCATGCAATGCCTTGGAGGTCAAACAAGGGTGTTGGATTCCTCTGGAACTGGAGTTAAAGAAGTTTTTTAGCCACCATGTGGGTGCTGGGAATTGAACTCGGGTCCTCTGCAAGAGCAGTTGGTGCTCTTAACTGGTGAGCAATCTCTCCAGCCCCTCTTGTCTCTTCTTATTGGCTTATTTTATTTTCTATTTCCTCTTACTCTGTTTGTGTTTTATTTAATATTTCTCTTCCATGAAAAAAATATCTTTTCAAATCATGAATCCTTTATCACTTCATTCAGTAGTGCATTTGTATTTTCTTGAGCATCAAGAGGTAGGTTATTTTGTGTGTGTGTGTGTTTGTGTGTGTGTGTGTGTGTGTGTGTGTACCCATTACTTTTATTTTATTTATTTATTTTTAAAATTAATTTATTTTTTATTGATGTTTTGTGTATTTCATACATCATTTTTCAATTCAGTTCAGGGATATTCCCCTTTCCCTTTCCCCCACCCCACCTCACCTCACCCCATCCCAGATCTTTCATTCTGCCATAACTGTCCTGCATTATTTTTATCATGTTTAGTTCCTTGTTTGTGCCTTCTTCAAACTCCTTGATTTTTTTATTTTATTTTTTTACTTATTATTTTTAATTTTGTAAATATTTTATTTATTTTCGTATGTGTATGAATGTACTGTCTGCATGTAGGTTTGTGCACCCACGTCGTGCAATGCTGCAGAGGTCAGAAGAGGGTGTTGGACTCCCCTGGAAATGGAGTTAAAGATGGTTCTCAGCCGCTATGTGGGTGCTGGGTATCGAACCCGGGTCCTCTGCAAGAGTGGTTGGTGCTCTTAACTACTAGGCCATCTCTCCAGCCCTATTTATTAATTTTTATGTGTATGAGTGTACTGTCTGCATATAGGTTGCTGCACCAGTGTCATACAATGCCGCGGAGATCAGAAGATGGCGTCGGATTCCTCTGGAACTGGAGTTAAAGATGGTTCTTAGCAGCCATGAGGGTGCTGGGAATCAAACCCAGGTCCTATGCAAGACCAGTCGCTGCTCTTAACCACTGAGTCATCTCTCCAGACCCGTGAATTTTTAAAATGTGTTCATGTTTGTTCTTTTTAGTTATGTGTCCTGGGGTTGGTGGAAAATATTTGCTTGCTTTTTTATTTTATTTGTGATATGATGTTTTTTGCATTTGACCTGGGCATAAGGGTTTGATTACTGATGTTGTTGTTGATGTTGTACATCTGATATGGAAATTCTAGCTTGCCTTTTTAGTAGAAGATTGGTTCTGTTTTTATTGCTGTAGTAACTTGTTTGATTTCTAATCAGGTAGGAATAGATAACTGGTCTATGCTTTAGGCTCCTACTTTTGATTTTTCTTTAAGATTCTTTTATTGATATTTTGTGTATATCATACACCCTTTCTCAGTCCAATTTAGACACATTCCCCTTTCCATGTCCCCACCCCACCACATTTCAAGCACTCTGCCATTCATGTCTTGCATCTTTCTCTCAGTCTTTCCAAAGATTATTTTTTTTTCTGCAGAGGCTTGTTGTTTTGGGCAGAATTTAACTGTATCAGTTAGTTCTTTGACCCAGTCCTTATGTTGTTGTGCCTTCTCCTTTGTGTTGCTCCCAAATATGCCTATATAAATATCACATATGTATCAAAATTATGACCTCTGAGACTAAACTGTATGTTAATTCCAAAATATGTTTTGGCACTCACATTTTTCCCCTTAATTTTATATTACTTTAAAATATGAATGCATATATACCACCCATATCCGGTAGTTACAATGTCTGAAAATAAGTGGTAGGTCAACTCTAGGGCCCATAAAGTGATTCACATTATAACAGCACAGTTGCTTTCATATAAAAAGAAGTATAACAATAATGTTACTCAGCTTACATTTCAACTGGGGAATTGGTGTTAGCATCCACAAATGAGGGAAACCATTTGCCTTTTTTCCCCCTGGGACTGTGTTACTTTACTTAGCATAATGTCTTCTTTTTTTAATTTTATTTATTTTTGTATGTGTATGAATGTACTGTCTGCATGTAGGTTTATACACCCATGTCTTGCAATGCCGCGGAGGTCAGAAGAGGGTCTTGGATTCCCCTGGAACTGGAGTTCTCCTGGAATTGGAGTTACAGATGGTTCTTAGCTGCCATGTGGGTACTGGGAATTGAACTCAGGTCCTCTGCAAGAGCAGTCAGTGCTCTTAACCGCTAGGCTATCTCTCCAGCCCCGCACATAATGTCTTCTAGTTTGCATCCATTTACCTGCAAATTTCATAATGTCATCTTTCTTTACCACTGCATAGAACTCCATTGTGTAGATGTACCACATTTTTGTTAACCACTCATCAGTTGAGGGGCATTTGGGTTGGTTCCAACTCTTTGCTATTGTGAAAAGAGCTGCAATAAACATAGACGTGCATGTATTTTGCAGTATGATGAGTCTTGTGGGTATACCCCCAGGAATGGTATGACTGGGTCAAGGGGTAGGCTCATTTTGAGTCTTTTAAGGGTTCTCCACACTGCCTTGCAAAGTGGTTGTACTAGTTTAAATTCCCACCAGCAGTGGATGACTGTTTCCTTTTCCCCACAACCTCTCCAGCATTAGGTGTCTTTTGTTTTCTTGATCTTAACCTGTCTTATAGGAGTGAAATGACATCTTAGAGTGGTTTTAATTTTCATTTTATTAATTATTAATGATATTGAACATTTTTAAGATGTTTCTCAGCCATCTTTATTTTCTCACTGGTGGAGTCTCTGTTCAGCTCTTTACTCCATCTTTTGAGTGAATCATTTGTTTTCTTTGTTTTTTAAGTACGTTATATATTCTGGATGTTAATGCTTTGTTGGATATATCATTGGTGAAGGTTTTCTTCCATTCAGTGGGTTTTCTCTTCACATCCTTGATTATTTCTTTCACTGTACAGAAGCTTTTGAGTTAGACGAGGTCCCATCTGTCAACTGTTTACCTTATTTTATGAGTGGCTACTGTTTGGTTTAGAAATTCTTTTCCTATGCCTATGTCTTGTAGGTTGCTGCCAAAGTTTTCTTCTATCACCTTCAGAGTTTCAGGTTTCATGTTGAGATCTTTGATCTGCTTGGAGTTGATTTTTATCCAGGGAGAGAGGTAGAGGTTTAATTTTGTTCTTCTACAAATGGTGATCCAGTTTTGCCAACACCATTTGCTGAAGATGCTATCTTTGCTCCATTGAACTTTTTTGGCTCCTTTGTCGAATATGAGGTGGCTGAAGTTGTATGAGCTCAAATTTGGATCTTCGATTTTGTTTCATTGGTCAATGGGCCCATTTTTGTGTCAGTACCAGGCTGTCTTTCTGACTATAGCCCTGTAATATAGCTTGAAGTCTGGTAAAGTAATCCCTCTTGTATTGCACTTTTTGCTCAGGGTTGCTTTAGCTATTTTGGGTCCTTTTTTCCATATGAATTTAAGGATTTTTTTCCCAAATCTGTGAAGAAGTTCATGGGGATTTTGATTGGGATTGCATTGAATCTGTATATTAATTTGGGTAGAATAGATATTTTTACTATATTAATTCTTCCAATCCATGAGCATGGGAGATCTTTCCATCTTTTGATGTCATCTTCAATTTTCCTTCTTCAGATTTTAAAATTGTTGTAGAGGTCTTTGGTGTCTTTGTTTAGGTTTGTTCCCAAGTATTTTTTTTTTTTTTGAGGATATTGTGAATGTGAGGGTCTCCTTATACTCCTTCTCCGGTTACTTATTGTTGGTGTAATGAAAGGCTACTTATTTCTCTAGGTTAATTTTGTCTCCTGCCACTTTAGTGAAACTTTTAATTGGAATGTCAGGATGATTCCAGTCTGGTCCATTGTTCTAGGCAGAGAGCAAACTGTGAGTCTGGAGATTGTGAAGCTCTGGCTGTTGGACACCTGCTGATTATCCTCAATATAAAAGTGCCACTATTGCACCAATAGACATAATTTGCTGGACTGTCTGGTTGTGGTTGGTAGGTTTTACAGATGTGTAGGACCATTGATTGCTTTTCCCTTGGTAGCTTGCAGAGTACATTCTGGTATTTTTTTTAGAGACAGATTCTATGTAACTCATGACAGGCTGGGCTGAAATTCTTCCCAATCCTCTTGCCTCAGCTTTCTGAGTTCTAGAATTGCAGTTTTAATTGCAGACATCACATCTGGTTTTATATACTTTTATATATTAGTCTACCAAACAAAATTATTTATCTTATATACATGAATTTTAAAACAAGTCAATATCAAGTAGCAGTAAACTCACATGAGTAAATAAGATTCGTTTCCTATTCCTGTGAGTCACTCTTCTGAGGTTGACTTATGAAACCTATTTTGTTTTCATGTGGTATCTCAGTAGATAAAGTGCTTGCTATAAGGTAAACATGGTGACTTATGTTCAATCTCAGAACATTATTTATATTTAAAGTTGGAGAATTTGGATTATCCAGACTACATGAAGTCATGAGTGGGGACCTTATGATAAATTTGTGGATTTACATGAAGAAAAGAAATCTGACCTAGTCAGTTCTCAGCGTGATACTCTGCCATGCTCTGATGCAGCACAGAGGGTTTCACGTGGTGCCAAACTGCTGCAGGTGACATTCTAGGCTTCTCAGCTTTTATCACATTAAACCAAATAAACATATATTCTTTACAAAGTACTTGGTTTCAATATTATGTTATAGCTATGGGAAATGTTCTAACAGTATTTAAGTAAGAATACCATTTCTATGTCTCATGTTTGTTTACTGAAGAAAGGAGATGAATTTCTTTTTTTTTTTTGTATGAGAAAGCACTTCTAGTTTATGGCAGCTCCTTCTTCTACTGTATCCCAGAAAAGGGGATGAGTTAGGTTGAGTCAGGAGGAGGAAAATCTGCTACTGAGATTGCATCTTGCTCAGTGCTAGAGGTAAAATGCCTTGCCCTGCTGAATGAGCTAGGTTATGTTAGATGGTGCTGGTAACTGGGAGAGTGAATTGAGGTGAAATACTAGTCATCAGCCTGTCATGACTACTACACATATCTGTCATTGTCATGTATGAGTGTTATTTTTCATTGTTCTCAAATTGGAAAAGAAATAACATAATCCTTAATGAGCATAGATCTTCAGTTTTCAGCATGTTTCACTGTCCCTCTGAGAAAAGGCCATTTTCGATATCAAATGAATACTGTAACTTTAATTAATTCTGCAATATGGGCACCTAAATCACCGTTTTATTGTGATTTTGTGTTTGAGTCTGCTTTCTTTCTACTGAGAGGGTCAATTGATTTCAGTACATTTGGGGACCTGTGATATATGTTAAATCAATGTCTGATAAAAGAGTAACAAGAAGAAAATTCTTCACTGCTAATTGAAAACACTATGACAATGTGATTCACTTTATAGGGTCAGCAGTGTCATCTTTACAATTGAGACAGGACATCACTTCTTTAGGACTTATAGACCTACCTCAAGGCAGAAAAATAAATGCTCTGCTTTCTGGAAACTTCTTTTTAGCACCTTTTAAGAGAAGAGACAATCATATTAATTGTATATCCAAATAATTGACTGTGAATTCTTGCATTTTCTTTTTCCCACAACTTTTGAGTAAGACATCAGGCAACAAAATGACAAATCTCATAACAGATTATTAAATGTTAATTATGAGGGTGAATTATTTAATATCTAATATATATTTAAGTCCAAGAACTAAACTTTTTTGCCAAGTAAATTAAACATAAATTTTATAGTTATGGTTTTTGAAGTACCTAAATAGTTTTATTAGAGTTTGGTGCAGTTTACTTTTTCAAGTAACATAGATAGAAAAGCGTATTATTCACATTTCTGAATAAAAAAACATACAGTATATCGTAATTATAATTATTTTCCAAGTAAATGTGTATTTGTGGGAATGTGTTAGAAAACATGAATTTGTGCCTTAGAAGAGGCATAAAGATTTTGATCTCACAGTTGTTACTGTTATTATTGTACAGTGATTGGAAATGAATGAAGATATCTTGCAATCTTAAAGAATTGTATATACATTTAGTTGTAATATTTATGGACAGGAAAACTTCAACCCAGATTTCTAACAGCATAGACTGATCATTTAAATGATGTCTTTTATAAATATTTTATTTTCCAAATCAAGATATTTTCTGTTATTTATATTATGCTAGTAGTTTAGATTCCCTATGTTTATTTCAATAGAAATTTATCTTCTAGAACTGAAAAAAAAACCTCTGGAGAAAGATGCAAGACATGTATGGTGGAGTGCAGGGACTTTGGCGGGATAGGGGGCATGGAAGGGGAAGCAACTCTAGATTTGATCGAGAAATGATGTGTGACCTGTGGAAAAAGTTTAATAATGGTAATAATAAAAACATGGGAAAAAACCCCTCTAGTATAGAATATGTTTGAAGCATGAACACTTAATCTTAGCATCATTTCAGAATTAGAGGAGAGTGAAATACATGGAACAGTATATATCATCCAAATCATTGCTAAAACAATTATTTTTTCTTTCAGGTGAAGAGAGGGAGTTTATTTCATGGTAGTGCGCTAACCCGCTAGCAGGCTGACCCATGGATCATTCCGTGAGTCAGCAACTTGTTAAAAAATGGCCACCTTCCAGCACTGGAGAGGCAGAGGCAGACGGATCTCTGTGAGCTCAAGGCCAGCCTGGTCTACAGAGCAAGTTCCAGGCCAGCTGGGGCTACAGGGTAACCCTGTCTCAAAAAGACCAAACCAAACCAGACCAGACCAGACCAGACCAGACCAAACCAAACCAAACCACATCCACCATGAGAACCCTCAGGAGAGGACACAGATAACTATGGAAAAGCAGACGATTGTTGAGAAGGACTCAACATTACTACTATTTTACAACTCTTGATTAAAAATTTAGTGTGTTTTGCTGCGTGTGGTGGGGCATGCCTTTAATCCTAGCACTTGGGAGGCAGAGACAGGTGGATCTTTGGGAGTTCAAGGCCAGCCTGGTCTACAGAGTGAGTTCCAGGACAGCTGGGGCCACAGGGAGATCCTGTCTTGAAAAGACCACCCAAAAAATTTTAGTGTGTTTCTTGGTGAGAAAACCTGGGCAATAAATTGAAAGTTGTTCCCTTTATTTGAGATCACTGGTAAAGCAAAGATGTTGATAACAGATTGAACATAAAACTGTGCCAAAATATTAGGACATGATAAATAGTATAGGAAACACAATAGTCGTGGTTATAGTAGCAGCAGCAGTAGCAGGAGAAGGCTTTGAAAGTAGCTAATCCTCTTAGAACATTTTCCATTCACTACCTCAGACTCTAAATGCTTTTTATTTAAATTTATTTTTGTTTTTTGTTTTTTCTAGACAGGGTCTCCCTGTAGCTTTAAATGCTTTTAAAAATATTTAAACCCAGCACTCGGAAGGCAGAGGCAGGAGGATTTCTATGAGTTCAAGGCTGGCCTGGTCTACAAAGCAAGTTCCAGGCCAGCTGGGGCTACAGGGAGACCCTGTCTCAAAAATACAAAAAAAATTTTATTTCATGTGCATGACTGTATTACTTGCATATATGTAAGTGCACCTGTGTTGTGCAATGCCCAAGGGTGTTGTATCCCCTGGAATTATAGCTACCTGTCATGTAGATACTGGGAATCAAACCCGGGTCCTTTGCAAGAGCAGCCAGAGCTCTTAACTGTGGAGCCATCTCTCTAGCCCAAGAGATTCTAAACTTTTTGGTAAGGCAGCTCTGTGTAGACAAGCATTAGCACACCATGGAGTTTTGGCAACTTCAAAGGGCTTATGGTAGCCCAGAGCCACTCTATAGACTATTGAAGCCTCACCAGAAAGTATTCATTAAGTGAAAGAATGGTGGAATCATAAGAGAAGAAGAGAAATTGTATGAGCATATGTAGAAAAAGTTATTGGTAGGGATTCTTATGACAAGAGTCTAAGATGAAGGTGACCAGGCATGATTTGCCCTCATGTTAATATTGCCAGCAAATAAAGATGTGGGGAAAAATGATAGAAAAGATCTTAGGAACCTAAACTAACAGGATTCCATTCATTTAAAATTTTGTCTACTTGACTAAAACCTGGTAATGTAAGCAAGGTTGGGGTTTTCATCTAAGTTGTCCTAGAATCTTGGTTTCCTACTTTGTCTTTTTTTAGAAAAAATGTTGATAATTAAGTATTCATTAAGTGGAATTACATACTAATACAGAAAATCTTTTTATTTTTATTGATGTTTTGTGTATTTCATACATCATTTTCCAATTCAGTTCAGGCATATATCACTTTTTTGGTAATACCTAGACACAGCATTTAAGTTATCCTCCAAATTGTAACGGAGTATTATTTTTTATACAAGTAGCATACTTTAAAAATAATGCATCTTATTTGAAGCTATAGGCCTTAACATAAATGACAGAATGCATGAAATCCAGTGTGTGTGGGGTAAGGGAATATGCCAATGGGGAGGGAGGTAAAAAGATGATTAAGATGTTGTACATGAAATACACAAAAGTTCATTAAAATATACAAAAATAACACATCTGAAATGTAAGCTGTAATTGGTTCACTTGTAATAGTGTAATAAATAAAAAAGCAGTAAATTTAATTTATATGCTATTTGTTAATCATATCATAAAAGCATATGACTCATATTCATAGAAGAACTGAATTCAATCTAATGAGTAAATATCAGAATACTGTTATTTGGAAAGTCAGTTAACCTTGCATAACAGAAAAGGTAACAGAAGGTAGTGGTTTGAATGAGCATGTCCCCCATAGGCTTCAAGTAATCAGACCTTTTGTCCCCAGTTGGTGGTGCTATTTTGGGAGATCTTAGAAGGTGTGGTCATGCTAGAGGAAATATATCACTGGGGGCGGGCTTTTAACAAGTTTAACAAATTTAACAAGCCTTGCTAGTCTCCGGAGGCTCCCTTGACTTCCTGTGCTCATTGGAGATGTGAACCTTGGCTTTCTGCACCAGCCCTGGCCACCATGCCTCCCCTCCACATTGGACTGAATCGTAATTCCCTGGAACCGTTAATTGTAAGCTCAAATAAAACTCTTCCTTTTACAAGTTCCCTTGGTCATGGTGGTTTTATCACAGCAACAAAAAAGTAACTAGTACACAGATATACTTTTAGAATTATCATTCTGAAACTTATAAGTTTCTTATATAAACTCCAATGATAAACTTGCCCACTTTTCTCATTTTCCTCATAGATTAAGAAAATTATTCGTACAAAAATTACAGTGAAGTGATAAATGGGGATACTTTACTACGTTGTAAAGTGAATTAAAAACAAAATTATATTAAGGTACATCTTTAATGAATATTCAGTTTATAAATCATAATGCTAATGATTTTTATTAGATAATATTTAATCTCATAATGAGCATTAACTGTACTTTCTATTATTGTCACAAAGAAGAGGTATTTATAATTTCTTGGGGGATATTTGGGCATTCTAAAGGCATTTCTGCTTACAATGAGGTTCCTCAGGAAGTACAGTAGCTTGTAATGTCATTGGTTCAGTGATTTTTACATTCAAATGCTTTGATTATATATGAGCTTTGCCTAAACCAAAGTCTGCAGCCATAATCCACGAACCCTTTTGCCCTTGTTAATTTCTTGCTGTAAAACTCTCTTTTCCTTACTCTTCTAGAGACTGGATTCAATGTGAGTATCAGCTTCCCTACCAGCCCTCCACCAATCTCATTGAATATAGCAAGCAGCATGACTATTACATTGGGTTATTTTAATTTTCTTCATTTCACTAGCTGTTCCCTATAGATTCAGTAAATATTTTGTGGGTATCTGCAATGTGTTAGGCACTGTTTCAGTGTGTAGATAATGGATCAATGGCAAGACATAAATTTAAATATAAAAAGACTTTTATATAAAATTTCTGCTATCAATTTCTTTTATTGTCTTCAGGCAGAACAGTATGAGAGCAGGGAGTTCTTAGTTTGGGAGAAAGCTCTATACTGTTTTCTACTACTGGACTTACTGGTGCACATTCTTGCGGACAGTGTATCAGCATGTCACTGTTTCCCTAGTGTGTTCTCCATTTCATAGCTTTGTTCAAAGATCGTGTCAAATATTATGTGTTAAGTAAATGATCCTGTTTCCTAAAAATATGTTTACAAATGTATGTCCCTATCTCATTGATTTTCCTGAATCCAGAGCTGTCCATTATCTGTAAAAAATACTGGCACAGGGCTGGAGAGATGGCTTAGAAGTTAAGAACACTGATTGCTCTTGCAAAGGACTGGGTTTCAAATCCAAGCACCCACATAAAATCTGTCCATAATTCCAGTTCCAGGGGAATACGTCGCCCTCTTCTGTCCCACACAGGAATTGCATGACATGGGTGCACTTAAATATATTCAGCGAATACATTCATACACATAAAGTAAAAATAATAGATAAAAGACTAAAAAATACTGGCATAGTACTTCTGGAGCACCATTATAGTAAAACATTCTATCATATATCTACCATTGTAATAAATTATTCTTTTGTTTCTCTGGCTACTCTGTCCTTATATGTTGAGATCATTAGAATTCATTGTTATTTTTCTCAAATCTGTTTATGACAAGTTTATGAGAGATTTTAAACTGATGCAGTATAATGGTGCATATTTATGGGGTATGCTGAGATATGTCAATACCCTGTTCAATGTATGATGACCAAATGACTGTATGTGGCATATCTATCATCTCAAACACTATTTTCTTGGGATATTCAAATCCTTTTTAAAGTTATTTTTATTTATTTATTTATTTATTTATTTATTTATTTATTTATTTATTTATTTTTGAGACAGGGTCTCCCTATAGCCCAAGCTGGCCTTGAACTCATTCTATAGACCAGGCTGGCCTTGAACTCACAGAGAACTGCCTGCCTTTGCTTCCTGAGTGCTAGGATTAAAGGCGTGAGCCACCATGCCTGGCCTAAAGGCAGTTCTTAGCCACCATGTGGGTGCTGGGAATAGAACTTGGGTCCTCTTCAAGAGCAGTCAGTGCCATCTCTCAAGCCCTGGAATATTCAAATTCTTTCTTCCATTTAGTTTGAATATACAGTAAAGAAATTTAAACTACAGTCAACCTATTCCTGTAGAAAATTGGAAACTATTTTCCTCATCTAAGAACAATTTTGTGGTTAATTAAACTATTTCAATTCTCTCCTCTTTCCTAGCATGTGGGCACACAAACCTAAACTTTATTTCTATGATATCATTATGTTTAGCTTTAACATATAAATGAGAGCATACAGTATATGCTTTTCTGTGCTTGGCTAACATACTTAACATATATTCCTCTGGAATCACCTATGTTCCTACAAATGGTAAGCTTTTATTATTTTATCACAGGAATACATCATCATCTCTATATTAGCTTATTTTATTCAATTACTCACCAATGAAACTTGGGTTGATTCTACAACTTGACAACAAATGCAGGAATTTGTGCATGTCTTCAACATACTAATTATTTTTCTTTGTGATATATTATATAATTAGTAATATTAATTATAATATATATAATATATAATATTTAGGTTTAAGTTTTTGAGGAACTGCTATACTGTTTTTCATAACATCTGTATCAATACTCATTCTTTCTGACAATGTGTATTACAGGAAATTACTCTATATTTACCTAACTGTTCAGCCTTTGGCTATTGAGACACAGATTCTGCATGTAGCTTAGAGTGGTCTTGAATTTGTGATTCTTTCCCCTTTGCTTTCTGGGAACTGGGCTACATACATGCACCATCATGCCAGTATTTTTGTGTCCTTTAGTAATAACTTTTATGGAATGAGATCATACATTATTAGAGTTTTGATTTATATTTACCTGATTATTAATGATGTTAATTATGTGCTGCATACATTCTGGTCATTTGTATTTAAAAACAACTCACCTTTCTACATGGGTAGCAAGGGCATGCATTGGAAAGAAGATAATCTATCCAAAATGGTGCTCTAAAAACTAGACATATGTATGCAGGAGAATAAACTAGATATTTATTTCTATCATATTAATAATAAAATAACAATGAATTAAAGAGTAAAATATAAAGCTCAAATCCATAAATCTACTAGAAGCAAAGATAAGGAAATTGGTGTGGACAGATGCCAAGAATAAAAGTAAATTTTTTTATGCACACTAATTCATATGTGATATCTTAGTTCCTTTGTCATGTTCAATTGATTAGAAGCTGAGCATGTGATAGCCCACATTCCAAGGCAAGGAGATAACTTCTGGGAAACTGGGATTATTGAAAATATCACAAGTTTGTCAACTACAGTATTGTTACAAATGTTATCTGTTACAAATGTTATCTTTATCATCTTGTTAAACTAGTAATGAAAAACAATGATATATGAGAGAGATGGGTTGCTGACATTGAATGGGTTGCTGACATTCAATTGTTATGCTTGGTAAAGACTTGTAAAAATTATTCTCTAAGTGAAATGTTTTTGAAGTATGTGTAGATTTGAACACTATAAAAATAATAGTTTCTGATAACAGTATAAACAGAACCCTATCTCTGGTGCTGTGTCTGCCATTCATATCTGATCATCGGTCCTTCACTTTTAATCAACAATTCTGCTGTTAAACATAGAGAATCTTTTACCTTGAAATAAACTGTACCCTTACTTTCTAATGCTATTTTCATCTACACCTTGATCATCTTTGGCTAACAATATTAAATATTTATTGGAGTTACACATAACTGGGAATTATTAGTGATTGACCACAGCTGTACCCCATAAAATATTCATTACATATCTTTAAATTATTGATTGATATTACTGATGTACAGGCACTATAATAGAACAAAAGTTTAGTATTTTTCCTTTTTACAAGGGTTAAATAGAAATAATTTACCTGCATTCATTTTGTTATAAGGAACTGACAAAATTAGTATACTGGCTATTTTCATATCTTTTGCTATCATCTTCTCATATACATTGTTTCCTATTTGAAAGACTGACAGATAAAATAATGGGAAGAAAAAATATCTAAAAAGCGAACACTTAGGTGATCTTTACTGTGAGCCAGCACGATTTCCACACTTTCCATGTTTCAGTTCACATACTATTATAACAATCTCAAGAAGTATTACTTCCTCCTTATACAGAGGGCAATGTTGAGACACACAGTTTAAGTCACTTGCCCAAGTTCTGCAAACCAGAACGGGGCAAACATAGGTTCAAAGCAAGGTGTTCAGGCCCCATAACTCAAGCAGGTAGTCATTCTTGCAATGGGCAAGAAGAGCTGCAAATCTGGACATCAGGAAACACTGGAGAGCACACACTGAGTAAAATTAGTTGTCCTGTAAATTTCTCCAAAGAACTTTTGTAATAAAGTGTAAAACACTCAAAGAATAGATTGTCCACACATAAAATGGAGTACCTCAGAACTGGTGAGAAGAAAAAAAACCCAGGTTATTGTTTAAGTACATCAAAGCAAAATATTTTGGATGTCTGGGAACTGAGTAACCAAGGACTATCCTGTACTAGGAGACTCAGAGGACACTCAATCTATGATGAATTTTTGGCACTAGTTTTAAAAAATATTTTATTTATTATTATATTATCTGTATGAGTATATTGCCTGCATGTAGGTAGGTATGCCCATTTTATGCAATGCTCCAGTTCAGACAAGGATATTGGATCCCCGACTGTTAGCCACCATGTGGGTGTTGGAAATCAAACCTGAGTCCTATGCAAGAAGAGCAAATGCTCTTAACTGCTGTGTCATCTCTCCAGCTCCCATCACTAGATTTTTTTATGTTCAACAAAAATGTGTGTGATGTTAGTTTTGTTTTATAAATGGATGCCATTTCAAAAAAGTTAGAAGAAGCTGGATGTGTGTATTTTTGCCAATATTGGAGAAGGAATTTGATATTATGACTTTTTTGGTTTCAGGAGTAAGGAAAGAAAAATGACTAATGCTACACTTTTATCTTTAATTCTCAGGAATTTTGTGGTGTTACAGAGAAGTTTAAAGAAATTCACCAAATAATTTCCAATAAAAGGGAAAATAAAAATTGGAAAATTCACATGTACATAATAGTTAAGCTGAAAGGGCTGCATTCAGAATAGATAGTCTGAGGAATAGAAGTCTGCCACTCAATTGCCAGTAATTCCAGTGAGAACACAGCTGTAAAGATATTAAATCACCAATTTGGCAGCACAGGAAGCAGTTCATCTTCAGACTGTAGAAGATCATATGGCTACAGCTGCCCACATACAGAATTTTAGTAACTCTGAAGTTACAGCTGAAATTTCCCTACAAGTCACCCTGTGTCCCTAGCTGCCAACTAAGTCTCTGTGTATATAACAATGCATGTTTATCATCATGGTGAGATAACCTATTCTAGTTCAGTTTAATATTTAAAGCTCTAACTGGTTCTATAAATTAAAGTGACTTCATGCTTACTTTAAATATGCTTATAGATATATTCTAAGTTTGAATATCTATTTATTAATATTTTGCTTTTAGTAAAAATGTTTTAGCTGTTAGTATATTAATTTCAGTGGATCAATAGAATTGCTCTTATTGACTAGAAAAAATATTGCTAATGTTGGCTATCTCAGACTTCTGAACTTTATAAAATATTACTGGGGCTAGTGAGGTTGCTCAGTGGTTAAAAATACTGACTGCTCTTAAAGAGGATCAGGGTTCAATTTCCAGTAACCACATGATGTTGAACAACTATCAGTAACTCCAGTTCCAGGACATCCAGTGCCTTAGTCTAGCCTCAGTGTGCATCATTATACAGCTTGGGAACACTTACATACATGCAGGCAAAACACTCATATACATAAAATAAAAGTAAATCAATAAAAAAAACATTTAAAGCATTTAATCCCAACACTTAGGAGGAAGAAGCAGGCAGATATCTGAGAGATCAAGGCCAGCCTAGTCTCTATAGTGAGTTCCAAGCTAGCTGGGGCTATGGGAGACCTTGTCTATCAATCAATCAATAACTGAATCAATGAACAAACAAATATTACTAGTTATACTCAGAAAAACAAACCAGCAAACCCACAAAAACATAAACAAAATAAATCCTGCCAAAATCATTGATCCTCTGCCTCTTGCATGGATGATACCAAATTTGCCTCTCAGTTCAGATATCTCTTTTGTTGTCATTTATTGTTTTTTTAGGTTTTAGAGACAGTATCTCCCCATAGCCCCAGCTGATCTGGAACTGGCTGTGTAGAACAGGCTGGAGTTAATCTCAGAGATTTGCCTGCTTCTGCTCCCTGAATGCTGGGATTAAAAGGTGTGGGATTAAGGGCATGTGCCCCCATGCCAGTTTTGGTCCCAATATCTCTTAAATTTGACCTGTTTGTACAAGCTCATACTGTTCCTTTAGGATCTCGGTTTTCCTGTAGATAGATGATTATAGCTCTCCCCCAACAAGCTCTCTTTGTTTTTGATTCTTTGGCCACATGTTTTCAAGGCATCAGAGTTACACTTGTATTCACTACACAAAATCCTTTCATGGGTCCCAATGGTTTCTGAGTAGAGTCAGTATTACTACTGAAGATGGCAAATAAGGTTCTTCAGCTCACTTATCCAATGATAGAACCCATCTATCCTTATTGTGCATAGGTATCTTTTCTTGAATATTCCAAAGTATTTGTTCTTTTTATAATGCATCCCCATCTCTTATTCTTTAAAATGTTTAGTCTTTAAATAGTCTCCTTTTCCCATTGTGTGTATCTGTATGAGATACTTTGCATAGCTGTGACTAAAATATATTGGGTAACACTTAGGGGAAATATCTCTTTTGGTTCATGAATTTAGAAGTTGCAGCCCACAGTCACTTGGCTCTGTGATTCTGTGCCTTCTTTCAAGTAGAACATCATGATGAATGGAGCACATGACCATCAAGTACTGTTTATTCATATTGGAATCTGAGAGATGGAGAAGGGGTCTAGATCAAGAACACGCCAAGGCCACTCCTTTGTGACCCCTAGTAAAATTCCTTCTCTTACAGTTTCCATAACATCCCCTGGCTGTGCCACCATACGGAGATAAGAGCACTGAAAACATGAGGCTATGCAGGACATTTTGTATACAAATCATAATAGCATCTAATTATTTTCTTCACAATAGAATGGTTCATCTATTCACAGGACATTACTGGGTCCTCTTTCCATGAATGAGCAAGGATCAATTAGAAACAAATGAGATTCCACCAGAAGCTTTGCAAAGTGGTTCTAAACCTCACTGCTTGTTATTAACTAATCTAATGTTATTATCAAATTTTGTCATCTCAAAATAGCATATTTCACTCAGAATTGCACATATAATGATCATATGTATGAATATATATGGAATATACTAATAGTATGCACAAAATCATAATTAGAATAAGGTTTCTCCATTAAATTCTACTATGGATTATTGACTCCTATTTTCGTTTCTAAGTAATATTGTTTTAAATCTTTAAGTTCAACATGGCTAAAATGTCTTGTTTGCTTAACCTTAGTCTGATAGTTTACTTTCTCCTAATTCTAAATTACTTTAAGCTTCATTTTATATAATCTAACTTTATTTTTTCAATATTATACTTTAATGAACAGCTACTTTTTAAAATAAACTAAGGATTTTAAAAGTAGGGAGGAAGATTCTAGGCAAGTTCCAACTTGATTGTTCTAAGTCCTGTGTCTGAAGCATGGCCTGTCTCTAGCAACAAGGTCTTAACTTCAACTTCTAGGAGGCAATCAAGGGTTGTGGCAATAGCCCATGTTATATTGGGGTCTCTTGACTACCCTATCCACCAGCTCAAAAGGAGATTTCTCCTGCTGGCACTGTGGTTGTTTTTTCCCTGTTATTGTTATATTTCCTTTAGTTATACACATGCAGATGTACATTTACTGTATGTGTATTTCTCAGTAGGAATTTGAACATTTCCCTCTGGATTTTCATACCATCTGAGTTCACTCCACAGTATAACCTTCCCTCCTTCCTCTAAGCTAAATAGTTCCCCCTTTCTCCATAAAACCCTTAGTAACACCTCTCTCCTACTAACCCCTTCTCTGGAGCTCCTTCATTCTTTTTATATCCACAGTTTCCATTTTCTTGGGTTCCATGATTATATCAGTATATATACTCACATCTAGGTATTTAGAGTGAAGATCCACAAATGACAGAAATTGTACTGTCACTCGTTACCTCACTTAGTTTAACAGTTTCTAGTTCCATTCATATATCTGAAAAATGTAGTACATTTTCATTATCCATTCATCAGTTGAGAGACATTTAGGTTGTTTCTATTTTTTAGCTATTGTGAAAAAGTAGCAACAAACATGGATGTACAAGTATCTCTGTTGTAAGGTGAATCTGGTGTGTTTATGCCAAGGAGTGTTAGGACTCAATTATATGGTGTTTTTTTTTTTTTTTTAAGAAGGAATTTTCTGTACTGATTTTCAGATTGGTTGCACCAGATTGTGATTCCACCAACAGTGGATGAGAGTATCAGAGGAGATTACACAGATGGTTAGGGAGAAAAATCCAATCAAGGATCCTAGAAGCTGCAAAGCTTAAAAAACAACTAGCCCAGTAAACTAATGCTATTGGTGCAATAGTGGCAATTTTCTCTTGGGAGGCCATAGATCCTAAAGAAAAACTTACTTTTCCACATTCCTAGACCAATATGTTTCTTAATTTATCTTAAGTATACATCTTCATGATTACAGACTGATGTACCTTTCACTCCCGTGGGATAAAACACACCTTCTTTTGAGGTGGACTTATCATCAGGCAAGCTGCAGACTACAAAGATGAAGTCTAGTTTACTTAGGGGGAGGGGGTAAGGGCAAAGCTGAGCAGAGAACATGCACTAGGAACTTTGGGAAGCTGCTGGAGCAATATTGGGGGAAGAGCCAGGAACATATAAAAGCCAGCCACGAGGGGCTGGTGCATACTTGCCATTTTGCCATCCTGGGCTTCGTATAAAATGAATGCATCTCTCAACTCTCACCTGAGAAGCTTAATTACTCAGCAGATGGCGATTAACACAGAAACCAAGCATTAACCTATTTGCAGAGAAAATGAGGCTGCAGAATACTCATCCTTGGATAGGTTGCCTATTTCAAATTTCTGCTACCCAAGGCTCTGGTATCATTGCTGAAGTGGAAGTGGAAGTTTGTAATAGGCAGAGAGGGTGGATGACCAAAAAGAAATGCCATTTTCCAGACAGTTGGTCAGTTACTCATATGAACTCTCAACAATGGTGACAGCATGGACAAGTCCTATGCAAGCTCACACTAGACAAAATCTCAGCATGTATGTGGAGAAGTCGGAAAGAAATTCCAACTGAACCTAAAGAACTTTTGGTAAATGATGGCTTCTGGGAGGTCAGGGGGAGAGAGAGTATCTTAAAGGAATGAGACGCTTGGTGGCCCCAATGGATGGACACACACTGAAAGACATGTGGTGACACAAATCAGACAAGATAAACCATATATATATATATATATATATATATATATATATATATATATATGAAAGTACATTAAACTGTCTGGGGATGGAGTAAATGGAAAGGGAGGACATCTAAATACCACCAAACTTTATTGTGTAAATCAGAAAAAAAACAATAAAAATTAAAAATAAGAAATGTAGCAGTAATTGTTTAAACAGCACTCTTAATGCTTGCACTAAGACATTCTTAAATTTTATTTTATTTTGGTAAAGTTCTCTAGTCTACTTTCTTAAGTCATTTATATTCAAATAGATATGTGTGGTTGGTATTTTATCCTATTTATGTATTTGTAATTTTCTGTGGCATTAAAACTTTTCAAATTATTTAGTTTCTTTACATAAGAACCAATATTTTCTGAGAAATTAGGTTTTAACATTTTAAGAATAAATGATTTTTTTATCCATAAGGATGGATGAAAATTGGCTCTTTTAAAATATATGTCTAACTAACTTAATGAAAAATTGAACCCTGCAGATGGCCTGGCCTCTGCTGAAATGTCCAGCAGTCATTGACTTCCTTGCTTCAGTTTCATCAATTACACTCTTAGCAAAAGGGATTTTTTTGTTCTTAAAATTCAAATGGCCTATTTTTATTCTAAATGCTCATTATATCCTGTATTCCAAACAGACTTTTCTTTATGATGTCCTAAATTAAATATTATTATCAGAAAATATATCTTTTCATTTGTTCTGTAAAAATAGAGATCCAAATTATAGCCTCAGGGAAAAAGTGCTACCTAGCTTATTTACACATTAGTAGCTTAACAAATTGCATCTGCTTATTTAGTGAAATTTAATAGGAAATATTTAGAATTTAGTTGTTTTCCTAAAAATTGATAAAAATGAGAAAAGAATATGGAAGAAAACCATATGAGAAAATTTAGAAATGGGACTAGTTCTCTGATAGGTTATCTAATGTAAAGTATGCACAGGAAGTAAATTTAAGCACCAGTTCATCACACACACACACATACACACACACACACACACACACACATACACACACATGTGCGTGTGCTTGTGTCCATTTCAATAATATAGAAGAGATCAAGAAATTGAAGTGGATCACGTATGATGGCCCACATCTTCAATCCCAACATTCATGAGGCAGAAGCAGGTGGATCTCTGTGAGTTTAAGGCCAGTCTTCTAGTCTACATAGTGAGTTCTATGCCAGCTGGGGCTATAGGGAGATCCTGTCTTAAAAAGTTAGAAAGAAAGAAAGAAAGAAAGAAAGAAAGAAAGAAAGAACTTGAGATGGAGTATGCGGGACATGGGAGGACTTGGAGAGTAACTGGGAGGGATGGGAGAATAAAAATACAATGCTCAGGTATGACATTCTCAAATTAAAATAAAATTTCCCTCCCCACACCCTCTTCCCCTTCTAGCCTTGGGTACAAGCCCACGTTTGTTCTTTGTGTCCCAGATCTCTGGACAGTCCCAGTCTGCCCACTGTATCTTGATGCTCTGCACTCTGATCATCTCAATTTTCCAGTCTAATTTTTATACCCTTCACAGGCTGACCCCTCCCCATCTTGCCTTTTGACTTCTGAGAACAGCTTTCTACCTGGCTGTACCCGCTCCTACCATATCTTGGATTCCTGAGACTAGCCTTCTTCCTTGGTAAGTCAGTGATCTCTCCCACTGCACCTTGATTCCCCTGCAGCCTGAACAACTCCAATTTTCCTGCCCCCACACTCTGGGCTTCCTAAGGCTAGCCTTCTACCCTGTCTGCTTAATACTCTGAACAACATACTATGGAGACCAGTCCAATACCTTGTGAAAACCTGAAGCAGAAACTAACTATTATTTCATTCACAAGCAAAAAAAAAAAAAAAAAACAACCATGCTAAAAATATAAACAATAAATACAAACAGAACTAAAATTCAAATAAACAAAAGAAGAATAGATATCCTGTTGAACACACAATCAACAAAATATATCAATATGCCCAAACAGCAGTGCAAAATCACACATAACATGAAAAAATAAGCAAGAGAATATGTGCTCCCCAAACTTTCTGGTCCTGCAAAAGTGCACAACATTGAGAGTCATCCGATGGTGATGGTGAAGAATTTAAAAGAACAATTATAAACATGATCAAAGAGCTTAAAGAAAAATACAGGCAGACAACTCAAAGAGGACAGGGATAAACTTGTGATGGAAGCAAAAATATTGAAGAGCTGGATGGCCCTCCATTGACGAGTGGATAAAGAAAATGTGGTACATCCACACAACAAAGTTCTATGCAGTGGTAAAGAAAGATACAAAATTAACCTAGAAAAATCAGTAGCCTTTCTTTATACCAACAAGAAGCAACTGAAGAAGGAATACAAGGAGACCTTCTGTATTAGTCACTTCTTTTGCTGTGATAAAACACCATGACCAAGGATCTTATAAAAGGAAGAGTTTATTTGAGCTTATGATTGACCGTTCCAAGGAATTAGAGTCCATTGTGGCAGGAGGCATGGCAGCTGGAGCTGGAGCAGCAAGCCGAGGGTCATATCTCGCAATGAGCACAGGAAGCAGAGAGAGAGTGACTGGAGACCACAAGGCTTGTTAAACTCACTAAGCCTGCCCCCAGTGACATACTTCCTCTAGCACAGCCACACCTTCTAAGACCTCCAAGAACAGTGCCACCAACTGGAAACAAAATGTCTGAATACTTAAAGCCTATGGGGGACACTCATTCAAACCACCACACCTTCCTAATCACAATAGCCTCAAAAATAATAAAATACCTAGGAATAAACCTAACCAAAGACACCAAAGATCTCTACAACAAAAATTATAAACTCCTGAATAAGGAGATAGAAGATGACATCAGAAGATGGAAAGACCTCCCATGCTCATGAATTGGAAAAATGATAATATAGCAAAAATGTCCATTCTACCCAAAATAATATACCAATTCAATGCAACTCCAATTAAAATCCCCAAGACATTCTTCATAGGCTTGGGAAAAATTTTAAATTCATATGGAACAACAAAAGACCCCAAATAGCCAAAGCAACCCTGAGTGAAAAGAGCAATACAGGGGGGATTTTCATACCAGACATCAAAGTATATTACAGGGCTATAGTCATAAAATCAGCCTGGTACTGGCACAAAAACAGACCAGTAGACCAATGGAACAGAACTGAACATCCAAATTTGAGCACATACAATTTCAGCCATTCATATTTGACAAGGGGGCCAAAAAGACTCAGTGGAGGAAAGACAGCATCTTCAGCAAATGGTGTTGGCAAAACTGGATCACCACTTGTAGAAAAATAAAATTAAGTCCCTACCTCTCACCCTGTACAAAAATCAACTCCAAATGGATCAAATACCTCAATGTGAAACCCAAAACTCTGAAGGTGATAAAAGTAAACATTGGCAGCAACCTACAAGACATAGCCATAGGAAAAGACTTTCTAAATCAAACAGCAACTGTGCGGGTCAACAATTGACAAGTGGGATCTCATTAAACTCAAAAGCTTCTGTATAGTGAAGAAAACAATAAGATGAAGAGAAAACCCACAGAGTGGGAAGAAACCTTCACCAGTAATACATCAGACAGAGCATTAACATCCAGGATATATAAACTACTCAAAAAACAAAGAAGAAAACAAATGACTCACTCAAGAGATGGAGTAAAGAGCTGAACAGAGATGTCACAAGAGAGGAAATAAAGATGGCTAAGAAACATCTTTAAAAGTGTTCAACATCATTAATAATTAAGGACTTGCAAATTTAAACCACTTTAAGATATCATCTTACTCTGATAAGAGAGTCTAAGATCATGGAAACAAAGGCACCAAATGTTGGAGAGGATGTGGGGAAAAGGGAACACTAATTCACTGCTGGTGGGGATGTAAACTCATACAACCACTATGGAAAGCAGTGTGGAGAAAACTTAAAAGATTCAAAATGAGTCTACCACTTGACCCAGTCATACCACTACTGGGTATATACCCACAAGACTCATCCTACCACAAAGATACATGCACACCTCTGTTTATTGCAACTCTTTTCACAATAGTGAAGAGCTGGAACCAACCCAAATTCCCCTCAAACAATGAATGGATAGAGAAAATATGGTACATCTATACAGTGGAGTTCTATGCAGCAATAAAAAAGATGACATCATGAACTTTACAGGTAAATGGATGGAACTAGAAGACATTATGCTAAGTGAAGTAACATAGTCCCAGAAAAACAAACAACAAATGGTAGCCCTCATCTGTGGATGCTAGCACCAAGTACCTAGTAGTAAGGCAAACTGAAATATATATATATATATATATATATATACTATATACTATATATATACTATATATCTTTTAAACTTGAAAGCAACTGTACCATAATGTGAATACCTTAATGGGATCTAGGATTAACCTATCACTTATTTTCAGACTTTCTAATTGTGATACATGGGGGAGGATATGTATGCATAATTTATAGGAATATAAAATTAAAGGGGAAAATGTGAATTTCAAAAATGGTTTCTGACATTTGTGGATGCTATCACCAAATCCCCAGTTGAAAGGCAAGCTGAACAACATTATTGTCATATTACTTTTCATCTGAAATTTACTGTGCTGTTATAATATGAATCTCTTAACGGGGTTTACAGTTGACCCACCATTTATTTTCAGACTCTTTAATTACTGTATATGGGTGGAAGGTATGTATTCATATCGTAGAGTAATATAAAATTAAAGGGAAAAATGTGAAGGCTTAAACATATTTTGGAATTAACATGCAGTTTATTTTCGAAGGTCATAATTTTGATACATATGTGATGGTTATATAGGCATATGTTGGAGCAATACATCAGGATTATAGCTGACTTTTCAATGAAAACTATGAAAGCCAAAAGAGCCCGGACCAAAGTATTTCTAGCTCTAAATGACCATTGATATCAACACCAAATATTTTAATTACACAAGAAAACCACCTATCATAGTCAAAGGGGAATGGAAATTTTTCCATGGTATGAACAGGGTGAAAGAATTCATGTCTACAAAACCAGCCCTACAGAGAATACCCACAGCAATACAAAAGACTGAAGATAGGAATGAGCATACACAGAGGGTACAGTAAGAAAATAAAGGAAGGTATAATTACAGAAACACAAAAGAGAACCAAGAACAGAAGCTAATTAAAATGACAGTAACAAATAAGCATCTTTCAGTAATAACTCTAAATATCAATGGCCTCAACTCTCCAGTCAAAAGACAAAGGCCAGCGTAATGGATTAAGAAACAAAATCTGGGCTGGAGAGATGGCCTAGCGGTTAAGAGCACCGACCGCTCTCACAGAGGACCCGGGTTCAATCCCCAGCACCCACATGGCGGCTGAGAACTGTCTGAAACTCCAATTCCAGGAGAACTCCAGTTCCAGGGGAATCTGACACCCTCTTCTGACCTCCGCGGCATTGCACGACACGGGTGCATAAACCTACATGCAGACAGTACACTCATACACATACAAAAATAAATAAAATTAAAAAAAAAAAAAGAACATCTGCAGAGCATGGTGGCACACGCCTTTAATCCCGGGGCTTGGGAGGCAGAGACAGGTGGATCTCTGTGAGTTCAAGACCAGCCTGGTCTACATAGCAAGCTCCAGGAAAGCTGAGACTAAAGGGAGACCCTGTCTCAAAAATACCAAAAAAAAAAAAAAAAAAAAAAAAAAACAAAAAAGGAAAAAAAAAACGAAACAAAATCCATCTTTTTGTTGCCTTCAAGAAACTAATCTCACCTTTGAGGATAGGCTCTACTTTAGGATGAAAGGATGAAAAAATATTGTAAGCAACTGGCTCTCTAATCAAGCAAGTGTTGCAGTTCTAATAAGTGACAAAATAGACTTCAAATTAGAACTAATGAGTAGAGATCAGGTGAGTCATTTCATTTTAAACAAACAACCATTGGCCAAGGATATATCACAGTCATGAACAAATATGCACCAAATATGTCAGGACCAGTTTCATAAAAACAGTTCAAGAGAACTATAAAACACAGATTAACCACAACTCAGTAATAGTAGGTGATTATCTCCAATAGGCAGGTCAGCTGAACAAAAAATATACAGAGAAACATCTGAATTAAATGACATCTTACACTAAATAGACCTAACAAACACCTAAGGACTATTTCACACAAGCATCAAAGAATAAACTTTATACTCAGCAGCCCATACACATTTCTTAAAATTGACCACATACTTGTAGTAAACTCCTCCAGTCCAGCTGAAGAAGTTCAGGTCATGGCTGAGAAATGAGGGTGAGTAGATGGCCAAGTCAATACACAGACTTTGGAGTGGGCTAAAAACAGGCAGATTATGAGCTCCCTGCAAACTCGGTTTCCAATATATATCTTCTATCTATATCTATATATATATGTATAAATTGTCTCTGCCCTTCTGCTAACATGCCAAGTGTTGATCATTGGCTCAGATGGTTGACTCAGTAGTTGCCATGGTTAACTTCTGAGAACAGGTTAGACCTGTTCAGCTGGCTATAATCATGCAGCTGTGCAGGTGCGTAACACTAAATATTTCCACCCCTTTGCTTTTAAAAAGAGCGACAAACATAGTGGGAGCCTGAGTGCATAGCTTACACATTGTTGACCCCACCTCTAGCGTTCCGACATTTGACTGTGCCTGTATTAGGTTGTTCTGATTAGCAGGATCTTACTCGTCATTTGCTAACCAGCCACTGAGAGAAGCTAAGAACAGCTTGTCTGAGTGGGAGTAGAGGCATGGGAGTTTATCCTCATGAGTCATAAATGGCAGATAGCCAAATGCAAACTACGTCATCAGGAAAAGCTCAATGAGAGCTTGTGTTGACATCAGTAGTCAGGACCTGGGACATGGTCTCAATAACTTGTTACTAGCCACAGGTAAAAATGGAGCAGGCATCTGAGGAGAAGACAGAGGCTGGTGGTGGTGGCACACACTGGCAGGATTTGCTGAAGGGGCAGAGGAGGCTGAGAAGGCCCCAAGTGACAAGGGGTGAGGGGTCAAGGATAGCCCATATCTGGGACCAGACCTAGATAACAAAAAATCATTTAAATAGACCGGTCATGCATTCAACTGCCTAGGACTTTAGTTGAGCACGCAAAAGAAGTAGTAAACATTTGATAAAAAGATATCTATGGTATTCAAAATTTTGGACTATAAATTCATTTTTAAAATGTATTTATTTACTTATTTTTTTATATGTATGACTGTACTGTCTGCATGTAGGTTGGTGCACCCGTGTCATGCAATGCCACAGGGGTCAGAAGAGGGTGTTGGATTTCCCTGGAACTGGAGTTAAAGATGGTTTCAGCTGCCATGTGGGTGCTGGGAATCAAACCCAGATCCTCTTTAAGAGAAGTCAGTGCTCTTAACTGCTGAACCATCTCTCTAGCCCCATAAATTCATTTTAAAATATGCATATTTTAAAGTTTGCATATGCAAATGTAGTCTGTCATGCCAAAATGAATAATTATGTGCACATAAAGGATGGAAACTTGAAGTGGCCACTTTGTTTGACAGAACCAACATAAGACAGTTACAATGACTGACAAACATACACAAAGACTTAGACCAAGAAGACACTAGACACACCTCACATATAAAAACTTAGATGCATGAAGAACACAACTACATGAATCTTGGACACATGGAAAGACAGTCACCATAAACACAAAACATGAAAAGGTTGGATTCCCTTTTTCTTTAACGTTTTTCAAGGGCATCATAGAGCCTTCCTGGACGATTCCCTTCTGTAGCAAACCATGGCTGCTACGGGGATCAGGTGTCCATGTCCAAAGAGGGAAGAATGCTTTTTGAGGGTACCCACAGCAGCTTCCTGGAGTATTCTAGAAAGATACAAGCAAGGCTTCAGCCTTGTGTGAATAGGGGTCACACTGCTACTGTTCTGGCTCACTTTATTGCCAAGGAGGGCATTGAGAAGATTAGCAAAGGTGTTAACCCAGTGGAAATCAAGAGAGGTGTGATGCTAGCTGTTGATGCTGTAATTGCTGAACTTAAAAAGCGGTCATTGTCACCAAAGGCGATGCCATGATTTTGAAAGGAAAAGGTGACAGAACTCAAATTGAAAAGCGTGTTCAAGAAATCATTCAGCAACTGGACATGACAACTAGTGAATATGAAAAGGAAAAACTGAGTGAATGGCTGGCGAAGCTATCAGATGGAGTAGCTGTGCTGAAGGTTGGAGGGACAAGTGATGTTGAAGTGAATGAGAAGAAAGACAGACTGACACATGCCCTCAATGCCACAAGAACAGCTGTTGAAGAAGGCATTGTTCCAGGAGGGGGTTGTGCTCTGCTTCGTTGCATCCCAGGCTTGGTTGGACTCAATAAAATCTGCCATTGAAGATCAGAAAATTGGTATAGAAATTATTAAAATAGCACTGAAAATTCCTACAGTGACTGCTTTTAAGAATACAGGTGTTGAAGGCTCTTTGGTAGTTGAGAAAATTCTGCAAAGTTCCTCAGAAGTTGGATACGATGCTATACTTGGAGATTTTGTGAACAAGGTAGAAAAGGGAGTCACTGTTCCAACAAAGGTTGTAAGAACTGTCTTTCTGGATGCTGCCGGGGTGGCACTCTGTTAATTATCGCGGAAGCTGTAGTCACAGAAATTTTTAAAGAAGAGAAAGACGCTGGAATGGGGCCAGGAGGATGTCGTCCATGTAATGTATTTACAGGACTAAGCTAAAACATGGAAGGTGGAGGCCACATAATTTGGACATATGGTAGGGATTTTTGTTGGATGTAATGGGGACCAACTTGCAATCTTTGGCCCAATGGAAGCCTTTTCCACATTTGGGACAAGGAGTCTTGGGTTTGGTGAAGGGATTTGGGCAAGATTACATAAAGTGACCCTTCCTGCCATATCTCCAATAGACAGGGAGCTTGGAAGGTTCCTCTTATGGGAAAAGCTTGTAAAGAGGCAACGAGTGCCTCAAAAGGAGCTGAAGCAGGGTTAAGGTCACAGGTGGAAATGATGCATTTATGAAGGTCTTCATTACATACTGACCCAACAACATTACAGGTGTGAGAATTCATATCTTCCCAGGCAAGCTCTTTGATCAGGGCATCTCTAGCAGGGCCAGGGTGCAGGTGGCCATCAACAGCCACAGTGACCCTGATGAGAAAATCAGAAAAATGTACACCTGCATGTTGAACCAAATTGCGGAAGTAACAGGCTTTTGTGGGGTGCAGGACTTAAGGCTTTGTAGGGCCATGTCTTTAATTTGGTCAAAATACTGAGGGATACTAATAATGGAATGGCTCACGGGGTCAGTAAAGTATGTCCAAGGTTATGGGGATCTTATAATGTATGTTAGTGCGGGCCTGACCTTCTGCCATGGTCAATTGAAGGAATGTTGCAGGGTCAAGGACTGCCTTAAGCAGGGTGTACAAATTGTAATTCATTTGAAAGTTAGTTGCCCATTGGGTGAGAACTTGTTTGAAATAAGAGGAATCAGGGCCAGCTTCTTGTGCTGCTTCAGGAATAAGGGATAGGTCAGAAAGGGAGGTGGGGAGCCAGGGCCGAGAGGCAGTCTTGGGACCCACATTAATAGGGAATGCATGCAAGTGTGAGGGTGGATGAGGGGTCTTAGTAGGGACGGCTGAAGGTAGTTTTGTGAATTGGGAGCAGGAGGGGAATTCTCTTCATTTGATTTGAAATCAGGTATACAGAGAAGGGCCAGTTTTTCTTCAGTGTTTTTGTAACAGTATAGATCATCCTCCACCGAGGAGCCTTTAAAAAAGGCTTACAATTATGGCGAGGGGGTTGCCCATGACAGCAAGGGAGAGGGTGGGCAGACAAGTGCTTGGACTGAACTAGGACAAAGAGTGTGTGTCAGATCCAAAAGTGTCTTGTGCTTAGTGGAGGACTTCCACTAAGCACAAGACACGTTAATCCCTTGGCTGTATGTCCTCATGGTGACTCCTGTCTCTGGAGTGGCGTCTCTTTATATACAGAGGCCCAGGTTATGAGCCCTGAGTGGATCAGCTCTTATGAGGACTCGCCGGAGGATCCAAGAGGTGGAGCCACCAGTGCTATTTGGCACAGCACTGCAGGTAGGAATGTACCTCCCTAACAAGAAATAAAGAGGATGATAAATTGAAAATGAAGGGAAGGGGGCCATGGCCTTAAACACAGAAAACACAAAGGGGGTCTACTCACCAGGAATCGCAGACGTCTCACAAATGCCGTCCTGCAAACTCGTTTAAATCAGGGATATATAATTGTCTCTGCCCTTCCGCAGACATGCCAAGTGTTGATCAGATCGCTGACTCAACTGTTGCCATGTTTAACTTCTGGGATTAGGTTAGACCTGTTCTGTTCGACAGACAAAGCGATAATCACACTGGTGTGCAGGTCCATAACGCGCTACAGTACTGAGGCACAAAATAAGTCTCAACAAAAAAAGTGTAGTAATTCTATTTCTATCAGACCTCGGTTCCATAAAGCTTAGCATCAACAGCAAAAGAAACTCTCATAAGTACATGAACTCGTAGAGATTAAACAACACTCTCCTGATTGATAAATGGGTCAAGGAAGAAATCAAGAAAGAAATAAAAATATTCCTGGAACTGAATAAAAGTGAGAATACTATACAAGAAAACCTCTGGGACACTTAAATTAGTCATAAGAGGGAAGTTTATAGCTCTAAGTGCCTGCAGTAAATATCACGAAAAGCACATATAAATGATTGAATATTATAACTGAAGAATCCGGAAAGGCAACAACAAACCAAATCCAAACCTACTCAATGAGAAGAAATAACAAAACGCAGAGCAGAAATTAATGAAATAGAAATGAAAAAAACAATACAAAGAATCAATGAATCTAAGAGCTGCTTCTTTGAAAAGCTAAACAAGATAGACCATTTAATCAAAAGCCCAGTTAATCAAAAGAAAGAAAGCAAATCCATTTGAATACAGCCAGAGACGAAAGTGAAAACATCACAACAGACACAAAGAAATAAGAAACTTAAAAAGGACAACTTAAAAGAAATGATAATCTATTAAATTTCATCTGACCCAGTCATACCACTCCTGGGTATATAATCTCAAGACTCATCCTATCACAGAGATACATACACACCTATGTTTATTGCAGCTTTTTTCACCATAGCAAAGAGCTGGAAGCAACCCAAGTGTCCCTCAACCAACAAGTGAATAAAGGAAATGTGGTACATAGACACAACAGAATTCTATGCAGAGGTAAAGAAAGGTGACATCATGAACTTTGCAGGTGAATGGATGGAACTAGAAGCCATTATGGTAAGTGAAGTAACACAGTGCCAGAAAAACAAATGAAGTATGGTGTCCCTCATTGTGGATCTTTGCATCAAATCTCTCTTTATAAGGCAAACTGAATAATTCCTGTTTATTTCTTTGGTTTTTAGTAAATGTAATACTGGATGTTACTCATCAACTTGCTATGTAAAGTAGGAATGTAAAGTAACATTGTTTCTTTACCTGCATACAATTTTAGTATCAAAATGTGAGCCCCTAAACATGTTTTGGAATTAACCTATAGTTTATTTTCAGATGTCATAGTTTTGGTATATCTGTGGCATCCGTATAGGCATATTTTGGAATGACATAAATTGGAAGGAACGACAACAACAAAGACTGTGTCAAAGAACTGACTGAAACAGCAAACTTCTACCCCAAACAGTAAACACTGGCATTGGAAAATTTTAAAAAGACTGAGAAAAAAGATGAAAGACATGTATGGCAGAATGCATGAACTCTGGTGGGGTGGGGGCAAAGAAAGGGATTTGGGAATAAATTTTATTAAGAAATGTTGTATGAAATACACAAAACTTCAATAAAAATAAGTTTTAAATAATTAACTAAAAAAAATCTAGGAGAATCCATCAGAATTAATGCTGATTTCTCAGTGCAAACAATGAAAGCCACAAGAGCTAGGATTAAAGTATTCCCAGTTCTAAATGACTATTTACTTTACCCAGAATACTTTACACAGCAAAAATGTCTATTACAGTTGAAGGAGAATGGAAATTCTTTCATGACATAAACAAGATGAAAGAATACATGTACAGAAAACCAACCCTTCAGAAAATGCTTGAGGCAATTCAAAGAACAGAGGAAAGGAGTGACTGTTCCCAAACAGAAAGAGAAAGTAATTAAGGAAGGTATAACTGTGGAAATACAAATGTAGACCAAAAATGCAAATAGAAACTATGGGAAGCAATATACATCTCACAATAACTTTACATATTAATGGTCTGAACTCTCCAATTAAGAGACACAGCCTGGGAGAGTGGATTAAGAAATTGAATCCATCTTTTAGTTGCAGACCAGAAACCCATCTCACCTTCAAAGATAGGCACCATCTTAAGATGAAAAGATGGAAAAAATATTCCAAGTAAACGGTACCAAAAATCAAAGGCAGGAGTTGCTATTCTATCAGACAAAATAGACGTCAAATTGAAACTAATCAGAAGAGATGAAGAAGGTTACTACATTCTTATCAAAGGAAAAATTAATCATGAAGAATTCACAATCATGAATTTATATGCACCAAACTCTGGTGCACTGAACTTCATAAGCACAATTCTGCAGGATTTCAAGGCACAGATCAATCCCAGAACAGTAATAGTAGGAGATTTCAAAACCCCACTGAGTCCATTAGACAGGTCAACTGGACAAAGAATAAACAGAGAGACATCTGAAGTGAACAGTATGATACACCAAATGGACCTAACAGGCATCTACCAAATATTCCACCCAAACAGCAAAGAATACTTTCTACACAGCACCCCATGGAAGGTTCTCCAAAATTGACCACATTCTGGGACATAGAACAACCTCAACAAATAAAAAAATAATCAAAACAATTCCATGCATTCTATCAGACCAGAGTTCAATAAAGCTTAATATTAACACCTGAAGAAGCTCTAGCATCTACAAGAATTTATAGAGACTATACAGTGCACCCCTGAATAATGAATGGGCCAAGGGAGAAATAAAGAGAGAAATAAAAGTATTCCTGGAATTAAATGAAAAGGACAATACAACACAATAAAATCTATGGGGTACTTTAAAAACAGTCCTAAGGGCAGGAGAGATGGCCTAGCGGTTAAGAGCACCGACGCTCTTGCAGAGGACCCGGGTTCGATCCCCAGCACCCACATGGTGGCCAAGAACGTCTGAAACTCCAATTCCAGGAGAACTCCAGTTCCAGGGGAATCCGACACCCTCTTCTGACCTCCGCGGCATTGCACGTCACGGGTGCACAAACTTGCAAGCAGAAAATACATTCATACACATACAGAAATAAAAAAAAAAGCAGTCCTAAGATGGAATTTTATAGCCCCACGTGCCTACATAAAAAAAGACAGAGCAAAAATTAACGACCTAATACTGCAACTACAAACATTTGAGAGGCACAACAAATGGATCCTAAACCCAAGAGACAAGAAGAAACAACAACAACAACAACAACAACAACAACAAAACAGAGCAAAGATCAATGAAATACAAACAAAGGAAACAATACGAAGAATCAATGAATCTAAGAGCTGGTTCTTTGAAAAGGTAAACAAGATAGACAGACCTCTAAGAGCAACTCCAAATTAATGAAATTAGAGATGAGAAGGGAAACATCACAACAAATAATTAAAAGATCCAGACAATCATACAGGAATACTTCTAAAATCTATACTATACTAAATTTGAAAACCCAAGAGAAATAGTTGAATATCTGAAATCATGGAAGTCACCAAACCTTAACCAAGAGACTGCCAGCCTAAACAGATACATAATATATGAGGAAATTGAAACTGTAATAAAAATCTTCCCAACTAAAAAAAGCTCAGGCCCAGATGGATTCATGGCAGAATTCTATTTAAAGAGGACCTTCAACCATTACTACTCAAATTATTCAAAATGATAGAAACAGAGGGAAATCTACCAAATTCCTTCTATGAAGCCAGCATTGCTCTCATACCAAAACTAGGTAATCATACAACCAAAATAGAAAACTAAAGATCCATTTCATTAATGAACATAGATGCAAAAATTCTCAATACAATACTTACAAACTGTATATAGGCACAAACCAAAAAGGTCATCCACCATGACCAAGTCAGATTTATATGAGAAATGCAGGGAAGGTTCAATATACATAAATCAATAAATGTCATAAAACGCATAAATGAACTTAAGACAAAAACCACATGGTCTTCTCAATTGATGCAGAGAAGGCCTTTGATAAAATTCAGCATGCCTTCATGTTTAAAGTTCTAAAGGTAATTGGACTGGAGGTAACATTCCTCAACATAATTAAGACCATATAAAACAAACAACCAACATCATTCTAAATGAGGGAAAAGTAGAAACATTTCCCTCAAAGTCAGGAACCCCAGAAAGGCTGCCACCTATCTCTACCCCTTTTCAATATAGTTCTTGAAATGCTTGCTAGAGCACTAAGACAAAAAAAGGAAATTAAAGGAGTACTAATTGGAAAAGAGGAGGTCAAACTATCCCTTTTGGCAGATGACATGATAGTTTACCTAAGGGATGCCAAAAATTCCAGAAAGCACCTAGAAACAATAAACAGTTTCAGTAAAGTGGCAGGTTACAAAATTAATCTAGAAAAATAAGGGGCCTTTCTTTATGCCAACAACAAGCAACTGGAGAAGGAATACATAGAGAATTTCCCATTTACAATAGCCTCAAAAAATATCTTGTAAAAAACTTGACTAGAGACACAAAGACCTTTACAATGAAAATTATAAATCCTTGAAGATGGAGATTGAAGAGGACACCAGAAGATGACAGGAACTCCCATTCTCATGGATTGGAAGAATTAATATAGTAAAAATGACCATGCTACCCAAAGTAATACATGGATTTAATTCTATCCCAAGTAAAATCCCCATGACATTCTTCACAGACTTAGAAAAAAAAAATCTTAAAATTCATATGGAAAAACAAAAGACCCCAAATAGCCATAGCAATCACAAACAAAAAGCAGTGCAGGGTGGATTATTATACCAGACTTCAAAGTATATTACAGGGCTATAGTCATAAAAAGCCTGGTACTGGCATAAAATACATACCTGTAGACCAATGGTCCAAAATTGAAGATTCAAACTTGAGTACATACAATTTCAGCTACCTCATATTTGAAAAAGAGGCCAAGAAGACACAATGGGGGAAAGACAGCATCTTCAGCAAGTGGTGTTGGTAAAACTGGATCACCACTTGTAGAGGAATAAAACTAAGACCACACCTTTCACCATTACAAAAATCAACACCAAATGGATCAAAAACCTCAATGTGAAACATGAAACTATGAAAATGATAGAAAATGCTGGCAGTAACCTACAATATATAGGTATAGGAAAAGACTTTTTAAATCCGACAAGAGCTTTGCTGTTGTGTGTGTTGATCAAAAATTGACAAGTGAGACATCATTAAACCCAAAAGAAACAATCAAAGAAGTTAAGAGAAAACACACAGAGTGGGAGGAAACCTTCACTACATCTGACAGAAGTTTAACATCCAGATTATATAAATTACTCAAAAATCAAAGGGGCAAGAAAACAAGTGACCAAATCGAAAGATGGAGTAAATAGCTGAACAGAGGCTACACAAATGAAGAATTAAAGATGGCAGAGAAACATCTCAAAAAGTTTCCAATGTTGCTAATAATTAAAGAAATGCAAATTAAAACCAATCTACAATTGCATCTTACCCTGATAAGACTGGATATGACCCAGAAAACTAAGGATATCAAATGCTGGAGAGGTTATGGGGAAAAGGTAACACTAATCTACTGCTGCTGGGAATGCAAACTCATGAAACCCTTATGGAAGGTAGTATAGAGAACTCTTAAAATTAATACTCAGAATGAGTCTACCACCTGACCCAGTCATACCACTCCTGGGTATATACCCACAAGACTCATCCTAGCACAGAGATAAATGCACATATATGTTCATTGCAGCTCTCTTCACAACTGTGAAGAGCTAGAAGCAATTCAAGTGTTCCTCAACCAACTAGTGGATAAAGAAATGTGGTACATCTACACAGTGGAGTTCTGTGCAGTGGTAAAGAAAGATGACATCATGAACTCTGCAGGTAAATGGATGGAACTAGAAGCCATTATGGTAAGTGAAGTAACACAGTGCCAGAAAAACACAGGAAGTATGAAGTCCCTCATTTGTGGATCCTAGCACCAAATCCTTATATATAAAGCAAACTGAGTAAGTTTATTCTTTTTTAGTAGATATTATACCACATTACCTGATGTTACTATTTTAAAAAAGTACATTAAAACATATCAGCTTGCTATGTAATTTAGGAATGTAAAGTAATAATTTTTTTAGCTACATGCATCTCTAATGTTAAAATGTGAATACTTAAACTTATGTTTTGAAATTAACTTATAGTTTATTTTCAGACTTTGTAATTTTGATATATGTTTGGAGTGTATATATGCATATTTTGGAGCAGCATAAAATTAAAGGGAACAACAACAACAACAAGACTTGTTCAAAGAAATGATGGAAACAGTAAACTTCTGCCCAAAACAGTGAACTTCTGCATGGAAAAATTAAATAAGATGGAGAAAATGATGCAAGACATATATGCCAGAATGCACGTGTTCCAGCAGGGTTGGGGGCATGGAGGGGGAAACGGATCTAAGTTTAATTAAGACATGTTGCATGAAATGCATAAAAGTTCAATAAAAATAAGAAAAAATAAACAAGAAAATGTAAAAGAAATGGATGCATTTCTAAATTCATGGAAACCACCAAAGTTAAACGAAGAAAATATCCACATCTTATACAGATCCATAGCATATAAGGAAATTGAGAGGATCCTCCCAGTTTAAAAAAGCAGAGGTGTAGGAATGCGACTTTGCCTGGCTTGAGGTAAGGAACTGCAAAACCCTGCCTCTGGGCTTCTCCGTGAGTTCGGGGTTGGCCATCATTCCTGCCTACCCTATTTCTGCAAAGTTCCAGACACTGTTGACCTCTTCCTTTGATGTATTGATCAAAGTGTCACATCTCCAGTTTGCTGTATACACAAAGGAGAGCTCTATTGCCCCCGTAAAGCCAAGATGCCCACTGTATGCACACTTAGGTTCTGTTGTCTCCAGGGGGAGCCTCGTTGGGCCACACTGTTCCAGAGTATTCCCCAACAGATAAACATTAACAGTTTGTGACAACTGAGCCTTTTAAAATAAGTAAAGATGGGGAGATGTTGGTATTCTTTTTTTTTTTAATTTTTCATTTTCTATTGATGCTTTGTGTATTTCATACATCATTCACCAACTCAGTTCAGGCTCATTTCCCTTTCCCTTCCCCCACTCCACCCCACTCCATCCCAGCTCATGCATTCTGCCATAACTTTCCTGCATCTTTCTCTGTTTTGTTTTTTCATTTTTTAACAATAAGTGATAATTTATGAGTACAAGCATCCTTCATGTAAAACCAATTTGCAAGCAGTTGTGCCCAAACCCACACAGCCCCCATGGGTCCCACCATCCAGCAGGGGGGGGGGGCTTGTATGTTCAATCAAGTTGATCAAATGAGTGTCCAGACTATATTGNTCCTTTCTTTTCTTTTTCTTCCTCCTCCTCCTCTTCCTCCTCCTCTTCCTCCTCCTCCTCTTCTTCCTCCTCCTCCTCTTTTTGGTGTGTGTGTGTGTGTGTGTGTGTGTGTGTGTGTGTGTTACCTGCAGAGGCCAGAAGAGGGCATTTGATCTCCTAGAGCTGGAGTTGTAATTATGAGCTGCCCAGTATGGGTACTAGGAACTCGGAAGAACAGCAAGCATTCTTTTTATATTTTTTTTTTGGTCTTTTTGAGACAGGGTCTCCCTGTGGCCCCAGCTGTCCTGGAACTCACTCTGTAGATCAGGCTGGCCTTGAACTCACAAAGATCTGCCTGCCTCTGCCTCCCAAGTGCTAGGATTAAAGGCGTGTGCCACCACACCCGGCAGAACAGCAAGCATTCTAACCAACAAGCCATCTCTCCAGGCTCTGCATCCCTTTTTTCTTTTTCTTTAAAGTGTTTTAGTTTATTTTTATTTTGTGTATGAGTGTTTGCCTCCATGTATGTAAGTACTCCCATGCATACAATGTCCATGAAGACCAGAAGAGGATGTCAGATCCCCTGGAACTGGAGGTATAGACAGTTGTTAGCTTCTATGTGAGTACTGAGAACAGAACCTAGGTTCTCTGCAAGAGCAGCCAGTCCTCTTAACCACTGAGCTATCCCTCCAGCTCCTGTTCTGTTGCTTTTTTGATACAGTGTACCATGTAGCCCAGGCTGGCCTTGAACTCACTGTACGGCCAAGGATGACCTTGAACTTCTAACCATCTAGCCTCTACCTCCCAAGTACTGGGATTACAAGGATGTGCCACCCCTCCCAACTTGTGAGACTGCTTTTACTCATGAAGGGTAGGGGAAGATTTTTCAACTAAGAGTTGGGTTTTTTCTTAAGGCATGTATCATCTGCCTGTGTAGTGTATATGAGTTTCAGAGGACAGGAAGGCAGCAGCTGCTCTGGAGGGAGGTTGCCAGTGCCAAAGCCCAGCTAGAGATGACCTAAGACCTCTGTATCCATCTCAGAGAAGCTACTAGGAGGCGAAGTTTTGTCTGGACCTTGTACTTTCATCAGAATCAGACAAAGAAGCACATGACTAATGGGTCTAGATTTGATTGGAAAATTTTGTATGAAATGCACAAAGCTTCAATAAAAATTGGCTTTGAAAAAAAAAAGCACAAAACATGGGGGTTGGAGAGATGGCTCAGTGGTTAAGAGCATTGACTACTCTTGCAGAGGACCTGGGTTCAATTCCCAGCACCCACATGGCAGTTATTAACTGTCTTGGGCTGGGTGGGGTGGCACATGCCTTTATTTTATTTTGTTTATTTATTTTTTTTGTACTTTTGAGACAAGGTTTCCCTGTAGCTCCAGCTGGCCTGGAACTTACTCTGTAGACCAGGCTGGCCTTGAACTCACAGAGATCTGCTTGCCTCTGCATTCTGAGTGCTGGGATTAAAGGCATGTGCCACCATGCCCAGTGATTCCCATACTCCAATGAGCATAGACACAAAGATTTTCAACAAAATACTTTAAAACTTCGTACAGACAAACATTCAAAAAATCATCTACCATGATCAATTTGGGTTTTATTCCAGAGAACCAGGGATGGTTCAATGGATGGAAGTCAATAAATGTAATAGAGTGTATAAATGGACTTAAATCTAAAAATCACATGGTCATATTAATAGTTGTAGAAAAATCTTTGACAAAACCCAATATGCATTCATATTGAAAGTCCTAAGGGGAATTAGATGGGAAAGAACCTATCTCAACATATTTAAAGCTATATACAACAAACAGACATCATTCTAAATGGAGAACTAGAAGCTTTTCCATTAAAAATGGTAACTATATTATAGTACTATAGTCATAAAACAGCCTGGTACTGGTAGGAAAACAGATACATATATTAATAGAACATGATATAAGACTCAAACATAAGTGCAGGCAATTTCACACCATCTGATATTTGACAAAGGTCCCAAGAACACACAATGGAGAAACAATAGCATCTTCAACAAATGGTGCTGGCAAAACTTGATCTCAACAAGTATAAGAATGAAATTGAATCCTTATCCTTTACCCCGAACTAAAGTCAATTCCAAATTGATTAAAACTTCAATATAAACCCTGAAACTCTAAAATTGCTAGAAGAAAATGTAGGCACTGACCTACAAGATAGAGGTGTAAGATAAGAGTTTCTAAATTGAACATCAGTTGCACAGGAATTAAGATTAACAATTAAGATTAACAATTCTTGGTAACACAGGAATTAAGATTAACAATTAAGATTAACAATTCTTGGTAACACAGGAATTAAGATTAACAATTGACAAGTGGGGGCTCATTGAACATAAAATATTCTGTACAGCAAAATAAACAACTTAGGAAATGAAGAAGAAACCCACTGAATGGGAGAAAATCTTTACCTGCCATGCATCCAGCAGAGGATTAATATCCAAAATATACAAAGAGCTAAAAAAAGAAGCAAGAAAATAATAAATAGATAAATAAATAAATAATAAAAAGATGGGTTAAGGATCTGAAAATAAAATTCTCAAATGAAAAAATAAAATGACTAAGAAACACCTTAAAAATCAACATCCTTAGTAATTATAGACATGCAGGTAAAAACCATATTAAGATTCCATTTTACCCAAGTCAGACTTGTTAAGGTCAAGAGAACAAAAGAAACCAAATGCATGGAAGAATGTGGAGAAAGGGGAAAGCTCTTCAGCCCCACTTTCCATATTATTTTAAGCATAGTGATTCAGCTTATTAAGACAAAACATACCTGCCTGGAAACCAATCTATATTTTACCTTTATTTATAGCACCTTTGTGACTCTCAGCAGCAAAGCCTATCATTTGCTTTTTTTCTTACTACTATTTGTTATTAGAGAAAATTTGTCACAAAAGGGGAGTTTGGGGGCTGGAGAGATGACTCAGTGGTTAAGAGCACCGACTGCTCTTGAAGATGATTCAGGTTCGATTCCTAGCACCCATATGGCGGCTAAGAACCGTCTTTGACTCCAGTTCCAGGGGAATTCGACACCCTCTTCTGACTTCCACAGCACTACATGGGTGCATCAACCTACTGCATGTATGAATGTCTGCATGACAGTACATTCATACACATAAAAAATAATAAATAATAAATTTAAAAAAGGGGAGTTTGACTTTGCAGTATCTGTTCTGAAATGCACTGTTATTAAGAGCACACTCTGGGCTGGAGAGATGGCCTAGCGGTTAAGAGCACCGACCGCTCTTGCAGAGGACCCGGATTCGATCCCCAGCACCCACATGGCGGCTAAGAACCGTCTGTAACTCCAATTCCAGGAGAACTCCAGTTCCAGGGGAATCTGAGACCCTCTTCTGACCTCCGTGGCATTGCACGACACGGGTGCACAGACCTACATGCAGACAGTATATTCATACACATACAGAAATAAAAATAAAAAAAATTAAGAGCACACTCTCAGAATATTTATTACTATAGCTAAAATGAGGAACTGAAGAAGGAATCCCAATACATGCACATGCATTTAGGCACAAGGCCACTGAGCAGGTGTGAATCACTTACATTGATGGAATGAATTATTTGAAGCTCTTCAGAGAACTCACACATTCTTTGACCTACACAGTACACATCTCTCCTTAGATTTTAAAAACTTTCTTATTTATGTGTGTCTGTGTCTGTGTCTGTGTCTGTGTGAGTATGCATAAGTGGTTTTTGGCACCTATGTCAGATCCTCTGGAGTTGAAATTATAGACAGGTGTGGGTTTCTGTGCTTGGGTGCTGGGTACAGAACTCCAGTTGTCTGGCAGAGCAGCATGTGCTCTTAACTACTGAGCCATCTCTGTAGCCCATAAGTCCCTGTTCTATACACTGGATGTGTCAACCTTATTTAACCATTTGAGGTCCCTAAGGGGTCTGAAACAAATGCTCATGCAGCTCTCTCCCCTGTCTTGGTCTGGGTTGGTCTTGAGGTTTGGTATATGTTTAAAAATTCCCTGGTATGCTTACGTTTTGCCATGGATACGAAGCATTGCTTCAAACAATAGTAAATTACAAAGCAAGTTTTCAGAGAGCACAATCTAGTTTCCTTTGCTTAATTGGCAAACCAAAGGAATAAGTTGAAAATTAAAGGGAAAAATATGAATTCCTAAACATATTTTGGAATTAACTTACAGTTTATTCTCAGAGGTCATAATTTTGATGCATATACATGGCTGTATAGGCATATGTTGGAGCAATACAAAGGGTAGGGAAAAACAACAGCATAAAGACTGGGTTAAAGAAATGAATGATACAGTTAAACTCTGCCCCAAACAACAAGCCTCTGCAGTGAAAAACTTTGAGAAGACTGAGAGAAAGATGCAAGATATGTATGGCAGAAGGCATGGGCAGGGGTGGAATGGGGACAGGGAGAGGGGAATGTGTCTGATTTTGACTGAAAGATAATGAATGAAATACACAACTCATCAATAAAAATATTAAATAAAGAAAATAAAGGGTGTAAAATATATTCTTAATTTTTTTAACTTGCTATGTAATGTAGGAATGTAAAGGGATGTAATATTTTTTCTTTACCTGATTGCAACTTTAGTGTCAAATTGTGAATCCTTGAACATGTTTTAGAATTGACCTGTAGTTTATTATCAGATGTCATAAGTTTGGTATATGTGTGCCATGTGTGTAGGCATATTTTGGAGTGATACACATTGGAAGGAACAGCAACAAAGAAAAAGACTGAGTCAAGGAATCGAATGAAACACTAAACTTTTGCCTTAAACAGTAGACTTCTGCACCCCAAAATTCAAGAAAGACTGAGAATGCATGAGCTCTGGCAGGGTGGGGAGGAAAGGAAGGGAAATGGGCCTAAATTTGATTAAGAAATCTTGTATTAAATACACAAAACCTCAATAAAAAAGAAAATCAAGAAAAATCTCACATAGTTTTATACATGGTTTTTATCACACAGATAATTTTTTAATATAAATAATAAATTTAACCTGACTCACTGACTCTGAGCAGATATGTATATGACAGAGAATAACTAATTACATCTATATCCATTAATGTGAATATGTTGTTTTTATATTTTTCATTTATTACATTCATTTTTTAATCTTTTATGTGTATGAGTATATTGCCTGCATATATGTAAGTGCACTCATGTCATGCAGTGCCTGCAGAGGTCATAAGCGGGTGTTGGATTTTCCCTGGAACCCTAATTCTAAGGAAAATGAGAAACAAACCTGGTTCTTCTGCAAGAACAGCCAGTGCTCTTAACTGTTGAGCCATCTCTTAAGCCCCTGGAAATATATTTTTTAATAATAAAATATCTTTTACTCATCAAAAGAAAAGAAAATAAGGGAGGGTGTATAATATATTCCTAATTTTTTTCATTCTGGCAGATATCATTATCTGTGCAAGATTTAAAATGAACATAGAACATTTATCTCCAGTAAAGTCTGAATTTACCCAGTAAGGTTTTTTGAAACAACATTATGTAGTTAGTAGTTATCTGTCCTTTGTAGTTGGGGAACAAACCAAGATTCATTTAACTTATTGTTTATGTTAAAAAAAAAACAGATCTACATTTTATTATGGAGATTACTGCCCTCGCAAAAATCTCATAAATATATATTGCAAACAAAATGATCATTTTGTCATGTCCTTATAAAAACTTTTCAAAAGAATCATAATTTACAGTTTATGTCTTGCACAAGAGATTTTCTTTCAAAGTTTTAAAAACAAAAGAATGACAAATACCTACTCTTTAATTGGGTAACATTATATTAAATCCACTGGCTGTTTTATGTTGGGTTGATTTGAATTTAATCCTTTCTTAAGGTATGATTATAAAGGATGTTCCAGGCTGATTTTAAGTCCATTCTATGAAATAGCTAGTAAATCCGCCCATAATTAACTCACCTTAAGCAAACTCAGAAAGAAATGCCCTTTCTGGATTCTCTAGCACTGTCAAGAAAAGTCGCCCTGCATTTGATTGGCAAGACAATGTTTGTCGATTAAGCCATTCACCTATATTTTTGTGAACTTTATTTAGTGAATTGTTCTTACGTGTAAGAGTTCCTAAAGAGTCACTTAAGGGAATCAATTAGAATTAGTTTTTGCAGGCTCAAACTCAGAGGTTCCTAGGCAAAGCAGTGGATATCTGCAGGCTCTGAGAGAACTTCTGTGTCCATCTGCAGTGCATGGTGGCAGGTCACACCTGAGAAGGTGGGCACTGTATTCTCCTCATTCCTAGGTATTCTGGGAAAGCATCTTGTGTAGTTTTCCTCAGAGGTGTTTGTAGGGAAGCTGATGATGGTCCAGAGTTAGCTTTAGTTATGACAGGAGTCAGCATCTGTGTCCTGGGATTTCATCTGAAGTCCATTTTTAATTTTCCCTCTAAGCATCAGGACCTCTTCTCTAGTGAAATACTTTCTGTTTAAAGGGTAAAACCTTAAATGCGTATTAGTACTTTAAAAAAAAATTTAAATATCACTTACGATTTTAATTGATAGGTAATTATTGGATAGAAGTACAGGGTATGATATGTATGTTTTAATCTGTGTTCAACATATAGGATGATGGCTAATTAACAAATTCATCACCTGGAATACTGATTTGTTTTGGTGAAAGCACTTAAAATGTACCCTTTAATTAATTTTGAAATATGCTGTCAATGACAGGAAAATAAATTTTCCAAATTGACCTCTAAAAATGGTAAATAGAGCTTTTATTATTTCTTATTTTTTAAAATAATAATTAATAAGTAATGAATACAAGCATCCTTCATGCAAAACCAATTTGCAATTAGCTATGCCCAAACTTATACAGCCCAGTCTCCATTGTCCAGCTGGAGGGGCTTGTATGTACAAATATGTTGATCAAATAAGAGTCCAGTCTATATTGCTGTAGTTTCACAATTTACCCCAATTGCAGCCCTTACATTCTATCTCGCCCCCTCTTCCCCCTAGGCTTTAGAAAATGGGCACAAGTGGGTGAGAAACAAAACAGTCTACTTTCTCTGGAGATGTAGTTTTGGACTCTGATCAGTTCTGGCTGTTTCCTTTCATGGGTTGGCAGATTATCCAGGAAAAACTTTTTAATCCTACTAATGAAGCACAAGCAATATACAGGCATTTAAACAGTACTAATTATTATGGTGGGTTATGTTGGTATAGACACAGATGTTTGGATGGTATGCTAATCTATGAACTATAGCTTTTCTGTAAAAGATGACACAAGGTCTTTGGGGCTGGAGAGATGGCCTAGCAGTTAAGAGTGCTGACTGCTCTTGCAGAGGACCTGGGTTCGATCCTCAGCACCCACAGGGTGGCCAAGAACCATCTGTAACTCCAATTCCAGGAGAACTCCAGTTCCAGGGGAATCTGACGCCCTCTTCTGACCTCCACGGCATTGCATGACACAGGTGCACAAACCTATATGCAGACAATACATTCATACACATAAATAAATAAATAAATAAATAAATAAATTTAAAAAAAGCATTTTTTTAAAAAAAGATGACAAGGACTTACTGTGGCTTATAACATTTCCTAGCCACTAGTGGATGTAAGCTTGTGGTATCAGCGTGAATTATTCCTCCAAGAAGAGAGATAATAGTCAATTAGATTTGGGATATGCAGACATATGGCTGCCACTGCTGCACAGTATTTCCAGGCAGGTGAGGTGTATCGTATGCTGATGGAGGAGTCTTGCTTGACTCAAGGAGACCAATATTTGCTTTATTGATTTAGTGGCCTTTGGTATTACTCTCTAGCATTCCAGAGACCAGCTGTACACTTGCAAGTGTGGTCTCGATACATCTTTCACATGCTTACACCAGGCCTTCTACAGCAGGGCCTTACTGCCTCTCTTCTTGTGGGTATCCCAGTTTACAGGCAAAAATCATTTACCTTTTTTTTGGGAGGGGGGCTTGGATCCCCTAGCCAACATCTCCTTGGTAGAATAATCCATTGCTGATATCAGAGCTCTCCTGTATTAATATATTTTGCTTAAAAAGGTCGGCTCTAATTTACAGTTAGGGAATGACTTCATTACCATCATGTTTTTCTTTGTTCTATGAAAAGGAGGTAAGAAAGTCTTTCATATTAAAACTTTGTGGCACCTGGAAGGTAAAGTTCATTAGAACACATTATAAACAGTTGTTACAAATAGGATGCACAGAGGAGTTTGATGCCTGTAGCAGGCTGAGACTTTTCTTCCTTTTAATATTTAGATGGGCCAACTTTTCTGCTGGTATTTCTTGGTATATCCTGCACAATGCAAAGCTGTATCTTTTCTTTCTCAGCTATTAAGTTGGTGATGTTTTGACCTGTGGGAACAAGCAAATCTTTTTGCATAGTTAGTTTTAAGATTTAAATTGATAAATTTGACAAAAGTTTTAATATATAACTGTATCCCCCCTGTTTATTTTAGGTTTTTGTTTTTTGACCCATGAATCTCAAAAAGGCAGTTGTATTACACATACCTATAGGCAGGAATCAAGGTGTAAAATTTTATTAAAATTAGCCAAGCTGTTTATCATTGTATGTTGTTAATCTGGGAAGCAAACTTAATTACTTTAGTTAAATTATCATATAGGTAAAAGAAAATGTTACAAGATGATACTGTACAACACAAAAATTATAGAGAACATTTGTTTTTTTTTATTAGTTTTTATTGATGCTTTGTGCATTTCATACATTTTTCCAATTCAGTTCAGGCTTATTTCCCTTTCCCNTGCTGGAGAGGTTGTGGGGAAAGGGGAACACTCATCCATTGCTGGTGGGAATGTAAACTTGTACAGCCACTATGGAAAGCAGTGTGGAGAACCCTTAGAAGACTCAAAATGAGCCTTCCATTTGACCCAGTCATACCACTCCTGGGTATATACCCACAAGACACAACTTACTGCAAAGATACATGCACAGCTATGTTTATTGCAGCTCTGTTCACAATAGCAAAAAGCTGGAACCAGCCCAGGTGCCCCTCAACTGACGAGTGGATAGAGAAAATGTGGTACATGTATACAATGGAGTTCTATGCAGCAGTAAAGAGGGACAACATCATGAACTTTGCAGGTAAATGGATGGAGCTGGAAGACATTATGTTAAGTGAAGTAACACAGTCCCAGAAAAACAAACGACAAATGGTGTCCCTCATATGTGGATGCTAGTACCAACAACCCAGATATAAATATTTCTCATGGAGAGGGAGGCATAGTAAAAGAACAACAGAAAGACTGCATCAGAAAATGGACTGAAATGGTGAATTGGAAAGGGGGGATGGGTGGGAGAGGGACACGGGTGTATATTCGATTAAGGCATATTTAATTGACGTGAGCTCAGCAAGTACCCAGTTTCGCCTAGACACTGTCTACAGGACACATGGTGTTTTAGGACTTAGTAAAAGTAAAAGTAGGGCTGGAGAGATGGCCTAGCGGTTAAAAGCGCCGACCGCTCTTACAGAGGACCCGGGTTCGATCCCCAGCACCCATATGGTGGCCGAGAGCCGTGTGAAACTCCAATTCCAGGAGAACTCCAGTTCCAGGGGAATCCGAGAACATTTGTATACATTAACCACAAAGTTGTTGTTATACAAATTATAAGTAAAACAAATGAGTACAACAATTTATATTTCCAATTAGGTTAAATGTATTACCTTTTTTATTAAAACCTTTTAACCAATGTTGTTTATATAGACATCTTAGTCCTAAAATTACCTAAAATTACCAAAGTTACCTAAAATTACCTAAAATTACTAAGTCCTAAAATACCATGTAATATGTAGACAAAGTTTGGGCAAATTTGGATACCTGTTAAACTCACATCAATTTAATATACACTAATCAAATATAGACATGTGTCTCCCTCCCAACACTCCCACCCCTCAAAATTCACCATTTCAGTCAGTTCTTTGATGCAGTCTTTTCTGTTGGTGTTGTTTTTGTTGTTCTTTCCAATATGGCGTTAACATTCACAGATGAGGGATACCATTCGTCATTTGTTTTTCTGGGACTGTGTTACTTCACTTAACATAATATCTTCTAGTTCCATCTATTTACCTGCAAAGTTCATGATGTCTTTTTTTTTTACTTCTGTGTAGAACTCCGTTGTATAGATGTACCATATTTTCTCTATCCACTTGTCAGTTGAGGGGCATTTGGGTTGGGTCCAGCTTTTTGCTATTGTGAACAGAGCTGCAATAAATATAGCTGTGCATGTATATCTGTAGTAAGATGAGTCTTGTGGGTATATACCCAGGAGTGGTATGACTGGGTCAGGTGGTAAGCTCATTTTGAGTCTTCCAAGGGTTCGCCACACTGCTTTCCATAGTGGCTGTACAAAGTTACATTCCCACCAGCAATGGATGAGTGTTCCCATTTCCCCACAACCTCTCCAGCACTTGGTATCATTTGTTTTCTTGATCCTAGCCAGTTTTATTGGAGTAAAATGATATCTTAAAGTGGCTTTAATTTGCATTTCCCTGATTATTAGTGATGTTAAACATTTTTTAAGATGTTTCTCAGCCATCTCTAATTCCTCACTTGTGAAGTCTCTGTTCATTTCTTTGCTCCATCTATTGAGTGGGTCATTTGTTTTCTTTCTTTTTTGTTTTTTGAGTAATTTATCTATTCTGGAAATTAATGCTTTGTCAGATGCTTCTGCGGTGAAGGTTTCCTCCCACTTTGTGGGTTTTCTCTTCACTTCCTTGATTGTTCCCTTTGATGTACAGAAGTTTTTGAATTTAATGATGTCCCATTTGTCAATCATCAACCATACCTCTTGTGTAGCTGCTGTCTGATTTAGGAAGTCTTTTCCTACGCCTGTGTCATGTAGTCTGTTGCCAACTTTTTCTTCTATCGCCTCCAGAGTTTGTGGTTTCCTGTTGAGGTCTTTGATCCATATGGAGTTGACTTTTGTACAGGGCGAGGGGTAGGGGTTTAATTTCATTCTTCTACAAGTGATGATCCAGTTTTGCCAGCACCACTTGCTGAAGATGCTGTCATTCCTCCATTATGTCTTCTTGGCCCCCTCATCAAATATAAGGTGGCTGAAATTGTATGTGCTAAGATTTGTGTCTTCAGTTTTGTTCCATTGGTCAACAGGTCTGTTTTTGTGCCAATACCAAGCTATTTTTATGACTATAGCCCTGTAGTATAGTTTGAAGTCTGGTATAGAGATACCCCCTGTATTGCTCTTTTCACTCAAGTTTGTTTTGGCTATTTGGGGTCTTTTGTTTTTCCAAATGAAATTAAAGATTTTTTTCCAAGCCTGTGAAGAAACTCTTGGGGATTTTAATTGGGATTGCATTAGATCTGTACAATAGTTTTGGGTAGAATTGACATTTTTACTATATTCATTTTCCCAATCCATGATCAGGGGACATATTGCCATCTTCTGATGTCTTCTTTAATTTCCTTCTTCAGGGGTTTAAAATTTTTCTTGTAGAGATCTTTGGTGTCTTTGATTAGGTTTGTTCCTAGGTATTTTATTGTTTTTGAGGCTATTGTGAGTGGGAAGGTCTCCTTGTATTCCTTCTTCAGATGCTTGTTGTTGGTGTAAAGAAAGGCTACTTATTTTTCTAGGTTAATTTTTTATCCTGCCACTTTACTGAAGCTCTTAATCATTTCTCAGAGTTTTCTGGTGGAGTTTTTAGCATCCCTTAAGTAAACAATCATATCATCTTCAAAATGGACAGTTTGACTTCCTCTTTTCCAATTAGAACTCCTTTAATTTCTTTCTCTTGCCTTATTGCCCTAGCAAGTGTTCCAGGCACTATATTGAAGAACAGTGGTGACAGGGGGCAGCCTTGCCAAGTTCCTACCTTTAAAGGGAATGCTTCTGTCATTTCTCCATTTAGGATGATATTGGTTGTGGGTTTCCTGTATATGGCTTTGATTACATTGAGGAATGATCCCTCCAATCCAATTCCCTCTAGGACTTTAAGCATGAAGGGATGCTGGATTTTGTCAAAGGCTTTTTCCACGTCAATTGAGATAATCATGTCGTTTTTGTCTTTCAGTCCATTTATATGTTTTATGATATTTATTGATTTTCATATGTTGAACCATCCCTGCATCTCTGGTATGATTCCAACTTGGCCATGATGGGTGATCTTCTTGATGTCAGTTTGTATGCAATTTGCCAGCAGTTAGAATTTTTGCATCTATGTTCATTAATGAGATGGGTCTATAGTTCTGCTTTTTGTTTGTATCTTTGCCTTGTTTTGGTAATAGAGTGATGCTGGCTTCATAGAATGAATTTGGGAGATTTCCCTCTGTTCCCTTCTAAACAATTTGCATATTAATGGTTATAAGTCTTTTTGAAATGTTTTATAGAATTCTGCCTTGAAACCATCTGGGCCTGGGCTTTTTCTAGTTGGGAGGTTTCTTATTACATCTTCAATTTCTTCATATATTATGGGTCTGTTTAAGCTGTCGATCTCTTCTTGGTTGAACTTTGGTGATTCCCAGGATTTCAGATATTTGTAAATTTCTTCTAAGTTTTCAAATTTAGTAGAGTATAGGTTTTTGAAGTATTCCTGTATGATTGTTTGGATCTTTTCAGTTTCTGTTGTGATAGTTCCCCTTTCATCACAGATTCTATTGATTTGGAGTTGTTCCTTCTTTCTTTTGGTTAACTGGGCTGGGAGTCTGTCTATCTTGTTTATTCTCTCAAAACACCAACTTTTGGATTCATTGATTTTTTTTTTTGTATTGTTTTCTTTGTTTCTATTTCATTGATTTCTGCTCTGATTTTTGTTATTTCTTACTGTCTGCTGCATTTGGGGTTCATTTGTTGTTGTCTCTCAAGTGTTTTAACTGCAATGTTAGATCATTCACTTGTGCTCTTTCTGTTTTTTTGATGTAGGCACTCAGGGCTATACACTTCCTTCTTAGGACTGCTTTTAAAATGTCCCATAGATGTTGTTGTGTTGTATTATCATTGTCATTCAGTTCCAGGAATGCTTTTATTTCTTTATTTATTTCTTCCTTGACCCATTCATTATTCATGAAAGTGTTGTTTAGTCTCCATGTGTTTTTGTAGGTTGTAGGGCTTATTCTGGTGTTGATATTGACCTTTATTGCACTGTGGTCTGATAGAATGCATGAGATTATCACAATCTTTTTGTATTTGTTGAATTTTTTTCCTGTGTCCTAGTATGTGGTCTATTTTGGAGAATGTTCCATGGGGTGCTGAATAGAAAGTGTTTCAGTGGAATATTTGGTAGATGTCTGTGAGGTCCATTTGGTGTATTATATCATTCAGTTCAGATGTCTCTATGTTTATTCATTTTCCTGTTGATCTGTCCAAAGGGTATTGAAGTGCCCTACTATTAGTGTGCTGGGGTTAACTGTGCTTGGAGGTCCTGAAGAATTGTCTTTATAAAGTTTGGTGCACCAGAGTTTGGTGCATATATATTCATGATTGTGAAGTCTTCATGGTCAATTTTTCCTTTGGTAAAGATGTAATGGCCCTCTTTGTCTCTTTTGATTTCTTTTACTTTGAAGTCTATTTTGTCTGATATTAAAATAGCAACACCTGCTTTCTTTTTGGTACCATTTGCTTGGAATATTTTTTCCATGTCTTCACCTTAAGTTGGTGCCTCTCCTTGAGATTGAGGTGGGTTTCTTGTAGACAGCATATAGATGTGTTTTGTTTCCTAATCCAATCTCCCAGTCTCTGTCTTTTGATTGGGGAGTTTAGTCCATTGATATTTAAAGTTATAATTGAAAGATGCATGTTGCTTCCTTTCACCTTATTATCCACTTGGATTTATTGGTCTTGGTTTCTACTTCTGCAGTTATGTTTTTATTAGTTTTTCTTTTTAGGCGCTTGGGGATAGTTGCTAGTCTCTCCTGCCCCTTGAATTGCTTCAAGTATTTTATTCTGTGATTTCTTTAGTATTTCCACTTCCTTTCAAAGTTTCTCAATCACTTCTTGGTGCTCTTTACTTCGCTGGTTGGCTTCCTTTTTCAGTGTTTCCACTTCCTTCTGGTGTTTGTCATTTTCTCCCTCTAGTTCTTCTTTCTGAAGTTTGTCATTGTCTCCCTCCAGGTCCTTCTTGAGTTTTTCATTCTCTCTCCTTAGTTCTCTGTCGTGTTCTTTATAATCTTTAATTTCTCTGAATAAGTCTGCAATTGTTCCTCTAAGATCTGTTTCTTGGGTCACCTCCAGGGGGATCCCACTCTAGCAATCTCCTATAAGGTTGTTAGAGCTTGGTGTGGAATTATCCTGCACCTTTCCCATGTTGTCCCTTTGTCATGTCCCTGGCATGTGGGTTTTCCTTTTTTTGCCTGTATTCCAATGTGAATCACAAATGTCTTTTCACTGTGTTGAAGGCTTGCTTCCTTCAGATGCCTTTCTTTCTTTCTTTTATTTTTTTCTCCTTGTTTATGGAGTGTTGACTTGTCTAGGTTTCAGGCTTTCAATTTTGTTTATATATTGGAAGTCTAATTCACTCTTCCCTTTCTGTTCTAAAAGTTCTCCAAAAAAATCCACTTGGACACTCTCTCAGCAATTCCAGTTGGCGGGGGTGGGGGGGTATGCCTGACTTAGCCTGCAAAACAAGGGTGGCTCCACCTGGTAGGGCTCACCCAACAAAGGTTTAACAGGCCCACGTTTGATCCCAGCTAGCAGGGTGCCTCCACCTCACCAGCCTCACAAGACAAAGATTTAGCTATCCAACAAACCAATGAATCAATTATCAAGCAATCCAAGAATACATCTATCCTAAAATCTGCCTGGTTCTACCTGTGCTTCAGGTGGTCCTTGCTAGTCCCTGATCTAACCACTGCACACTCAAGTCTCACAGTGGCCTAAATAGAGCTTTTATAAGAAAAATGAAAAAGGCCAACACATATATGAAAAAAATGCCTATTATCAGTAATTGTCAGGGAAATGTAAACTAACATCAAAATTCAATATTACTTCATAGTTGTTAGAATAATTATCAGGGACAAAATATTAATTGTTGGCAGGTATGTGGACAGAAGGGAATCCTTGTTTATAGTTGGTGTGAATATAAATTAATAAACCAGCATGGAAGACAGTAAGATGGCTACTCAGAAAACCAAAAATCGAATTAACATATGATCCCAGCAATCCTGCTGCTGGTTCATATCCAGAGGGATTTAAATTGGGGCACTGAAGTAGTACCTTCATTCTGATTGTTCACAGTATCTAAGATACAAAAGACATTAGAATTTACCACATTTTCTCTATCCACTCGTCAGTTGAAGGGCACCTGGGCTGGTTCCAGCTTTTTGCTATTGTGAACAGAGCTGCAATAAACATAGCTGTGCATGTATCTTTGCAGTAAGTTGTGTCTTGTGGGTATATACCCAGGAGTGGTATGACTGGGTCAAATGGAAGGCTCATTTTGAGTCTTCTAAGGGTTCTCCACACTGCTTTCCATAGTGGCTGTACAAGTTTACATTCCAATTAAATTAGAAATATCAAAGAGGAATTTAAATTCAAGCTCAAGTTTCAGAAAACGGGATCTTTTCTGGAAAAAGTAATGGAAGAACTCAAAGTGTACTTATACAGAGTATTAAAGATGGATGTATATATATATCCATATATATATCCATCTTTAATATATATATTTCCATATTTAATACTCTGTAAAAGTGCCCCTTGAGTATATATATATATATATATATATATTATGTTTACACCCTAAATATCTTAAAAAAAAATCCAGATCCTTCAATTTGGCATTACATTGAGGGACCTGGAAGACATTTTGCTAAACGAAAATAGTACGCTAGACCCAGCAAAGAAAACATTGCTTTTTATTACTTAATGTAGAATGAAGACTGAATAACAACCCAACCCCTCAAAGACACCAAGACAAGGAAACTGTATTGACCTTGTGGGAGGATTTAAGGGAGAAGAAGAGCTGTGTATCAAAGAATAGACAAAAAGAAAGTTCATAGAGTGAACAGGTTTAAAGATCTAACACACAACAGGAGGACCAAATTTAGTAAAACTATTTTACTAGGGATTTTACTAGGGATTTTTGTGAAATAAGTTTTCAGTGGCCCTGTCATACATGTGAAATAGTAGATATGTTAACCTGCTTTGCCACAGTTTAGGTATTTCCTGCATGTTCTTCTTGTGTCTTTATCCTTCTCAAGACTCTATTCCATATCAAAAGCCAAGTAACCTTCTACTGCCTTTGATAGTAATCTGGACTTTGCTTCTGAGGACATTTATTTCCAGAAAACGAAATTCCATTTGAATTTTTCAAGTAACTAAGAAATGGTTCCTTTTCTTCACGATTTCTTGGAGTTTTTAAAATCAATGTGTTCTCCAACAGGATGTGCTGTTCATTATTTCCTAAGCTGCGTAGATCATTAGTCTCTCTTTGTGGAGCATTCTTAGACTATGAGAAGCATGCAGTTCTTCAGATGGCAGACATGTTGCTATGTGATCTTCCTCAGTGCCTCTGGATCTGTGGGTTTTTGTTTTAATTTTTAACTACTTTCTTCCATATACTCCAAAAGAGCCATTCTGAGCTTTTTGGAGACAGAGATGTCTGTACCATATGTCTGTCCTTATTTTGCAACGTTTTCTCTGCTTAGAACATAACATGACTAGTGTTCCCACTCCAACCTATATTTTTATTTTGAGAGGTTTATATTTGTTATTGCATTTGTCTTACTTTTTCCTTTCACTACATTATCATTTTATCTGCTCTATTTTATTAGACTACTCAACAGTATGTTTTTACCAATACAAAATTCATTTTATAGTATTACCTTTCTGAAGAGGTAATAACTATGAATCAGTCTCTCCAGAATTGGTCTTCGGTATATGACAAATCAGTGAATAAATGCATACATCCATTTTAATTTGAACTGATATTTTCCATGCTGGTTGTCCTGAATGAAAGTGAAACTTAGTTTTTACAATCTCTATATTCCCCTGGCATCAAGATTAAAATTTTAGAGCAAAAAAATTTTGATTCCATACATCACATCAGCCATGGATTCATGTATTCATTGTTTCAACTGTTGTTCTTTCTTGAGTGGTACAGAATACCCCAGTGTTGCTTCTGGATGTACATATTATTGAAATTAAGAAAAAATAGATTTTAATAGGACCCTGAAATAGAATACTTAAAATTATTAAGAGATTTTCTGTGTTTTATAATTTAGTTTCCTTGGAAATAAATCCATCTCAGAGAGCCCACTTTATTTAACAAACACACATGATATTTACAATGTATGTGAATGTGAGAAATTTAGATATATCAGCTTATCTAATCTTTATGAACAGTCTGCCACGAAGAGCATCTTGCTATCTGTAGTTAATAAATGGCCTAACACAGGCATAGGGGTGAGGTAAATTCCAGGAATGAAACTACTAAAATATCAATATAGAGCTTCATTCCAATCAGCTGGGTTCCTAGGACTTGCACTTTTATGGGTCTTAGCCATTCTTCCATTGTGCTCTAGCATTTCAGTATTTTTTTTTAATTTTATTTATTTCTGTATGTGTATCAGTGTATTGTCTGCATGCAGGTTTGTGCACCCATGTCGTGCAATGCCGCGGAGGTCAGAAGAGGGTATCAGATTCCCCTGGAACTGGAGTTCTCCTTGAATTGGAGTTTCAGACGGTTCTCGGCCGCCATGTGGGTGCTGGGGATCGAACCCGGGTCCTCTGTAAGAGCGGTCGGCACTCTTAACCGCTAGGCCATCTCTCCAGCACCGCATTTCAGTATTTTAACTTGTATGGAAGACTCACTGAAACATTCTTACTAAAATGTATCACTTTATGAATTTTCTCAGATTATTTGTGAAAAAAAAATTAGACAGTTCAATGCTAGTGAATAGGGTGAAATTTACCTTTCCCAAAGAAATCATATGGACTTTGAATGTTGAGAAAGATTTTGAAATAAAGAACCTGATGAATTATTTCCTTAAGTCATAACTTTTAAAAATAAACATAACTGGACTATGTTTTAATTTTACGCTCAATGAAATCTTTAATTTTTTTGATTGATTTATTTTTTATGTGTATAAATGCTTTGTCTGCTTGTATTAAGTGCACCCATATATGTGGTGCCTGCATAAGCCAGAAGAGAGTGTCAGATTCCCTGGAACTGGAGTAAAAGACAGTTGTTAGCTACCATATGGACGCTAAGAACTTAACCAGGGTCTTTTTCAAGAGCAGCCAGAGTTCTTAACTGCTGAGCTCTCTCTCTAACTTACACTCAGTGAAATTTAAAGCTCATTAAATCAATGTCAAAAGTTGTTATATGAGACCAGTCTACTAAATACATGCTAATTCTATGCTCAGTAACTCTATTTGATGATAGAACAGTCAAAACAACGGAGCTTCAAGTTTGTAGGAGGGAATTGTATGACTAGCAGAAGATTTAACAATAAAGGGATAAGAATTTTATCAGGGAAGGTTGAATTCCATCTGTTTGGTCACATTGAATACTCATTGACTAGTAAAATGTCTTGGGGTGGAGAGATGGCTTAGCAATTAAGAGTACTGACTACTCTTGAAAAGGACCCAGGTTCAGTTCCCGAGACCCACATGGAAACTTAACTGCCATAACTCCAGTTCCAGGCGGTCTGTACTTTCTTCTGACCTTCTCAGGCATTGCATGACATGAATGTACTTACCTACATGCAGGCATCACACTCATATACATAAACTAAAAATAAAATATTTTAAGTGCCTTGTAGATATTAATAATTAATGGCTAATGTTGAAGATGGCTTTAAAGAAAAGAAATAACAAAGGGATGTGAACAAAAATGTTCAAAAAATAACCGAAGTGGAAAATACAAATATAGAGAGATAAAGAAGGAATAATGGAAACAGCCACAGTCATAGAACAGTAAGAATCTTTAGGAACTTGAAAATTGTCATCTCATTTAATCGCTACCACAGCCTTTGTGTGTGTGTGTGTGTGTGTGTGTGTGTGTGTGTGTGTGTGTGTGTGTGCCAGTTTGGGGTTGATTCTTCTTCCTTCAACATCCATTGTTGTTCTTCCTCTTGAAGTGGGGCTTGTGACATTTCCCTCATTCTCCTTGACATGCCAACTGATTTTGCCATTATGCAGATCTGCTTAGACTCCCTTATCATGGGGATTTCATGGGTACAGCTTCCCTATCTTGTCTAGAATGTACTAATTAGCACCAGGTGTGTTGCCCCTCTAACTCTTAAGTTCTTTCTCCCTCCTCCTCCACAACATTCCTGAGCGTTAGGTGTAGAGGTTGTATTATAGAGATATCCCTTAGATCTTGACACCTCACAAACACTCTCTGCCTTTGCTCTGTTGTGGAACTTTGTAATAGTCTCTATCTATTGCAAAAAGTAGCTTCTTTGATCAGGGATGAGAAGTACACTTCTCTGTAAATGTAAGGATATATACTTAGACTCTAGGAAGAAATTACATTGGCCTAGGGAACTGACAGAAGCAGGATTTTCTCTAAAGTCAATGGCCTCTTCAGCTATGAGTACCTGACTATGTTTACATTACCATGCATGATTTCCTTCCCACTGAGTGGTGCTCAAATCCAATTATACATCTATTGATTACCCCCAAGATAAAAAGGCCAGTATTATGCCAAAAGATAGTTAGCCAGGCCAGTCATTGGTGTGGCTCAAGGAATTTACAGCTGGGTATGATTGTTGATTGGTTTTCTCCCTTGTAGTCACATTTATATTATTTTTCAGGAGGCTTATTAAATACTCTATTTGTCTTTGGTCTTTCATTCTGTGTAATCCTTATTTATGTATTTTTCCTCTCTGTTCCTGTATAGACTTGTTTCCTCTCTCCTTAGCTAAAATACCCCCCCCCCACATTTTCTCAATTTACCCCTTGATAACTCTGATTTCCTACCTTCTCTCAAACTCCTCATTCTTCTTTCTACATTATTACTTTCCATTTATTAACAATTCTTATGTAGAAGATTTGGAGTCGAAAGAGTTAGTGTTTATGATATCTGACAATTACTTCTAAACTTAATGCTGTCCGAGAAAATATTCCATCTAGTTTTCTGGGTGGTGTCATTTTGGATTTGTCACAAGGAGAGACTGCAAGAGTTGTCAAGATTTTTCAAGATTAAAAATAGGATAAGAATTTAACAAAAACCTAGATGTACTATTCTCTGAGAGTGAAAATTTCAAAAAGGCAAAATCATCCATCTTGCAAAGGCATTTTGCACCAAGTAAATTATGGAATAATTTTTGCAGAGAAAATTTTTACATCAAATCAAATCCATCCTGGTAACACAGTCATACTTCATGGGGTGAAAATATAATTGACCATAATTATTGTTGCATGTTGACAGATAAAATAATATCTAATTAGTATTTATGGAAGGTTATTCATGTAGTTTAGGATTTGGACAAAGTGTAGCATCACTCATCACAGGGGATCGCTGTTCAATAATTAATTTTGACCACTTGATATGTATGTAACACAATGTGGAATTATAAATGAGATTCCTAAATGCTGATAGATTTCATTTGCCTAGTTTATATAGCTTATTCACCACTCTGTTCATAAAGAACCTACTAGGAACAGAATCTTACTGGCTATGTTAATAACAAAATGGAGAAAGTAAAAGTTCATTAGTCTGTGGAGCAAGGTGTTAAGCACCTTTCATCTTAGTCCTTGGAAGTCAGAGGCAGGTGGATTTCTATATGCTTCAGACCAGCCTGGTCTAAGTAGTGATTTCTAGGACATGTGAGACTACAGGGTGACCCAGTTAGAAAACCTCAAAAAAAAAAAAAAAAAAAAACCAGTAACAACAAGACTCCATCACTCAGACTCCTGCTTTCTTCAATCTGAATCGTGCATATGTGTTTATAGCTCAGACATAACTCTTTGTTCCTCCTTGAAATATAGTAGATCCATGGTAAGATGTTTATTAAATTACTTCCAATTTGTCAATGTGCTATACCTTTTCCATGCTATATAGTCTTTTCCTGAGGATGTCTATTTACTTTTAGATCTGGGTTTGGAAACTGCTTCCTCTAGGCATTGTCTCCTCATGTCAGGTTGAGTTTTCTATACTTCCCCTATGATCTCCTAATCATAACAACATGATAATCTTGTGTTGTTGTTGTCCCATATTTAAAAATCCATGGAAAAATAAACTGCACAAAACTGGAAGGCATCTTCCTCTCATTGTTCTTATATCCCCATGTATTTAATAATATTTATTTAATATCGATTACATGCCATCTACTGCTCTAAGAAGTGAGAAAATAACTATGAACAAAACACAAAACCCTTCTTTCATGAGGTTTAAAGTATGTAGTGACTCAGATATTACTAATAGTATCCATGTGAATAAAGAAAGATACGGGAATAACAAAATAGATAGGAGTATCTATCTAAGGTGATCAAGAAGGTCTCTTTGACATACAGATTTTTGAGCTGATAACTAGTAAAACAGTAAGAAAAACAATGCTGTAAAGTGTGCCTGGAAGAGGGAAGAGAGAGTAAAAAGAGCCAGCATTGAACATGTGTTGGATGTCCTAAGATCAAGAGACTCTTGATGGTAGAGAAGAATGGTGGTGGGAACACTGGGTAGACAATTTGACAGCTAAGGTCAGAAAGGTTTCTAAGCTCAGATTATGTCTTAATATCTTTTTAAAGGAAACATGCGTTTGTTACTCTGTAGCATTTTAGTGTGAAGCTCTTTATTGGCATGATTGAGCATGGGTAAGGATGGGCCAGTTCAGTAGTGAGTGGGTCATGTTAGACAAGGATATTTCTTCAATGGTGATAGGATGGGCACACTGATGGATTTCCTATGATCTTATATGTATGATTAGTAGTCATGGTTATTTAATAAGTCTAAAAAGCCTTTTATACAATTTAAAAGAGTACAATGATATTTATAAAGATGTTTGGGTTAATGCCTTAATTACTTATTTAGTTAAACATGTACATGATTGGTTTTATTGGCTATGTTGCAACATTTTAAAAATTTGAAATAAGACAAATTATTGAAAATCAAAATGCCAGTGTGATCTATGTGCACCTCTTCTTCCTTTTTACATAAAGCAGTCATGCTTAGTTTGCTATATGCCTTGCTCTTGTCCAACAGAAAGCCTCATCGCCATTCATCCTCCTAGAAAAAGTTACATTTTCTTTCACAAAACTCCAATATTAATATGTACATTGGAGTTTCTTTTTCCTTTTCTCTTATCTTAAAATAATAATGAATGAATGAAAGTGAATTATGTATCCAGCTCGGAGGCACTGCTGAAAGACCCAGCTTGAGCAATATGCTAATTCTGATTTTAGTGTTCTTATCAAGCCAGCGGGTCCATTCAGATTTAGGGAAGCACTGTGAAAGTCTTTTGTTGTCCTGCTGCACAAGTTTTCTCTTATGCAAAAGAAAAAAGATTAAGTTTTTTTTTTTATAATGGCTTAACCAGAGGCGATACCAATATTGTCTGTAAAGTTCAAGCAATATATCTTTGAAGCATTTGAATAATATTAGTATTTCAACTTCATATAAGAGAGAAAATAATCTACAAATGTAAGGATAATACAGTTTTTAAATTTCCACATGCCATAGGATTTTCGTTCAGTTTTCTGACAAAGGACTCCAGAAATAAGGATGGTTGAGTAGGGTATGATGTAAAGGCACAAAGTCTGCCTTGATAGATACAATTTGAGTTTCTTATGTGTTGCTGATTTATTTGACTGAATAAAGCCTTGCTGAAATCCTCCAACCAGCATCAAAAGCTTCCTGTGTCATTTTCAAATGAGCAGTTTTCTTCTATGTCATTCAACCAAGCAACATGCTTTCTTAATTTTGCTTCATATTATTCTTTTTCAAGATAAATCCACACTTTGAGGAGAGGTAAACATAACCTTTCAATATCATGTCCTTCTGGGAATCCTTCTGATACTACGGTGCTTCTTTAAATGTCAAATTTCTTTCACTGACAATTTTTACATCAGAAAACAACTTCAGCAAAATTGGAACATTTATATTTTCCCAGATTTCATTTCAACCTACCGAAAACATATCTTTCAATATATCACTATGGCTTATGGTCTTATATCTGAATTCCCAAGTATGAATATGTTCAAACTATCAATTGCTTGTTCTCCTTTGCATATATAATGCATTTAAAGTTTCGTTACTTCTTGCTACTTATTAGAAACTATCAAAAGCTGAGTGCTGTCAGCTACTGTATCACAATAGACTAGTGCAAACATGTCCATTTGCTAATTAGTCTGGCAAATCTAATATATGGCAAGTTATGTTTAATAAAAAATAAAACTATTGCATAACTGATTGGAAATAAACTTTATGAAATAATGAAACAACTTTATTAAATAATAGTTTTAAATTAAATAAGTGTGCTTTCTATGAAAGATCTGATCATACACTCCCACTCATATGAAATGCCCTGAATACAGACATCGTCATACACCTACATATGACAAATATCTTCCTCCTATTTTCCTCTTAAGTTTGTCTACATTGTAGATAAAATGTATCAGGTCTTGATGTCTGTCAAGTATTATTGAGATATTTGCTAAAAAATTTTGTCTTAATAGTTTTTGAAGAGAGAGTTCTGGTTGTTAATATAGGTAAGGTCTATGAATAAGCTACATAAATTGAGAAAACCTATTTTCTGCTAATAAAAACACAATAGCTAGACAAATATAAACAGCAAGTTAATAAAATTAAAAAGTTGGGGAGAAAACAGAAGCATCATACAAAAGAAATTGTTAATGATTCTCTAAGTTAATGAGTAAATGTAGTATCCATTAAAATCTATTAGAACATTTTGATTGAGATGTAAATGATGAGAAAGAACCAGTGAAGGGCAAAACATATAAGAAGTATATGGTGAGAAAGAACTGCTCAAATAAAAGAAAAGAAAGCAGACTACTGCAGCTGAATTGCAGTGAGCAAGGTAAGCTCAGAAAATGGAAGCATATTCTGAAGCTCTGTGGGCCAAACAGGTTTCTGGGCTTTATTCTATGAATAATCAAAATATTTATTTAAATTTCTCATAATGGATGATAAAGGCTCAGGCAAGAATTTTGTGAAACATACTGAAGACATTTTAAAAACAGAACACTTACTATATAAACTTGCCTTTGGACACTATTAAACATAGCACAAAGGATGTTGCTTAAAATATTACTTTGGAATAAAAATTATTCAACCCTCAAAAATGTTTTGACAGCAGTATATTTAATGGTAGTGACAAATGAACAAACATATTTTAAGGGGCAAGATTTGTCAGTATATGAATATGGAGTTAAATACTGCAGCAGGAAAGAAACAATTTCGCATAGAAACAAACACATACATTCATAGCCACCAGATCGTCAGGAATGGAAGCTTACCATCTGGCAGCTGTTGCAGTGATCTGCACAGCACTAGGGGAATGTGGCTCATTGTCACCAACTTAATTACTTCAGCTTTCAGTTGGTAGGATAAAAGAGTGACGAACTCTACTATAACGCAACTGTGGGAGAGAGTGAAATCAGGGGTCATAAACTTTCTGATAGTGTACCTACAATCTCTCCCAAAAGAGTTTAGTTTCACTGTCATCCTCGTATGAAAGTACATGAATTCTTCACCTATCACACTATAGATTAACTATTGACAGCCAATGAAAATACCACACATCTAGACTAACTAAAAGAGGTAAATAGATCATACATATTTCATATTTTTGAACCTGTTAATGACTTCCTAACAGAATGTGAATGCTGTTATTATATACTATATGTGTTTAACATATAAATATTACACAATATATTGAATGTGTCCTAGCTAAAATTATATTTGATTCAATACTCACACCTTTAATCCTAGCACTTGGGAGGCAGAGGCAGGTGGATATCGGTGAGTTCTAGGCCCTCCTGGTCTACATAGTGAGCTCCAGGCCAGCTGGGACTAAAGGGAGACCCTGTCTCAAAAAGACAAAACAAAACAAAAAAAAAACAACAATAAAACAAAAAAACACAACTCAGGGAAGTACAAGTTTAGACACAAAATCTAGGAATCGATGTGTTAATTACACCTATAAATAAAATGCAATCATATGTATTAACATGATAAAACTGAATTTCCACCATAGGAAGCTGTCATGAAGCAGATCAAAGCATGGTCTTCAGACTCAACACAATGTGAGTTTTATTCCTATCTTTATAACCTCTCTGAATTACTGTTTTCAAGTGGTTATTTTAACCTTTTGAGGATCAGTTATTAATCTGTATAATGTAGTAATAGTAATGAACTATTACAAAGAAAACAGTAATAAAATAATTCACAGAAGTGCTTAGTTTGATTGGATGAAGTCTCTGCTGTCTCTGATAACCTTATTTAAATTATAAATCCTCCCTCTATCCCAGCAGATTTGATTTGCCAGTTATTGCATTTTATTATTCATACCCATTTTATAAATGTATTCACATTATTATTACATTCCTATGGTAATATGTAAGTTTCACAATTCTCCAAGACCTTAGAACAATGTGTGATAAATAACAAACAGAACTAGACATAATCAATGAATTCAATAAAGTCCAGTTAATAGTTTTATAATTATCAGTGTGGACTCTATTTCCCTGTTTATCACTCTCCCTTTGAGGAAAACCTAAGTGACTGGACAATAAAAAGAGAGCATGGAAAAATTCTAAACCAAGAGGTCCCAACATTGTATACACATGAGTATCAAGTAGGGAACGCTAAAAAAGATTCATTTCCCATCTTGGATATGCTGTATTAGCAAAAGCCCCTTAAAACAAGCCTGGTCAAGAGAATATGAGTTTCTGGCCTCGGTGTAGCCATAAGTTTTCAGTTTTTCCAGGTTGAATGCCTGGTCACAGGTCCACCAGTAGGAAAGTGGGGTCATCTTAAGCTATTTAAAGGAATAAGAGGAGCAACTATCACATTAATGAGGTGGCAAATTTTTCCTGCCTGGAATCCAGGTCTTCTAGTGCAGTACTTCTGCACCCTGCCACAGACATATGGCTCTCCATAAGTCCACCCATTTTCTGAATAATTCACGAAAGCATAACCTCTGTTTTGTTCTTTATGTCTGTTTTCTAACCATGTTTTGGGCTGCCTCAGTGTTTTGAACTTCTTTACTTATTCTTTCAAATTCCCTTCCCCTTCTTGCCATGCAACTATTGGTACACCACGTGTCTGGCCTCCAGCTGGGTCTAAACCAGTCTGGATTTATGGATTTTTTTTTCCTCTCCTCCAGTCTTCTCAAAACAGCTGCTGTTGCAGCTTGCATGTCCTGATGATTTTTCTTTAAATTCTAATAAAATTGTTCAAGAACTTCCATTTGTTCCCATTCTTAAATCTTTTTTTTTTAATGAATGAGACTTAGAATGCTCAAAGAGGACACTTTTTCTATTCTACCATGCATTTTATCAAGAAAATTTGGATTAGTGGTGATATGGGGGAAATTGTGGTCCCCTCTTGGGGTTCTTAGCATCACTAATACAAAGATTTAGGAATGGATTCAAATGAAAGCTTCAGAACAATTTTCTTAAGGTTTCAAAGAATAACCCCCAAGGCAGGCAAGCTTTAGACATCAGCAGCATCCTGGAGGAGGATAACGTTATAGAAAAGCCAGACACAGGGTTGACTAGCAGTCACATGCCAGGGGAAGTCTAAAGTATTAAGAAAAAACATGCTTAAGGGAAGGAGAAGGAAGAAAAGGAGGGTTACAATTTTCTGAAGAATTCAGACTAAAGAAAGCTTATGTCTGGTCTAATAAGCTACTGCCTTGTGGGTTGGGGATTCTGGCAGGAAAAGTTCACCATCTCATAAAACCCCTCTTCAATTGGCCTAGATCTTTAGCATGGTTTACGGTGTACCTGCATTCCTAGGGGTGGTACCTTGGCCAGTGACTGACCTGAGTCAACTCGAATGTTATATCTCCATCCATGTCAGAGATCTGATTCTCTTGAACAGAAGTTTTCCTTTAAGGGGCATTTCTTGCCAATGTGACAGTGGCTTTTGATATCAGATATAAATATTTTACATTTTTTTAGGACTTTCACCATGTAGATAAATGTGGGCACAATGTCTAGAATCTAGTCTACTACACTCACTAGGCAATTTATCCCAGGCAATAAGTGGCACCACTTCCCAGGGCATCTTTCGGGAAACAGGAAGTGAAAGGGGGTCATGTGATAGTATCAGCATATAAATCCTGGATGTTTTGATATCACTGAATCAGACTGATGAGAAGAACAAGAAATATGTTTAGAACCTAGAATTTGAGACCACAAAACCTCAATTTTAATACTGTCTTTTTAAAACCCTTTCCTGTCATTATTTTATGTCTTCTAGAATGATGAATTTATTAGATACCTCTCCTGATCTCGGAAGACAATTGTTTCTGAGATTCAAATTACCCTTTTTTCAAGTGCATATTTTTATCACTGAAATATGAGGAAAAGTGCCCATTAAACATTGGTGAACCTGTAATTTCCTTCTGGTCAGCTTTCTCTTATTCTCACTCCTGACTTCAATGGAAAGCAAAGGGATCCGGTAAAATTCATGACATAGTTTTCAGTGTTCCCTTTTCTTGTGTCTGATTTACTATAAAATCCAAGTTAATGGTTTTGCACACCTTCCCATGTATCTATGGGATACTATAACATCATTCCCAATAAATAATGCTTACAAACCTTTTAAAATGTTTTTATTTTAATAAGTTGATTATTTTTATTTTTATGTGTATGAGTATATTGCCTACATGTATGTAAGTGCACCTGTGTTGTGTGTGCAATGCACATGGATGTCAGAAGAAGGATTCCCTGGAACTGGAGTTATGGATATTTGTTAGTTACCATGTGGGTGCTAGGAACCAAACATGGGTCCTCTGCAAGAGTAGCCAGTGCTCGTAACTGCTGAGCCATCTCTACAGCCATACAAACCTTTTTAATATAACACTATTTTATAAAGAAGGGTAAAATAATTGGTGAAAATCATGTACTTGGTGGCAGGATTAACACTGGGCACTTTGCTAAGATATTAAGTAGCAATTAATTACAAACCCTCATGAACAATATAAAGTTTTACTGTTCACATTTTATTTGATCTGTATTAGATATATCCATAGAATAGAGTGTAGCAAAGGTTCATTAGCGCCTCACTGAGCCAGATTCCTCTGATTCCTTACCCTCTAGGTAATGGAATCTGAAAAAGGACAGCCTTTATTTCCAGGCTTGGCCCACAAGTCTTCTAATATTCTTTCTAAAGTTCTTTCTTTGCTCACACCTTTTGGCAAATAAGGTAACTCTGAGGGCCCAGAAAAGACAGGAAGCCCTGGTAAAGGCTCTTGGTTGTAACCACTTGAAAAGTAGATCTAGAGTCAATAAATATGTTTTTGACTTCTAGAAAGCAATACATATATTACTGTACTGCAAGAGATTTGGCTATTAAAATATGCATAGTGAAGGTTATCTGCTATGAGAATCAGGTGGGAATTTTTTCCAGTCTATGATGAGTTTTCCTTTCCAGTAAGAAATGGGCTGGAAATTCTTCTCTTCTATTTTTACCATGTTGTAGGATATTACAGGTGAAAGTTAAACAATGGAAAATACCCAAGTGATTTTGTATTATAAAATTACTTATTGAGAATACATGTTTTCTAGGCTGAAGTGACTCAGTTAATCTAGACCTGCTAGTCCTTTGTAATGTGCATGGTAATGCCTTTCTTTTTATACAAAATGTATGAAAATAAAATTTGATAAAGCAAAAAGTTATTCAGTTATAATTAATATATTTTACTACAAATACTGGTAATGGATTTTAGGAATACCCAATATACTGCATGGATGCTTTGTATATTTCATACATCATTTTCCAATTCAGTTCAGGCATATATCCCTTTCCCTTCCCCCCATCCCACCCTTACCCATCCCAGATCATGCATTCTGCCGTAACTTTTCTGCATCTTTCTCTGTTTTTTGGTTTTGTTTTGTTTTGTTTTCATTTTTTTTAACAATTTGATAATTTGTGAGTACAAGCACACTTCATATAAAACCAATTTGCAAGCAGTTGTGCCCAAACCCATACAGCTCATGGGTCCCACCATCCAGCAGGGGGGGCTTGTATGTTCAATCAAGTTGATCAAATGAGTGTCCAGTCTATGTTGTTGTAGTTTCACCATTCACCCCAGTCGCAGCCCTTACATTCTACCACGCCCCCTCTTCTGCAGATTGTTCCCTATGCTTAGAAAAGGGGCACAGGTGGATGAGAAGCAAAACAGTCTACTTTCTCTGGAGCTGTTGTCTTGGTCTCTAGTCAATTCTGGCTGTTTTCTTTCATGGGCTGCCAGCTTGTCCAGGCATAACCTTTCGATCCTACTAATGAAGCACATGCAATTAGATATATAGGTATTTAAACAGTATAATATATAGCCTTTCGATCCTACTAATGAAGCACACGCAATTAGATATATAGGTATTTAAACAGTACTAATTGTTATGGTAGGTTACTTTGGTATAGACACAGATGTTTGGATGGTATGTTAATTCATGATTTACATTTTCTTCTGTTAAGTATGGCAGGGTCTTCGTGTGGTTTATAACATCTCCTAACCATTAGAGGATGTAAGCTTGTGGCATCAGCCGTGGGTTATTCCTCCAAGGAGAGAGCTAATAGCCAATTAGATTTGGGATATACAGACATATGGCTGCCACTGCTGCACAGTATTTCCAGGCAGATGAGGTGTAGCTGGTGCTGATGGAGGAGTCTTGCTTGACTCAAGGAGACCTATATTTGCTTTATTGGTTTAGTGGCCTTTGGTAACACTCTCTGGCATTCCAGAGACCATCTGTATACTTGCAAGTGCGGTCTCCATACATCTTTCCCATGTTTATATCAGGTCTTCAACAGCAGGGCTTTATCGCCTCTCTTCCTGCAGATATCCCAGTTTGGAGACAAGGAGCCTTTACCTTTTGTGGGGGCTTGGATCCCCTGGCCAACATCTCCTTGGTAGAATAATCCATTGTTGATGCCAGAGCTCCTGTATTAATATATTTTGCTTAAGTGCATAGCATAGAAACTGTGAAAAGGATTATTCTCTATTCAGAACCAAATATAATGCTAAAGTCTCCTTAAGAAAAGGTTTGTTTTGGAGAACAGTGCCAAGCTACACCAAGCAACTGTGTAGAAGTGGCAGCAGCAGGAGTTTGGGGCAGCTGCCCACACTCTTCACTGTGAAGTAGAAGGCTTGGACTCATGTGTATGCATACTCAGCTTGCTTTCTCTGCTTATACAGTTCAGGACCACCTGCCCAGGGCATGATGCCGCCAAGAGAGCACAGGTCTTCCCACCCCAATTAACACAATTAAGGCATACTCATGGTCTTTCTCTAAGGAAGGACTCTAAATTTTGTCAGGTTAATAACACTAAACATTTCCAGTATTTTTGTACATATTTCTCTTCATGTCTTAACATTATTCAATGGTCTTATTTTTGAATTCTCGGGTTGATGTCTGCTAGCTGATAGATAATATTTATCACCTTTGTATTATCAGATTATATCATTTTCTTCTGTTGCAATATATTTCATATTTGTTCCTGTCTCTCAGACATTTTATCCTTCATACAACTAAAACTTCTATCACTATATAAGTGGACATAACTGCTCAAATCTTTACAGTTATTCTCTTCTTTCTCTTATTAAAAAAATAAGTGTGCCATTCATTTCTTCTCTTATTCTATTGAATAACTGTCATTATTAAATTTGTTTTCAGGACTCATTTTCTAAAGTATGAAGTTCTTATATTTATCCAGGTTTACAGTCTGTAGTTCTCGGTTTCAGGTTGCATGTTTTCCTAGTGCTCACTGAATTCGCTCATGTTTCTTTTATTAAATTTTGTTTACCATTTTTAATTTATGCATATGAGTGTACTGCCTGTATGTATGTAAGTGGACCAGTGTCATGCAATCCCCAGAGAGGTCAGAAGACAGCATCAAATTCCCCTGCAATTGGAGTTTTAGACTGTGGTTAGCCACCATGTGGGTGGTGGGAATCGAACCTGGGTCCTCTGTAAGAGTAGCCACTGCTCTTAACAACTGAGCCATCTTTCCAGCCCCTTGCTCATGTTTCTTTCTCTCTTATTTCTATATATTGGCAAAATTTGTTATCTTACCAGTATAAATTACACACATTTTTGTTAGGTTTCAGCTTATGTTATATTTTTTCCTTTTGTATTTTTATTTAATGTGCTTAATATCCTTTGTTAATAAGTCTTGGAATTTGCTTCAAATCAATAGTTCTCAGAAGCCAGAAACAGTGCTATACATTTTTCATTATAGAAAAATTAATTCATAAATAATAGAGGCAATATTTTGCATTCTCAAATACATTTACTAAATTCTTTTTTTTAATTAATTTTATTTATTTCTGTATGTGTATGAATGTACTGTCTGCATGCAAGTTTGTGCACCTGTGTCATGCAATGCCGCGGAGGTCAGAAGAGGGTCTCAGATTCCCCTGGAACTGGAGTTCTCCTGGAATTGGAGTTTCAGATGGTTCTCAGCTGCCATGTGGGTGCTGGGGATTGAACCCAGGTCCTCTGCAAGAGCGTTCGGCGCTTTTAACTGCTAGGCCATCTCTCCAGCCCATAAATTCTTAACTTTATATTATTTTATCAACACATTCCTTAATATATTTTTCATCTAGTATTTTTTAAACTTGAAATTTCAAATTTTTTCCCCTGAAGTATATGCAATTTGATTTTTTTTTAATTTTGTTTTGGAACAGGCAGCATTTCTTGTAGCCCAAGCAGTCTCAAACTTGTTATGTAGACAAGGTTGGCCTTGAATTCCTTACCTCCTGTTTCTTCCTCCAAGTGCTAAGATTACAGCTAGATAGCACCCTTATCACAGAGTGCTTATGAATTACAATATATCTATTACACTTTAGTTTGACTAGAATCTTAATAAAATACACCAAATGATATTGTTTCCATAAATTCCAAATTTATAAATATTCTTCATTATTATCCCTCAAGAAGGAAGTATGAGAGACTATATTTTTACTCTTATCACCTGGCTATAACTTTAAAGAAAACTTTTCTAGTTCAGGTATTCAGAATTTAATCTTTGTAATTAAATTCATGTAACTTTTACTTCCTTGAACTTCCATAACCAAAATAAAATAGTTTCTTTTACATCACTGAAGGTATGTGAATCCAGAACATTAATGTTTTTGGAATTGCTCATATGAATTAAATGTCATGTTAAGATCTTCCTGCATGGTACTGACTAGAGTGACTGTGACTCAAGGTCTAAGGCAAATATCAAAAACTGTATTTGAAATGTGGTCTTCTCGATATGTACACACATTTCATTGACATCATAAGCCTTAGAAAGAAAATTTTGGGGTTAAAATGGTGAAGTGGTTGTAGTTTATGGGTTTTATTTGAAAAGTTCCATAATTGAGGCTTTTTCACATCAGAAGAACAAAGGAAACTTCAAGCTTTAATTTTATATAGTCTCAGATAGTAAATATTGTAACATGAGTGGGCTATGCCAGACACACGGACACATATATTGGAGTCTTTCCACAACATCAGAATTTGTTGACTAAAAATAAGGTCACAAGTTTCAGTGGTTTTAGTGACAGAAATTCATCATATAATCTCATCTACCTTAGAAACCTGTGTGAGGTTAATGTAAGATTTTCATTCTGATCTTAATTACAAATATCAACTCTCATATCACATAATAAATATAGTTATATTGAAATATCTACTTTACAAAAGAAATAAATTTAAAAGGCTGCATTAGAGTTCAAGAGGTTTCAGAAGTGGGTTATGAGAGAGCCTTATTTACAAGAAAATGCCTGGAGCGAGCTGCTGCAGTCAGGGTTGGATTGCAGACCTTCAGAATTCAGGTGCAAGAGGTGAAAGGCTAAAATAGGGTCAGAGAAGGAAATGGCTGGTTCAGTTCCAGGTCCAGACAGGAAAACAGTGTGGGGAGCAGGTGTGGTGACAGTCCTAAGAAGGCACCCGAGACTTTAGCTTATGACTAACACCTGAGTCTTATGATTAACACCTGATTCCCTCCTACCTCAAAGTAAAGTCATGCTCACCGTTTGAGCTGTGCAGGTGCACCCTGTATACAAGATCAGGCCAGATGATACCAACAGATCAGCCACGCAACCTGGGCTGGGAAGGTGGATAAATAGAGGGACTTTCTAGATAGAGAGACTCTCTCTCCTTTCTAGTCTGAGAGAGAAGCTTGCTTGTCTGAGGAAGGAGAAGGCTTAGAAACCGTTCTGACAAGACCTGCCTGCCTGAATAATAAACAGCTTTGAGAAGAACGAGTGAGAGGTGCTTTGTTGCTGCGGCTTCATACAAGTGTCCCCTACAAGTGTTTCATACAAAACAGGTGGACAGGCAGGCAGTCAAGTAAGCCATATCAACAGTGGGGGAGTGAGCAAAGCTTAAGCTCCCAGGGTAGCAGGCATTTCTCTGGCTGTTAATCCTTGCCACACACACTAGGTATCAGATGATATTTGGTTTGGGCCCATATACCATCACAGTGTTAGGTATCCATCCTACCGGTGAAGGATTACATCCTTTCCTTGGTCTGATGGGTCTGATAAGTGTTGGGACTTGCTTTCCATATTATGATTTTTTTGCTTTGTTTTGAGAAAGGGTCTCCCTCTAGCCCCAGTTGGGCTGCAACTTACCATATCTCTCACAGAGATCTGCCTGTTTTATATTATAGGTGTAACCACCATGCCTGGCTCAAAACATTTTATATTACTATAAAATATAAATATATATATATCCAATATAGTTTCAGTTCATCCTATTAAGTTTATAGGGTACCTCCATTTACTCCCTGGAATAATCATTGACTAGTCAGCTGGGTTGGGGTGCCTGACAACAGATGGTTGTCAGGTCTGCCTGACATCAGTTTCTGGTCTGCCCAGAGGCAGCTGTCATCTTGTCCCTCAGCATTGACTCAAATTCTGATTGTAATGTATAGTCTCTTAAGGCAAGGCAGGGCACAGTCTGAAAAACCAGGTATACAATATGGAATAAGTTAGAACAGGACATAGCCTGATCTCAACACGTTGAGGAAAATACATAATGAAGAAAATGACTTCTGGTCATTCCAATTCTATCTGGGCAGACCAGAAACTGCACCATCTGTTGTCAGGCACCCCAACACACCTGACTAGTCAATGATTATTCCAGGGAGTAAATGGAGGTACCCTATAAGATTCACTGGTGAGAATTAAGGGATGCACTTGTTTTCTCTCTACCTCTAGTTCTATGTGTAGAAGTTCAACAGAAGATGTGTCCCTAGGAATGTGGATTGTTTTTCAGATGTATATGTTCTTTGTCTCACCTGTTGTGGGATTCTTCAATGGCCTCCATCTGTTGCAAAGAGTAGCTTTTTTTGCTGAGTGGTGTACTATATGCTTTTCTGTAAATATAAGATTATAGTAATGTGTGGTAGGAAATTTCACTGGTCTAGGGATATGACACCAGTAGGCTTTCCTCTAGGCTTTATATGTCCTCTCCAGCCCTGTGAATTTGGCTGAGTTTACAGTGGCTTCCATTGGTTCACTCCCATTGAGGGTTCCAAGTCCAACTAGATAGCTGTTGACCATCCCCCAGACAACAGTTCTTCTACTGAACCAATAGAGGTAGTTTGCTGGGCAGCTCATCATGGTTGTTAGGCTTTGAGGCTGGGCTGTGCTATTGGTTGATTTCCAGGGCATCCCTGTGGTTCATTATTTAAAATTTAAAATTGGTGTTGGAGGGCCCAGACACAACTGTGGTAAAACCATCCCTGGGAAGGTTGGCTATCCTCAACCATGGACTATATATTGTAAGATGAAATAAACCCTTTCCTCTCTGAGTTGCTTTTGATCACAACAACAATAATCAAGCTAGAACAGCAGGAAAAGGCAAAAAGACAATTGCTTCCTGCTTGAACTCATGTAGAGGAGGGTCAGCACTGTCTCTACACAATACAACTATGTCCCTATACAATACATCTATGGCCAGTGGAAGTTTCAAAAACAAAAATCTGTTTTTGCCTGAAAATTTTTATAATTGAATTTCCTGATAGACATGGGTTATTTTTTTTTCTATTTTATCACTTGAGATAGATGCTAGGAACTATTTCAAACTATAGTTTTTCACTTATTCACCATAAAGGTTATATTAATTTAATTCCCACATGGCTCAAATTCTCTTGCCACAAAGGTCAATATTTGCTGGGTAGCCATACTCAGAGGTGAAAAACTTACATATGACATTTGCTAGCTGAGGGAACATGAACACACTATTTCAATGTTTTTAAAATATTGATAACCTCACCTGCCATTTAAAAATTTAGAATTGGGCTGGAGAGATGGCCTAGTGGTTGAGAGCGCCAACTGCTCCTGCAGAGGACCTGGGTTCGATCCCCAGCACCCACATGATGGCTGAGAACCGTCTTTAACTCCAGTTCCAGGGGAATCCAATCCAGAAGGGAACCCCCTTCTGACCTCTGCAGCATTGCACAACACGGGTGCACAAACCTACATGCAGACAGTACATTCATACACATAAAAAAAAATAAATAAAATTTAAAAAATTTAGAATTAAAGGAAGATAATCCATTTTAACACACACACAAACACACACACATACACACAGCCTAATCTAATTGATTTTATATATATTTTTACCAGTATTCATTTTTTATTATTTGTCATTCGGATTGATGTCTAGCACATAATAATATTTTTTTAATAAATTATTTGGAGGACCTTAAGTATATTTAAAAATATCTTACAAGAATTTCAAGTAGTTTCCAGAACTTAACATAGTAAAATTTTTTAGGCAAATAATTAAATACATATTTGCAACCATGCCTTTTTGTCATTTTAAGTTTTAGGTGCTGTTCAAATACGTGAGTCTGTTTCATTTAGAGTTAGAATTTATGTCTATTAATATAAAAACTTGTAAAAGTGTTTCCATATTAAAAGGCCAATGGCATTTATGAGTGGAAAGTTCATATGCATCTCAACACTTTACAGGGAATCTTTCTTAGTTCCTTTATTTTTAAAATCACATGTAATTTCAATAATTTTATAAAGGCTGAATTTAAACTAGGTTTCTTTAAACATTTAATCATTACTTTATACTAAATAGAAATGCAATAAAGTAAAACTAAATAAGACCTAACATTTAATGAGCTTGGTTGCTAAGCTACAAACACTTAGGTATAATTATTACACCTATTTTACTGATGAGAAGTCCAAGGCCATAGAGGCCAATATCTCACCAAGGATGACACAACTAAGAAAAGACATAGTCAGGATTTGAACATAGGTGGCAGAGCTCCAGCGCTATGTGCCACATGGAAGGTAGAAGAAAGGCCTGGATGGTGTTCTTTTCAGCTGAGAAATAAGTCAATGTTTAAACATTTGCTTGTTAACTGCAATAGGTTAATCTCTGAAATTATATTGACTGAGCTTCTAGTTATTGCCCCTGGCATCTCTGCCTTATGGTATAAACCTGCTAACCCTGTTAGCACTTGGACACAGTCCCACTGTGGGATATAGTTAATTCAACATAGAGATGACAAATTTTTTGCTAATCTGAAGGGAAGATACTTTAAAAATAACCTGCGTCCTTTTTTTCAGCTCAAACTATATATTTAATAAAGAATTATTCCTTTTTTGAAAATTGAGACTATAGCTGGTAAATTATTTCAATCATAACTATTTTTTATTAACAATGGATACAAAATGTTCTAAAATATATTTACTACTTGCTAGTCTTAAAGGTTAATTTCTGCTGGAATTTTGAAGAAAATAATTTTATCTAGTTCTGAGTTGTCTAGGATGAACCTAATTTTCATGACTTTTCTGATATGAGTTATCTTCACAAGGCGGATTTGTGAAATGAACATATCCAATTCCATTTATGCCAATGAATCAATGTGTAATTATGGATAAATACGTCAATTCTAAGATATTAGTATGAGCAGTTTCAGATTTTTATTTAACAAAACAATTATATTTTAAGATCTCTATCTTTCTTTCTCTTTCTTCTCAAATAATGTTGATACCAAATTGATCATATTGTTCTTATTAGCATGTGTAGTTATGAAATGTTAAAAATTGTGTTCAGTTTATATTTTAAGTACTTAAAAGTATTCCAATTCAACAAATACTTTGAATGAACAAAGGAAAGCAAAATAAGGGGTGCTGAACTCAGATCTTTTCTTCCCTAGAACATTAGATTCTAAATACCTTTTCAGAGAAATAACTCCTTGGGCTTTTAATAGATTATACTCCAACAGTTTGAGAGACTAGTTAAATAGAGTTAAACAGATTTTTCTGTTAGCAAAGTTCTTACCTTCCTTAGCATCTATTATTTTTAAACACCTGACAACTTTAATTTGAACATTGTTGAACATTTCATAAGGAAATAGTTTCATACAATTCTGATTATTTACACAGTAGTCTTCCAATGAAGCTAGACATTAGAATCACCTAAGGCGTTTTGGAAACATACGTGTGCTAAGAGCAATCAATCTGATTCTTTGGAAATTGCTTATGTTTAGCAGCTAGGATGCCTGAATATATTCTCAAAAGCTCCATTCTCATACTTTAGAACATGTGAATTTAGGTGTCAGAATGAACCATGTATTCAAACCTCCATCAGCCACCCCAGGCTTTGAAGGTGGTCAAGAAGGAGCCACAGAAAAAGAACATGAGTCTGAAAGCCAGAATAGGTAAGACACAGATTTGCTCTAAGACATTTGACGTGTGCTAAGAGCAATCAATCTGATTCTTTGGAAATTGCTTATGTTTAGCAGCTAGGATGCCTGAATGGATTCTCAAAGACTCCATTCTCGGACTCTGGTCAATTCTGGCTGTTTCCTTTCATGGGCTGACAGTTTGTCCAGGAATAACCTTTCGATCCTACTAATGAAGGACAAGCAATTAGATATATAGGTATTTAAGCAGCACTAATAGTTATGGTAGGTTACTTTAGCATAGACACATATGTTTGGATGATATGTTAATCCATGAATTACATTTTTTCTCCCCTGTTAAATATGACCGGGTCTTACTGTGGCTTATAACATCTCCTAACCTGTAGAGGATGTAAGCTTGTTGCATCAGCCATGGGTTATTCCTCCAAGGAGAGAGCCAATAGCCAATTAGATTTGGGATATACAGGCACATGGCTGCCTCTGCTGCACAGTATTTCCAGGCAGGTGAGGTGTAGCTGGTGCTGACGGTGGAGTCTTGCTTGACTCAGGGAGACCCATATTTGCTTTATTGGTTTAGTGGCCTTTGGTAACACTCTCTGGCATTCCAGAGGCCATCTGTACACTTGC
>VZQC01015396.1:935179-985780 GCA_009823505.1 Rhizomys pruinosus | reverse complement strand
ATTAATTTTATTTATTTCTGTATGTGTATGAATGTACTGTCTGCATGCAAGTTTGTGCACCCGTGTCGTGCAACGCCGCGGAGGTCAGAAGAGGGTATCGGATTCCCCTGGAACTGGAGTTCTCCTGGAATTGGAGTTTCAGACGGTTCTTAGCCGCCATGTGGGTGCTGGGAATCGAACCGGCGTCCTCTGTAAGAGCGGTCGGCGCTCTTAACCGCTAGGCTATCTCTCCAGCCCCTCATGATGCATTTTGAACACCCTTTCAAAACATGCTGAGTCCACTATCTCAGTATCTTCAATGCACCTAATGTCCACCATGTGCATTTCCAGGGCAAATGTTGCTCAAATAATATTTGTCATTTTACAATGATGAGATTCATACTGTCTGGCAAAAGATTCTATAAGAAAGAAAAAGTCCTATAAGGCTGAGTTTGCCTCCCAGTGTTAGTGTGCTTGCCTAAAACAAATAAGACCCTAAGCTCAAGCCTCAGAAAGGAAAGCTAAACAATGTGCCCAATGATGCTCCATCTTAGTACATTTTTTTTGACAAGGTCTCCCTAGTTCCAGCCCACCTGGCTGGGACTCACTATGTAGACTAGGTTAGCTTCAATTGCACAGAGCTCTACCTGCCTCTGCCTCTGGCTCCTGAGTGCTGAGATCAATGGTATGTCCCACCATGTCCGGGGGTTTTCTTTTTGTTGTTGCTGTTGTTTTGGAGATAATGTCTTAGTGTTTAGCCTTGTGTGGCCTGGAACTCCTTATGTAGTCCAGGCTGACCTTAAACTCACAGAGATTTACCTGATTCTGTCTCACAAGTGCTAGAATTAAAAGGCAAATTTTCTTTTCTTATTACTTCTCTTTTCTTTTCCTTTCTTTTCTTTGCTTCTTTTCTTTTCCTTACTTTTCTTTTCTTTTTTCTTTCTCCTTTCTTTGTTTCTTTTTTCTTTTTTTCTGGTTAGGAACAGTACAAAATCAACACAGGGTCTAAGCCTCATCTATTAAAAAATTAAAATGATTTGTGGGGGTTGTAGAGATGGCTCAGAAGTTAGGAGCACAGGCTGCTGCTTTTCCAAATGTCCTGGGTTCACTTCCCAGCACCCACATGCCAGCTAAATATCATCCATAAATCCAGTTACAGTGGATCTGATGTTCTCTCTGACAGCCTCAGACATTGCACAATATTGGTACACTTACATACATGCAAGCAACACACTCAAAGGCAACATATAAAAAGAAACTATTAAATTTATTTTATTTTTGTGTTTGTGTATGCTTGTGTATGTATGCACATCTGCATGTGAGGGTCTGCAGAGGAAAGAAGAGGGCATTGGATTCATTGGGCCTGAAAACTAAGTAATTATGAGCGATGTGATGATGTGGGTGATGGGAAATCAGCTGGTCTGCTGGAAGAGCAGGAAGTGATCTTGGCCACTAGGTCATCTTTTCAGCCCAGGTGATCTAAAAATGGAGCCAGGCTGAGAACATATTTTGATGACTATCTCATTATTATCACCACTTGGGAATCTGTATTCATGACAAGGAATTCAAATTCATATTCAAAATATTAACTTAAAAATATTGCCAGGGACAATAGTTTATTCCTGTAATTCTATCATCCAAAAGTTGGAGGCAAGAAGATTAAGAGCTTAAAGCCAGACTCAACTAGATAAGAACATGTCTCAAATAGACAAATAAAAATTTATCTGAAGATTCATTTCTCTCAAAGAATCCTCCAAACCTTCAATGCCAGATGGGGACTATTGAGATACCCAGCTTGTGGACTAGACAGCTAAGGAGATTTCAGCCTGGTCAGAATATAGACTGCCATTTTTGGACTACCTGGGCTGTATCATGGAGGCCAGTGCAGAGGAATCAAGACAGGATGCATGCTTACTGGACTTCGTTTGGGAGATCATGGGAGGGAAAGACCCCAATGTGGAGCAAAAGTGCAGGATTGATGGTTGTTTGGGATTGCCAAGGAGGAACCTTCAAGTACTTCCTTAAAGAAAACATGACATCTTTTAGGAAAAAAAAAATCCTCCAATTCAAGTGATATGTGTATATATGTATGTATGTATTTATGTATATATAATTACATATATATAAATATGTACTGTAGCAATATAAGTTGGAGAGAACAACAACAAAAGAAGTGAAAAAAACTGGAAAGATTCAGAAAAAGATGCAGGACATTTATGGCAGAGTGAGAGGACTCAGGTGGGGTCGGAGGACATGGAAAGGGAAGTGACTCTTGATTGAGAAATGATGTATTACTTATGGAAAAAGTTTAATAACAATTAAAAAATAAGTAAAAAACATCAACTTATTTAATTCCTGCATCAACTTCCCAAGACAGGGTCATTATCAGAAGTGCAAATTTTTGAAGAATTGGCATCAATTTCCCTGTGACTAAGTGATTAGCTTCAAACTCATGCATGCTACTCCTGTAACCATAAGCAATGTTGATGTACATTCCTGTATAGAGCCTGTTCAGTGAGATTGTAAATATCATCATTATAATTACTGGCCAAATTCTACCTATGTTTCATTGGAAAAGCAAATATTAAACATGAAAGATGCCAGTAGAAATAAAACCGTCAATGGCAATAAATACATTTGACAAGCTGTTTTATGGATCAAGAATAAAAAAAAATATTCTCCATTTAAAAGTCATGAATATCTAAGGTACTTTTGAGTAATAAATTCTACTTAACATTTCAATATTTATTACTATTGGGATCATTACTGTATTTGAGAACTGTGAATATCATATAAACTAATTTATCAAGGAAGATTTTGTTGTAAATAGTTCACTCATGAAAGGAAATAAATATTCATAATTATCTGAGAGTGTTATAAATAAGGATTAATGAGGAGAGAAATGAGCAAAAATTGTTAAGTATTTGATAGGTGAACCATGAGATAGTGGACAAGGTATATTTAGGTATTTGTGCATGGATTATGTACCATATGAAAAACTTGTCTACATATCAGAACTGAGGGTGTTTTTTAAATCAAAGATCATTCTAATCCAACTGAAATGTCAATGGTTTGACATTTTGGTGACATACTTAGGAAAAGTACAACGACACCAAAACAAAGTTATAAAATTCAGTGGAAGATTTATTTATAAAACATTCTGATTTTGAGAGTGCACAAAGTAAAGATAAATAGCAAAACCGTTCCCTTATGCTCAGCCACTTGCCATTTCGGTTCATCCCCATTCAAAGGCTATTAATCCTGGTATATTTTAAATCTTTCAAGCTTTCTGTCTTCTATTCCTCTGAGTGTTGTGATGAAAAAGACCAAACATCAGCTGGGTCTGTGACACAGAATATGAACCATAAATTGTATCACTTTCTACTGATCTATGGAATGAGATTCCCACCTGCTTTTCTATCTCTCAAGACTGTGAACAAATCAAATGACAATGTAGGGGTAAGTCTTTTGAAAATAACAAAATATGGGGCTGGAGAGATAGCCTAGCAGTTAAGAGCACCAACTGCTCTTGCAGAGGACCCGGGTTCGATCCCCAGCACCCACGTGGCGGCTGAGAACCGTCTGTAACTCCAATTCCAGGAGAACTCCAGTTCCAGGGGAATCCGAGACCCTCTTCTGACCTCCGTGGCATTGCACGACATGGGTGCACAAACCTACATGCAGACAGTACATTCATACACATACAAAAATAAATAAAATTAAAAAAATAATCTGCAAATAATTATTAAACACATCAATTGGACTATAAAGTTACTTATGCTTGTACAATAAATGACCCAGTACTCTGTGATTTAAAACAGATATTTTCGTAGTTTCTGATGTCAAATACACAAGTGAGGCTTAATAAAGTCTTCTGCTTCACAGGCTGCTATCAAGGTATTGTGGTTATGACAATGTTCATGTTCTGTTTGGGGAAGGATTTGATTCCAAAGTTCACTTATACTGCTTTTGGCAGAATTCTGTTCCTCATAGGTTATTGGACAGAGAGCCTCAGTTTTTCACTTGGTGTTGACTAGAGTCTTCTACATTTCTTTGGAAAATGAGCTATTTAACATGTCAGTTGATTTCATCAGTTTTACAGTAAAAAAGGCCAAATAAAGAACATAGAAAGATGAAAATCAGTCCTTTATAAAATCATATGATCAGCATTGTTTTTACCTTTCACATTAGAATAAAGTTAACGAAGAGCATTCCACAGTGAAGAAAAATTATGTTGATATAGATATTAGGGGATAGGGAACATTTTCTTCATTTTGAATTCTGCCTATCACATGGGTCATTCTTTACTCCCTAAATAAATTCTGAGCTTGGCTCCCTCTGAGTTACTATCAGATTTCAGTAATTCTTCCCTGAAAATTAGCTCAGTCTTCAGAGTACAGTTCAATGAAGACCTTTCTTCAGTGAAATGGAAACTTTTCACTCTCTGCTTTTCCAAACTTTTGACATTCATGGACATAAATTTTTCTGCTTTTTGTTACATTTTTATAATCTTAGGATATGTCCATTTATCAGTGTCACAAAGACAGAATGGGAATTATACCTATTTGTATTCTCCTACCAGCTGCAGGGCAATAAAAGCTACACGATAGCAATCTATATGGTTATCAAGTTGAATTAATAGAATTAAGGGAATTTTTTCATGCAAAGGTTATGATCAATTATGTTATAATTTCCTTTCCAACACAAGGCTTATTAGACGACATAAAATGGTTCTGTCAATATTTTCAGTTCTGTAATAGTTTATTTCAGGGATTTCTGCCAGCTCTTTGTTTTATAAAGGACATTTGTGGTCTGCTCCTCTAATGGACTGATTCATAGAGAGCATGAACATACATAAAATAATGGAGCAATCTGACTTCAGTGGTTAGGTCTGAAATTTTTCTGGCGCCCATGCATGACAAGTGCACACTTTTTTGCTAAGCCTTTCTCTGTGACTGACTATACACTTATAGTTATTGAGATGTTCTAGAGCAGGCTTAATGTTAAGGCAATGTTTCCCTTGAGTTTACATTTTAATAATAACTCTTTTATTTGTTTGAACTTACTAAAAATTTTCTATTTATGTGTAGATAGACGTAAGTAGTGATGAAATTGGCTAAATAACTGCATGAACATGAAGAGCATCTAGGGCTCTGTAAACATACTTGAAACAGTAGAAGCTGGTCAAGGAACTATCATTCTTCAGGGTATTTATTTTTATAAAGTTTGGCCAAACCTTCTTACATCTCAGAAGCTAATGAAGATTAATTCATTTTCATGTACAATGTTCCAAATGCTTTACTTGCTTTTACCCAAGGGCACGTATATGGTTAGCAAACTGTTGCAGTGTTCTCAGGGATTTTATGTTAGCTTCAATTTACTTTTACTAAATCTAGGCTCATGCAGAGCATGCCTTATGAACTCTCACTACTAAGTTTTCTGTAAATATCTCCTCTAGCCCATTTGTCTATGTCACTTCTTATTTATTCTGAGAGAATCTTGGGCAGCTCAACTGAATGGGCATTCTCTGATCTTTTCTTCTTCAGTGTCTCCTATATAAGAACTAATCAATATTCATAGTTAAAATGCTTGCTAAGTAAATGGGACTTACTCCATTTTTTCAGTGGACCTTATCCAAAACAACCTGATGATTAAAGGCACTGAATGTCAAAATTTAGAAAACAGATAGCTTCTCTTTGATAGTTCACTACACCTTAAGATTCAGTATGAGGAAATGAGGAATTAATAACTAATGGAAGATAAAACTTTACAAACATTGGGAGATATTATTTTAGTCAAAGCCTCATTGGTAGTCTTCATTCCATCATTGAATAAATCACCTTCTTTCATTTGAAAAAAATGAAAGCAGCACTGAGTCTAGAATTGTTTTATATAATGGAAATAAGTAGTGAAACAAATGCAGTTCCAGCTATCATGGATCTTACTCTCATGAAATAGGTAATGAATAAATAATTAACCAGACTGGCATGGCAGCTGACAGTAAGTGGTAAAAAAGTTTTGGAAACCAAGAGAGTAACAGCTAGAGGTGAGGGGATGGATACAATATCATGGGCAAGGTGAGGGGATATACTAGCATGGGCAAGGTGAGGGGATACACTACGATGGGCAAGTTGAGGGGATACACTACCATGGGCAAGGCAGCTATTGACCAGTGTCACAAAGAAAGCCAGAACATGAATTTATATCAATATCAACGTGAAAAAAGTTTACAGAAGTAAAGTAATAGAGTTCTGAAGGAAATATAAATTATATAACTACTAACTGGAAATAAATTTGTGTCTACAAACAATTATAAGAAACCTGGAGTGGGATATGAGGAGAGAAGAGTGAAAACTGAAGTGAGATACATAGATCATTCTGGGCTGATAGGCCATTCTGAGAACACTGAGTTAGATCTGGGCAAGCATTACGTTTCTGTTGCTATGATAAAACACTCCACCAAAGCAATCTTGGGGACCAAGAGAATTATTTCAGTTTATAATTCTAGATCACAGTCCATCACTAAGGGAAATCAAGGCAAGAACTTGAAGGCAGGTTTGCTAGTTTACTTTGCATTACCTCTACTCAAGGAGCTCATTGCACAGCCAAAACAATAAGAACTATGGAGAATGTTGCTTGCTAGCTGACTCACAGGCTAGCTTATACTCAGATTTGTATTCAATTCATGACTACCTACTTAGAGATGGTAAATCCACAGTGGAATCGGTCTTACTATATAATTAACAATTAAGACAACCCCATACAGATATGACAATAGGCCAATCTGATATCGACAATTTGTCAATTTAGGCTCTCCCCTCAGATAACTCTAGTATGTGCCAAATGGCTGGTTAATGCTAGCCAGGACATAGGCCGTGGGAAGGCTATAAGTAAAGTGATAAGCAGTCTTATGTTTTTAAAGAATCAATTTGCCAGTCATGTGGGTAATAGACTTTCTTAGCCTAGGGAGGCGCTAATGATGAGTCTAAGACTACAGTTAGAAGAAGAAAGCTGCTATTAATATAGATTTTTAGATTGTGGGAAGACTGGATGATGAGGAAAATAGGGGAGTGCAGTTTTATATATTTTAACGCAGAAATATTTAAGTAAGTAAAGTAAGATATTCAATTAGGTGAATAACTCTGAAGTTCAGAAGAAAGATTCAGAGTGAAGAATTAAATGTGAGCATTGGGGGCTGGAGAGATGACCTAGCAGTTAAGAGCAACGACTGCTCTTGTAGAGGAACAGGGTTTGATCCCCAGCACCCACATGACAGCTGAAAACCTTCCGTAACTCCAATTCCAGGAGAGAACTCCAGTTCCAGGGGAATCCGACGCTGTCTTCTGACCTATGTGGCATTGCACGACACAGCTGAACAGACCTACATGCAGACAGTAGATTCATATACATAAAATAAATAAAATTTAAAAAATTCTAAAAAAATAAATGTGAGCATCTTCAGCACTGATATACTATTACATTCCTAGAGGTGTGTAAATTAACAAGTAGTTCAAGGCCCGAGTTCTGAGACAGGCCTACTATTTAAAAAAAAATTATTTATGTATATACATATTTTTATCAAATCTAGACCCATGTCCCTCACCCTATCCCCCACCCCACCAGAGCTCATGCATTGTGCCAAACATGCTTTTCATCTCATTCTCAGTCTTTCTCAATAGTCTCCATGTGGAAGTTGACTGTTTTAAGCAGAAGTTCACTGTTTCAGTCAGTTCTTTGATGCAGTCCTTTCTGTTGTTGTTGTTGTTGTTGTTGTTGTTTCCCATATGCATCACTTCCAACTGCTTTGGACAAAAGCTCAAGGGACAGGCCTACTCTTACACGTAAAATAGTTATGGAAAGCCCCAAAACAGTAATATATATATATCTATCTATAATATATATATATATAATTTTTAGTATTTTAAGAGTTCCCTACATTGCTTTCCATAGGGGTTGCACCAATTTGTAGTCCCACCAGCAGAGAATGAGTGTTCCCCTTTCCCCACAACCTCTCCAGTACTTTGGCTCCACATGGGGGACTTTCCCTCCCATGGCCCCCCATATGAAGTCCAGTAAGCACAAGTCCTGTCTTGATCCCCCTGCACTGGCCTCCATGATACAGCCCAGGTAGTCCAACAATGGCAGTCTCTATTCTGATGCAGCTGACATCCCCTTGGCTGTTTAATCCACAAGCTGGGTATCTCAGTAGTCCCCATCTGGCATTGAAGGTTTGGAGGATTCTTGGAGAGACATGAGTCCTCAGTCCATATTGGAAAGTTACAAAGCTTTGTCTCATGTCTTTGAGGAGTGCCAAAAGTGATGGCAGCCAGAGTTGATGCACTTGCCAGTAAGAATTGAAGACAGGCCAAACAACAGTACTCCCTCTTTTTTCTTTTTGTCTCTTTACTAAGATCTCAAGTTCTATGTCTGCAGTACATTTTCTCTAGTCTTACTGATAATTTGTATTTGGTTGTACTTTCCTTTTGGATGCTTAAGGCCACACAATTAGGCCAGATTAACCAAGGTTTTTATATTCTCAATGTCAATTGAGGATCTGGTCCTCAGGGGTCTCTCAGTTTTATTTTTTCTGGGGGGTTGGGGAGAAGGGTGGGAGTGCCGTGCTCCTTTCAGCTTATCATTTACCAGTTCTATCCACTCGAGGACAAAATCAGGTCTTGCTAGACCAGGCTTCCTTTTCTGAAGCATGAGCAGACTTTCCTCTTTATAGACTGGACATTGGCTGAAGTCCCATTCGTGGCTCTCCAAGACCTCCCTGAACAGGATCCTCTCCAGTCATGTATATGTGGCTGTATTTATGGTGCCACACATTAGTACCCTATCATTAAGAGGGCTTTTTGTCCAATTAGTTAGTGACTGATTACCCACTAAATATAAGTGCCACTATGACACCAAAAGAGATAGTTTGTTTTGCCAGTCGTTGTGGTTATTAGATTTTACAGCTAGGTTGGACCATTGATTGATTCTGTCCCATGGCAGCTTGCATAGGAACCTCTAGAACTATGAAAGCTTAGTTTTAGAATCTTAGAAAAGTCTTCCAGATTGGTTTAAGCTCCATTGCTCCAAGCCTGTTCCTAATCCATATCCTACTCCCAGCAATATTCACCAAGAGGTCTTCCCTTCAAGTTCTGGGAGGTAATCAAGGGCTGTGGCAAGAGCATGAGCTGTTTTTGAAGTCTCTTGGACTACCCTGACCAGCAAGTGGAAGGGAGGTTTCTCCTTTTTGGTACTCTGTTTCTTGTTATATAGCCTTCAGATTTATACATCCTCTCATGTTGAAGTTTTATGTGTATTTTTCAGGGAAGTTTTGAGGTAATAGATTTACATTTGGCTTTTCACTCCACCTAAGCTTTATCTTTCCTTCCCCCCACCCCCAACCCCCCTCCTGCCTCCCCAGTTAAAATACTCCTGTTTTCCTTATTTTTCTTTGATAATTCCTGTCTCCTATTATCCCATTTCTCCTGAGTTCCTTCTTGCCCTTTGCCCCATGGCTTCCCAGTTGAACACCTCCATTTCCCCCATTTGCACTTTAATAACATCTGTTTCCTGCTATCCCCATCTGTGGGTCTTTCCATTTCCTCCCACTGTTGAACAGGATATACATACATACATATATGGATTGGTGCTAAGACACACAAGTGAGGGAGAGCATACATTTCTTGTTTTTCTGAGTCTGTTTTTCCTTCATTCAGTGTAACAGTTTCTAGTTCTATCCATTTACCTGCAAATTTCATTTCATCTTTCCTTACAGCTGAGGAAAACTCCATTGTGGTACTGTATCATATTTTCTTTATCCATTCATTACTTGAGCGGCATTAGGCTGTTTCTATTTTTTAGCTACTGTGAAAGTGCACCAACAAACATGGCTGTACAAGCATATCTACAGTAGGATGGGTCTTTGGGGTATATACCAAGCAGTGATACAACCAGATCGTGTGGTAAATTTACTCAACTCGGGAGGAGTGAGACCTTCTTTTAGATTTTTAAGAGTTCTCTACACTGCTTTCTGTAGTGGTTGTGTGATTTTGTAATCCCACTGTCCCTGAAATTTTCTTTTTTTCTACATTCTCAAATACTTAGTCTCTTTGGTTTTCTTGATCTTAGCCAGTCTGAATGGGGTAAAGATGAAATCTTAACGTGGTTTTATTTTGCCCTTCTCTACATGCTAAGTATGATGAACACTTTTTTATTGTTTTGTGTATTTCAGACATCATTTTTCAATTCAGTTCAGTCATTTTCCCCTTTCCTCTCCTACCCCAGGTCATGCATTATGCCATAACTGTCCTGCATCTTTCTCTCAGACTTTTTTATGCTTAGGAATTCACATTTTCCTCCGTTAATTTTATATTACTCTAAAATATGGATACATACTCTCAGAGAATGGTTTCCCTCATTTGTGGATGCTAACACCAAATGCCCCAGATGAAAGGCAAGATGAATAAGATTATTGTTATATTTCTGTTTATCTGAAAGCAACGATGTTGTTATAATACGAATCTCTCAATGGCCTCTAGAATCCACCCACCAATTATTTTCAGACTCTGTAATTACTGTATATGGGTGGAGAGTGTGTTGAACACTTTTTTTTTTTTTTTTTTTTTTTTTTTTTTTTTTTTTTTTTTTTTTTTTTTTTTTTTTTTTTTTTAACAAATCTAGACCCGTGTTCCCGCTCATTCCCCCACCCCATCAGAGTTCGTGCATTCTGCCAAACATGCTTTCCATCTCTTAGTCTTTCTCAATATTTTCCATGGGGACGTTGACTGTTTTGAGCAGAAGTTCACTGTTTCAGTCAGTTCTTTGATGCAGTATTTTCTGTTGTTGTTGTTGTTTCCAAAATGCATTATGTCCAACTGCTTTGTACAGAAGCTCAGGGGGCCCTACACAAGAAATACTTACAACTGGGTAATTGGCACTAGCATCCACAGATGAGGGATACCATTCGTCGTTTGTTTTTCTGGGACTGTGTTACTTCACTCAGCATGATGTCCTCTAGCTCCAGCCATTTTCCTGCAAAGCTCGTGATGTCGTCTTTCTTTACTGCTGCATAGAACTCCATTGTGTAGATGTACCACATTTTCTCTATCCATTCGTCAGTTGAGGGGCATTTAGGTTGGTTCCAGCTCTTTGCTATTGTGAAGAGAGCTGAAATAAACATGGCCGTGCATGTATCTCTGTGGTGGCGTAAGTCTTGAGGGTACATGCCCAGGAGTGGTATGGCTGGGTCGGGTGGCAAGTTCATTCCAAGTCTTCCAAGGGTTCTCCACACTGCTTTCCATAGTGGCTGTACGAGTTTACATTCCCACCAGCAGTGGATGAGTGTTCCCCTTTCCCCACAACCTCTCCAGCACTTGGTATCATTTGTTTTCTTGATCCTAGCCAGTCTTACTGGAGTAAGATGATATCTTAAAGTGGTTTTGATTTGCATTTCCTTAATGATTAGTGATGTTGAGCAGTTCTTGAGGTGTTTCTCAGACATCTCTAATTCCTCGCTTGTGAAGTCTCTGTTCAGTTCTTTGCTCCATCTATTGAGCGGGTCGTTTGTTTTCTTTTTCTTCACCGTTTCTTTTCTTCCTTTGAGAACTCTCTGTTCAGGTCCTTAGCCCTTCTTTTCCTTGGGTCATTTATTTTTCTGATTCTTCTTTTTTTTATTCTTGGTATATTTTGGATGTTAATCCTTGGTTGGATATGTAGCAGGTGAAGGTTTTCTCCCTTTCAATGGATTTCCTCTTAACTTACTTGGTTGTTTCTTTTGCTGTACAGAAGCTTTTTAGTGTATTGAGCTGCCACTTGTCAATTGTTGACCTTAATTCCTGAGCAACTGACGTCTGATTTAGAAATTCCTTTCCTTCACCTATATCACATAGTGTTCTGCATATGTTTTCTTTTGCAATTTCATGGTTTCGGGTTTCATTTTGTGGTCTTTGATCCCTTTGAGTTGACTTTTCTGCAGGGTGAGAGATAAGGGCCCAATTTCTTTCTTTTACATTTATAAATCCACTTTTTTTCTTTTTAAAATTTATTTTTTATTATTAAGCTTTTTCCAAAAATCATAAATCATTTTTCAATCAAATTTAGAGTCACTTCCCTTTCCACACCCCTCCACCCCACCTGAGTCCCTGCACTCTACTATACGTGTCTTCCATCTTTTTCTGAGTCTTTCCAGAGTTTTTTTTTCAGTTCTTTTATTGTTGTTGTTCTGACTTGTATTGCTTCAATATATATCTTCTCTTTTCTTTTCCTTTTTTATTTTATATTATTCCAAAATATGCATATATACATTCCACACATAAGTCAAAATTAAAAATTCTGAAAATAAATTATAGGTTGATTCCTAAACATATTTAAAGATTCACATTTTAACAGTAAATTAGCATGCAGGTAAAGTTACATGACTTTATACCTGCATGCTAATGGAGGATATGTAGTCATACTCTTTATTTAGAGTATGACTACACTTTTGTCCACACAGTTTGTTTGTCTTTCTCCGTTGTGTATTCTTGGCACTTTTGTCAATTATAGGTACCTGAAACTGCATCATTTATGATTGTGTCCTCCATTATGTTCTGTTGATCTATGTGTCTGGTTTTGTGCCAGTACTATACTGTGTTTATGATTACATCTAGTAAAATAGTTTGCGGTCTGTTATGCTGACCCTCCCCACCATTATTGCTCTTTTTGGTAATGATTATTTTTTTTTATTTTATTTATTTCTGTATGTGGATCAATGTACTGTCTGCCTGCAGGTTTGTGCACCTGTGTCGTGCAATGCCACGGAGGTCAGAAGAGGGTGTCAGATTCCCCTGGAACTGGAGTTCTCCTGGAATTGGAGTTTCAGACGGTTCTTGGCCGCCATGTGGGTGCTGGGGATCGAACCCAGGTCCTCTGTAAGAGCGGTCGGCGCTCTTAACCGCTAGGCCATCTCTCCAGTCTGGTAATGATTATTTTTATTGTCTGTAGTCTTTTGTGATTCCATATGAATTTTAGGACTTTTTCTACCTATTTGAACAACGACATGGGGATTTTGATTGGAATTGCATTGAATTTACATGTCGCTTGTGGTAGCATTGTCATTTTCATATTACTTCTACAAATCCATGACTATAGGAGGTCTTTCCATCTTCTGGTGTATTCTTTAATCTTTGAATAAAGAATTTCCATTGTAGAGAATTTAATATGCTCGGTTACGTTTATTTCCTGTTACTTTTTAATTTTTTTATTAAGCATTGGTACATTTTATACAATGGTTCTTAATCTAATTTAGTGCTCCCTCATACCCCACCCCCCATGCATTACATCATCCAGTTTAAGCCCTATCCAGTCAATCTTTTGAACCCATATGTCCTTTTGTGCAAATGTATCCTTTGGAGTCTAATCAGCATATCTAGAAATCTTAAGTAAAGCATACTTTTCCTCATACAGCAGTAACCAATCTCCTGTAGGTCTCAGTTGAGGGACAGTTCACCAACCATTTCTCTTGCTCCATTCTGAGAGGTTGTTTGAATTGGCTTGGGTCCTGGACCTGATGCCAACGTTGCCATAAGTTAACATGTGAAAGCTTCCAGTAGTCTGAAAGCCTCTGCTTCCTTACATTCATGCACCGGCTCTGGCTCTTAAATCTTTCTTCCCTCTCTTCTGCCATGATCCTTGAGCCATGGGTGGGTGAGGTTTAATATAGGAATCCTATCCAGGGATACACTCTGTAGGCTTTTCTTTGAAGCTTGGCTAGTTGTGGCCTTCTGTTTGCCTTGAACTGTATTATGTAAGGAAGCTTCACTGGTGAGGATTGATAGATGCACTTTCTCTCAGCCCTCATTCCATGATGTTCCACCAGTCTTAGGGCTAGAGGTTCAACTCTAGATGTGTCTCCTAGGATTGGCATCTTTCAGATGTATATTTTCTGTGTCTGACCAGTTGTAAGATTCTGCAGAAGGCTACATCTGTTGCAAAGAGAAGCTTCTTTGATGAGTACTGTACAGTATGCTTGTTTTGAGTCTATTGTGAATGGGAGGATTTCCAGGAATACTTTCTTTGATTTTCTGTAAATTGATTTCATAACCTGTCACTTTTCTGAATGTACTGGTAATTTTGAGCAGTTCACTGGTGCAATTTTTGTGATCTCTTATGTATAATATCATATAATCTGAAAATAGTGAAAATTTGATTTCTCCTTTTCCAAGTAGTATGCCTTTAATTTCCTTCTCTTGTCTTATTGCTCTTGTAAGAATTTCAAGCACTATATTAAAAGCAGTGAAGATAGTGGGCAGCCTTTTCTGTTCCTGATTTTAATTAGAATGCTTCCAGTTTTTGTCCATTTAGAGCAATGTTGACTGTGGCTTTGTTGTATATGTCTTTAATTATGTCGAGGTATTTTCCCTCCAATCCAATTATCTCTATGACTTTTAACATGAATGCATATTGATTTTGTCAAAGATCTTTTCACCATTTACTGAGAAAATCACGTATTTTGTTTTTATTTGTGTTGAGTTTGTTATTGCATTTTCATATTACTGGATTGTGCTGTTAAGTCATTTATATATGCTCATTCTGATTTTTTTAACATAGGCATTCAGATCTATAAACTTCCTTGTAAGGAATGTTTTGAATAGGTCCCAGAGGTTTTATTGTGTCCTATTACAATTTTCATTAAGTTCCAAGAATATTTTTATTTCTTTCTTAATTTTTTCTTGGACACATTCATTACTCAGGAGTGTGTTGTTTAATCTCCATAAGTTCATGTAGTTACTAGAGCTCCTTTTGCATTGTAGTCTGACAAAATGCATAGGATTAATTTCAATTTTATGTATTTGTTGAGGTTTGTTTTGTGTCCCAGTATGTGGACAGTTTTAGAGAAAATTCCATTGGTTGCTGAATACAAAGTGTATATTTTGGTGCTTCAATAAATTATTCTGTAGATTTCTGTTAGGTCCATTTGATGTATGACATCTTCTTGGTCAATTATTCTTTTGATTAAAATAAAGCGAGTTCTTTATCAGTTCTGATTAGTTTTAATTTGAAGTCTGTTGTGCCAGATATTACTATTACAATGTTTGCTTGCTTCTTACCCATTTTCTTGAAATATTTTTTCCATCCTTGAAGCTAACAAAAAGATGGATTTTGTTTCTTAATCTATTCTACTAGCACTTGTGTTTTGACTGGGGAGTTGAGTCATTGCTATTTAGAGTAAATATTTAAAGATGGTTATTGGTTTTTGTCATTTTGATTGGTTTCTTTCCTTGGTCCTATTTTGTGTGTCTGTAATTATACCTTCCTTTGTTTTCTTTCTGTTGCTTCTTGGATATTCTCATTCCTTTCTTTGGTCCTTTATACTGCTTGGAATTATTCTCTGTAGAGCTGCTTTGGTGCACCTGAATTCTTTCAGCCTATTCATGTAATGAAAAATGTTTGTTCCCCTTTGACTATGACAGAGAGTTTTAATGGGTAAAGTATTCTGGGATGACATCCATGGTCATTTTGAACTGTAAATTGTTTAGTCCATATTCTTCTGGCTCTCATATTTTCCACTGAAATATCAGCTGTAATTTTGATGGGTTTCCTTTATGTGTACCTTGTTTTCTCCAGTAGCTTTCAGTACTCTCTTTGTTCTACATATTTAGTGCTTTTATTGTAATTTGGCTGATGATTTTCTGTTCTGATCTTGTCTAGTAGGTGTTGTATGTTTTTTGTATATCTGTATAGGTTTGTCTTTCTTTAATTTGGGTAAGTGTTCTTGTATAGTCTTGTTGAAGAGCTGATAAATTCCATTGACTTGAGATTCTTCTCCTTTATGTATACTTATGATGCACAGATTTCATGTTTGCATTGTGTCCCACATTTCCTGTGTATTCTCTTCATGTTTTTTCCTTTGTTTTGAATTCATAGTCTTCGCTTGAGTGCTCTAGCTTTCTTATCCAGTCCTGATATTCTGTTCTCCATTTCACTTATTCAACTTGTGAGACTTTCTCCTGTTATTTCAAATTGAGTTATTGAGTTGTTCAATTCCATCTTCATTTTGGCTTGGGTTTGCTTCAATATTTCTATCTCTTTTGTGGATTCACTTTCTAAGACCTGAATTGTTTTTGTTTTTTCATTCAGCTACGTATTTGGATTTTCTTGGGCTTCAGTCATGAGTTTTTGCCTCTCCTCGTTGAGTTCTTTGAGTTGTTTGCTACTCTGGATGCAGTAGGGTCTGAGTTAGGAGGCTTAGTTCAGAGATCTGCAGTAGGAAGAGCAGGAGTGGGCTGTGGTCCAAGGTTAGAAGGGAAACCCAGGAGAGAGAGAGAGAGAGAGAGAGAGAGAGAGAGAGAGAGAGAGAGAGAGTCTTCTCAGAATGCAGGAGAGTCAAGGCACAGTGGGTGAGGTATGCCTTTACAGAGGAGTAGGTAGGTCTGTGTCAGGCAGATCAGGAGGGCAGGGGCAAGTTGAGGGTGTGGGGACAGCCTATGGAGGGTCCAACAAACTAGGTAGAGTATGTGTGGGTCCTGAAGATGGAGAATGCAGTGGTTTCAGATGATCAGGATGCACTGGACAATATTTGTGCTGGGAAGAAGGTTCAGAGAACGGAGCCAGGGCTAGGGCGTGGCCTAGACCCAAGGATAGAAGGGAGACACAGTGCAGGAGAGAGTGAGGCTGCTCAGGTTGCAGGGGAATCAAAGCACAGTGGGTGGGTCCAACTTACCAAGGTAGTAGTGCAGATCTGTGGCAGATGGATCATGAGGGGAACAAAGTGCAAGAGACTGCTGGGGACATCTGTAGAGGGTCTAACAACCTAGAATATGCAGCTAGTCTAAGTACATGGGATCAGGATGCAGTGTGCAGGATCTAAGTTAGGAAGCCTGTCCAGCTAGCTCTGAGGCAGGAAGAGCAGAGTAGGAGCTGGCCTACTCCCAAGGCTAGAAGGAAGGTGGGGGAGAGGCAGTGTTTCAGAGAGAGTGAATGATTTTTATGTAACACTGATATATCAAAGTGTTGTATTTTGTCCTTCATATTTAATTGATCAGTTAATATTTGCACCATAGAGGACAGAGTTGCATACTTGAACTTGTATTTTCCTTACTTCAGAGGAAATAAATGGCTTTTGAAAAAAGATTACTTGTTTTACTTTTAAATTGTATGTATGGACACAAGCATGAGTCCAGAAGAGGGTGTCAGATGTGGGTTCTAGGTTGCAAATCCATGTCTTCTCAAGAGCAGTAAGTCATCTTTTTTTTTTTTTTTTTGGTCTTTTTGAGACAGGGTCTCCCTGTAGTCCCAGCTGTCCTGGAACTCACTCTGTAGACCAGGCTGGCCTTGAACTCACAAAGATCTGCCTGCCTCTGCCTCCCAAGTGCTAGGATTAAAGGCGTGCGCCACCACGCCCGGCAAGAGCAGTAAGTCATCTTAACTGCTCACTATCTCTCCACCTCTAGTTCTTGAATTTTTAAAGGAAGAAAGAGAATCTTTTCATGTTATGTAAGAGGGGAATTCTGGCACATGCCTGGGTAACTTGATTGTTTGTTTAAAAGTTGTAAAACATGGGTTACAAAGAGGTAAAATCTTAAACACCCTAAACCTGAAAATTTGAGACAAGAGTGGGTAGTAGGCTGTAAGACTGTGTGTGTGTGTGTGTGTGTGTGTGTGTGTGTGTGTGTGTGTGTGTGTGTGCAGAACCTTCTAGAGGAGGATTTTGAGTGCTTTCCTTTGACGCTATCTACCTGTATAACTCTCTAAGGCAGAAGATTTCCATTTTGGCTATTTTGGCTGGCTAATGAACTCCCAGAATCTGCCTGTTTGTGACCCCCTCACCACCCACCATGCTAGAGTTAAGTAAACACACGTAGAATCTGCCTCCAGTGCTGGAGTTGCAGACACATCAATACGTGCCCAGCTTGTCTTATGGGAGTGCTGGTGATAACAACTCTGGTCCCTGTGTTGACACAACTAGTACTCTTATCCATTAACCCTGATCTCTAGCCCTGGCTTTAAGATTTTGGTGAACGTCATTTATCTATCCAATTATCTTATATAGTATGAAAAACCACTGAGAAATGTGTTAGCTCAAAGTGCTACATAAAATGCACATAGAATAAATATATGCATGCATGTGTATAGATAAAGGCTCTATATAACAACAACAGAATAAAACAGTATCAGGCAGGAGAAACCTCCCTTCTAGTTGTCGGTCAGTCTAGGCCAAGAGACTCCCAAAATAATAATGGCTACTGCCACAGCCCTTGATTGCCTTCCAGAACCTGAAGATAAGACCCTATTGCTGAAAAGAGGCTGTTCTTTGGGCATAGGATGTGGAGCAATGGAGCTGGAAATAACATGGAAGTCTCCTTTGTGAGGACTAGATCTCATGGTATTAGAAGATACTATATAAGACACCAAAGGGGTAAAAATACACAAATGTTCCTATGTAGCTGTAAGGCCTAATAAACAAGAATAGCTAGCCCAGCAAACTTTGGCTATTGATACAGTCATGGTACTTTTATCTTATGGGATGATAAACATCTGTCTAACTGGAATAAAGCCCCCCCCAACTGGGTGCTCATGTATGATACTATAAGCATAGCCAAATACACATGTCTGGAGTGGATGAAAACTTACTTTCACCATATCCCTAGACCAGTATAATTTCTTACTTTATTCTAAATACATATCCTTATATTTACAGACAGTTACGCATTTACCCCATCAAAGAAAGGTTTTTTAACCACAGATGGATACTATTACAGAGTTCCACAAGTAGGAAAATGCAGATAATAAGTACTAAGTACCTGTGAGACACTTAAATCTCATTGACACATCTTCAATGTAGCCTCTAATATAGGATGCATGCAGCTCTCATTAGATAAGTTTCCTTGTGCAGCAGATGGTAATTAACACAGAGACTCACAACTGGCCAATGTGCAGAGAGCAAGAGGCCCTAGAGTGCTGATCCCTGAAGATCTCAAGGCTCAATGATCATTGTGGAAGAGGAGGTAGAATGATTGTAAGTACCAAGAGGGATTGGATAACCACAAGGAAATGGAGTCTTCCAGACAGCTGATCAGTTACTCATATAAACTCTCAACAATGGTGACAGCATGCACAAGTCCCGTGAAAGCTCAAATCAGACAAAATCCAAGCCTTGATATGATGAAATGGGTAAGAAATCTCAAACCTACATAAGGAAATTTGGCAATTGATGGTTTCTGGGAGGCAAAAGACAGTGTCTTTTAGAGATGAGACTCTGTGTGAGGCCAGTGGATGTACCCACACTGAAGAACATTGGTGACACAAATCAAACTATATAGCCTAATACATACATACATATATATATATATATATATATATATATGCATGGAGAGAGACAGAGAGGGAGGGAGAGACAAAACAAGAGACCAGGAGACTGAGAGACTGAGAGACAGACAGATAAGGGAGAGGATCTAAATACCATCAAATAATATTGTATGAAAATTAAAAAGTCAATAAATAATAAAACATTTTGGAGAGTCTTTGAATCAATCTCATATCCCAAATGAGAGATTCCCTATGGTGTGAGCTGATGGGTATTTGAGAAACTGCTTTGAGATTTGAAGATTATAATTCAGAGCCCTTTGCAATGGTGCCATGGCTTGAGCTGGAATTAATTGTTTCTCAGACATGGGAAAGGCTAGTGTCTCCATTGGTCAGGTTGCAGGAGAATAGATATTGTAGGAACTTAATTTTCTGACTTGTGTCAGCCTCAGAATTCTTGCCTGATCAGTAGTAATGAATGAGAATTTAAAATGAATTGATATTTTTGTTAAGAATAATTATCAGCAGCTAGAACCTGATTTTAATTTGATTGAAAATAATAAAGAAATATGAGATATTCTGAAAATTGTGGACCAATTTGTACTTATTACACACAAAATATTCATAGTGATTAAGTGCAGCTGAAATCAGATGTCTAGAAAAGTAAATGGCTAATTTTAAATGTTGGTAGGATATTTAAAAACACGAGCCTTTGAGATTCTGTAGTGTTAATTTGTTTTATAGCCCAAGGAATAGTGAATTCAAGCTTTCTGGTGCCAGAAAACAATTAACCCTGGACATTGTCCATGTACTGCACTGAATTAATTTCAATTCTTCTTCATTTATGTACCTTCATAAATCTGTGTCCTCAATGCGGATAAACCGGTTTTCCTAGTTGATTATTGTGGTTGGAAATTTCACATGCTATTTCTTAAGGTCTCTTCTTACAATAAAAATTAATAGAAATGAAAACAAATCACAACTTTTACCTAAAAGGTGAAGCTATCTTTTCAGTTAAATTACAGAAGTATTATCTCTCTTCCCTTCCTCCATAAATATAGTATCTATTCATAAACATATATATGCATACTATCACAGTAAACACTTATATACATACATATATATACACACATTTATACTATGGGCATAGTAGGCTTTCTAGCTAGAGATAGTGGTAGGAAGGAAGATATATTCATAGCTAGATTTATTGATAGATAAATAGATAGATAGATGGATAGATAGATAGATAGATAGATAAACGGACAACGTATATTCCTTCCGTGGAATAAAGATCATGAAACTTTGAATTTGCTGCATGTGGTCTTATAATACGAATTTAAACTTTCACTAAAAGAATGTCTTTTAGAAAGCCACTTCCCACATATAATTGCATAGAAGCAATATACATCTCACAATGATATAACATGGTACCACTCGCAAAACCTTTGATAATATCTAACAGTTATATTTGACACCATGTGAAAATATTCTGCTTTGTTTTCCTTTGAGAAAATAGAAAACAATTGCAAATGCAATTTATTTGCTCTATAAAAAGAGGCAAAGCCATTACCCCTAACAGGCACTGCAATTCCGTGATTTCTTGTTAAAAGTAAAGTTTTAAAATTCATGTAAGTTAAAAAAAAGTTCATGTAAGTTTTCCTGAGAATATTGTATTCAGGAGATACAATTCTTTTAGTAACCATTGTTTATGATATTTATAATGATTTTCTGGTGGAAATAAAGAATGCCTGTAAATGGAAATGAACAAGTAAACACTTTGGTTAAAAATCACAAGACAAATTACTAGAAAAGACCTCACAGAATTGATTATATTGCACACTCCAAAAAGTTTTGTGTATTATTTATATTTTCTCAAAGTAGTGACCATTCTCAATTGTCAGGAGATATTTCTGACTTGTAGCTCTCCAACTCTCCCTTACTGAGATGCAGATTTTTGGGCTCCACCCACCAGTTTCTGACTGACAATGTCAATAAGTGCAAAAGAGAAAAATGAAATGTTAGATTTAGTATAAGTTAACTTTACATTATTTTATAAGGTATCTTAATATCCACTCCCAGTAAATCTTCATAATATCAAAAAATAGGCAGCATGAACCTAATACCATCCTGGAGTGAACTGGGAATTTGTAGCTCTATAGAGTTATCAGATATTACATCTCTGACCCTGCCAGCAGTGGACTTTGCAAAACAATAGCTGTTCCCACACTTTGAAAGCAAACCATATATGAAGAATCACACATACCAGTTTATTCATCTGGTACTATAAAACAGATACAGAAGACACCCCTGAAAGTCTTTGACAAGTACCGATTCCAGACTGGGGCCTGGACAGATATGTTTAACAAATTCCAGGAGATACTAATGTGCCAAATTAGCTCTGCAGAGTTATTAAAGTCTTGTTCTCTTTACAAATGGGTTATACAGCTTTTTGTTAGGACAGAAAAGTCAGAATAAACTTGATAATAAAGCAATTCTGTAGGGTAAAAGGAGAAAGGTGTACTAGATCTAGCTCTTCCTTAAGAAAATACTGCTTTATTTGATTTGAATTAACTGAAAAAACTTGGCATTTATGTTTAATATATATTTCCTTCCAAAGAATGATAACAGTGGTTTAGATTTTATATGTCCTTAAAAGTAAAAAGTGAAAAAAAATCAGTATGCTAAGATTTCACAGATGAATGGGAATAAGCATAGTACTTTATAATAATTCATATGACTTGTTATTTATCTCCTTTTAAGCTTATTAAGCAAAATTGGGTCTGGAGAGATGGCCTAGCGGTTAGGAGCGCTGACCGCTCTTGCAGAGGACCTGGGTTTGATCCCCAGCACCCACATGGTGGCTGAGAACCGTCTGAGGCTCCAATTCCAGGAGAACTCCAGTTACAGGGGAGTCCGACGCTCTCTTCTGACCTCCGCGGCATTACACAACACGGGTGCACAGACTTGCATGCACATACATGCACATTCATACACATACAGATAAAAAAAAGCTTATTAAGCAAAATCATCAGAGCAAACTATTTTGTTTGTTCTAAATTTATGAATGTTATTTGAAAAATAATCATCTAAGATATGAGAAATGAGGCAGGTGAACTCTCATATAACATTTTGATGATGGATTATACTCAGTTACTTGTTAAGAGTGTCTTCCCTAAGCATTTCTCATGGCTAAGCACAACTGTGGTGTGTTTGCTCTTCTGTATTCAATGTCCCATCTGTCTATAAAGGTGATATTCTCTTACAACAACTAGTTTGACGAATTTCATATGGCAACATTCAGCACATGACTCTATTTTTAAAAATACAACTTATGACAATTCAATTCTAAGCCAGTATTAGCTGTATGCTTAGTAGATAATAACAGAAAAATCCAAGCTTGGATCTTCTATGACTATTTCAGATGTGTAGTATCAAAATGAATCCATGTTTATTTTGGTCAGTAAAGGAAGCAAGTGTAGCTTGAAGATAGGCTAGTACGAGTTAAATTAAGTAAAAAAGTGTTTTCATAAATACTTTTCTAACTACTATATAATTGTGCATTTCACATTATATTAAAAGCTTTGTAGAAGTTAAAGACTGTTCAAGGAATTGTAATTTTCCAAATAAAATATTCATTATGTCAGTTTGAAATTTCATGTGAATCATTCAGGAAGAATGAAGTTGGAAATAATTTGTGCAATCTCTTTTTATTTTCCTTTGCAACCAAGCTTTAACAAATTTCTATCAGTACAAAAGATTCCATTCCCTGCAGTGCAAATGATAAAAATTGTCATATATTTGACAAGGATACCCATAATTCATGTGAAAATACAAAGAGCTTGGTTTAGTAAGCATTATAAGACCAAGTCTTGAAAATATTGTCTTTTGATAATGTTCGTTTCATTCTGATAAAATAGTAATTTTGCTTGATTAGCAATTTTTTCAAAAGGTCACATGCCTCAACATACGCATCGTATAGGTATGGGCCAAAGGCACAGTGCTAAATGCTGAAGCGATCCAAAAAATAAAGATAAATTTCATTCCATCAAAGAGGCTTCCATTTATAAATCAAATAAAATATTGATGTACAAGGACAGCCAGAACAGGACAAAACATCAAGGAGCAAATTGATTAAGAGTCTATGCATAGCATTCATGGATTCAAAACGGGGAAGATAAAGCATGGATGCTAAAGAGAGAACCATAAACCCAGGGAAGAGACTCTCAGAGGTGCATTTGAATAAGAGTAATTTTTGGAGGGAAGTACTGGACATAAGATGTTGGATAGCTAGCAAAAATGGCCAAGGTTTCAAAGGTCCCCAACGTTTTTGAATGTTAAATCTACGTATATTTTTGTTTAACCCAGTCAAAGTATGGATACTTTATCTCTACAGTTGACAGTTATTTGCCAAGCAGCCACTAACCATTACCAAACTTCAACTTTTTTTTTTTTTTTCAGGTGCAGGTAGCTCTCAAATTGCGCCCTCATGCCTGAGACGGCAACCACTAGGTGGCAGAACTGTACCACGGTCACTGCAGTACCAAAAACCTGAACCCTAGACCTTCCCCCACCCCACCCACACACTTCATCCCACTCTTGCTCAGAGCAGGTTGGCTATGGTCTGACGTTAGGCATCCAAGACTGTGCAGAAGCTTCATTGGAGGTCTTTTAAAACTAGCTCCAGTGGACATAGGCTGTTGGATGAATACCACATGGACATATGTCTTAAATTATTTCTTTGATTACAAATGCAATAGACTCAAATGCAATAGACTCACACCTCAACAAACACCACATTTTTCTTTTTTAAATTTTTTTTATTTATTTCTGTATGTTTATGAATGTACTGTCTGCATGCAAGTGTGTGCACCCGTGTCGTGCAATGCTGAGGAGGTCAGAAGAGGGTGTCGGATTCCCCTGGAACTGGAGTTCTCCTGGAATTGGAGCTTCAGACGGTTCTCTGCTGGGGATTGAACTCGGGTCCTCTGCAAGAGCGGTCGGCGCTCTCAACCGCTAGGCCAGCTCTCCAGCCCCCACCACATTTTTCATATAAAGAACTCATAACTAAATGGAGTATAAAATAAAACAAAATGTCAATTTAATTTGTTTTGTACATATTTTTTATTGCCCCTTCTCTGTAGCGGAAAACATGCATTCTAATGCTATTTTCTCAGCAAACTCTTATAACCAATTTGCTTGTCTAATTTACCAACTGGGTTTTACTGTGGTTTTGGTTAGAATAACAGTAGCCACGCTTGACTGATTCTTGATTTTATTGTTCCTATTTTATAGAGCATGGAAATCTAGGCTCAAGAATCCTAAAGTAGCCAGATTTTCCATTTTAGAATGAGACAATGTTGGGAACAGGAAAATTAAGACTGAATATTTTAAAAGTTTCTTTTTCACTGTAATGTAGACATATACTTAAATTTAGGCAGCCTCTGTGTTTAACTACAGAGATTACTTATTTTGTCTCTTTTAGTTAATGGTACAATGATTAATTTAATTCATTCATTAACCAATTATTCGTTATTAATTTGACTAATTGAGCCTAAACATGTTTCTCTGGTGATATAATCATTATCTTACTCTGGCTTTATATCGCTGCTCAGTGATAAAGTAATTAATAACCTGAAGAGGCAATTAATGGCTTGCAGCCTAAGGTGATATTCAAGACAGTTTTATACCTAAATTACAGGACTCTTTCATAGATATATCCAGTGTAGAAACGGGTTTAAGAGGATGGCAGCTTATTGTGACTATGCATGAAGCTTACCAGTATGAGAATTGAAAATATTCCTTTGTCAGAAATAAAGTTATGTGTTAATACTTTCAGGTTTTTTTCTATGACCTCAACTAGTATGAAAACTGTATTCTAACTTCATTTTTACGTATTGAGAGAATTTTAGACTCTTTTCAAAGATAGGTAATCTGTGGAAATTATTCAACGTACTGCAAGGTACGTGTACCACATACATGTATGAGAGAGAGAGAGAGAGAGAGAGAGAGAGAGAGAGAGAGAGAGAGAGAGAGAGATTTCTTTTTAAAGTGTTAGAATCCCAATTGCGCTGGGTAGTTTTATTGTCAACTTGACATACCTGGGTTGAGGGAGCCTCAATTGGGGAATTGGCTTCATTGGATTGGCCTTTGGCCACATCTGTGTAGTATTGTCTTGATTGTCGAGAAATGTCGGAGGGTCCAGCTCACTATGGGTGGTGCCACCCTGGGCAGGTTGTTGTGTACCTTATAAGAGGGCAGGCTGGGCATGGGCCAGGGGAGCAAGCCAGTAAGCAGCACTCCTCCATGGCCTGTGCTTCAGCTCCTGCTTCCAGGTTCCTGCCCTGAGTTCCTGCCTTTGGCTCCCTGAGTGATGAACTGTGACCCAGGAGATGTGAGCCAAATAAACCCTTTCCTCCCCAAGTCGGTGTTGGTCAGAGTTTTTTGTCACAGCAATTGAAGACAAACTAGAACACCAATATTTTATTAGCAACTAACAATTTTTATATCAAGTTACACATGAAAAAGACCTAGAATCAATAATGAAATATACAATTGTTTGTTAGAAACTTACTGCTTAGTTTATTGGTTGTCTATTGTAGTAAGTCCTTGTTTTTCAGGGACTTGTTATATCTTGGCTGGGCATGGTAGTCAAATAAGTCTTAGATTTCTCCTTCTTTATGAAAGAATTACTCCCTTTATGAAAGGAGCAATAATAGAACCAAGGGCCAACGCTTTATCTAAGATAATATTTGTTTTATTTTCTCCCTCTTCTTTCCCTTTTACTCCCTTGCTCTGTTACAAAAAGCATAAAGAACTCAATGGGATAGTAGACTTCTAAAGTTATCCCTCCTTTTTCTATACACAAAGCATTGTAAAATATAAACAACATATAAAGCTATAGGAATTTGTTCACTAAATAATGAAGTATCTAATTTTAAGTTTTTCTATTTTGAAACTGTAGGCATTTGAACAAGTAGTCTATATGGTTTCAATAATAATGAAACGCTTTTAAGACAATTTCAAATTTTTTATTTATTTTTATTTTTTATTTTATATTATTCCAAAATACGCATATATACACTCCACACATAAGTCAAAATTAAAAATTCTGAAAATAAGCTATAGGTTGATTCCTAAACACATTTAGAAGTTAACATTTTACCAGTAAATTTGCATGTAAGGTATAAAGTCTTGTAATTTTATGGTTTTTTTTAGAATATGACTACATATCCTCCATCTATATATGGTAATTACAATGTATTAGTATAAGTGGTAGGACAATTCTAGAGCTCATTTATAGATTCACATTGTAATAGCACAGTTGCTTTCAGATACAATGAAATATAATAATAAAGTAGCTCAGTTATAACAAAAAAGTTGCTTGCCAACTGGGGATTTGGTGTTAGCATCCACAAATGAGTGAAACCATTCACCTTTCTTTTTTCTGGGACTGTGTTACTTCACTTAGTATAATTGCTTAGAGTTCCGTCCATTTGCCAACAAAGTTCATGATGTCATCTTTCTTTACTGCTGCATAGAACTCTATTGTGTAGATGTACCACATTTTTCTTATCCAGTCATCAGTTGAGAGGCATTTGAGTTGGTTCGAGGTCTTTGCTATTGTGAAGAGAGCTGCAATGAACATAGCTGTGCATGTATTTTTGCAGTAGGTAGGATGCATCTTGTGGGTATATACCCAGGAGTGGTATGGCTGGGTCAGGTGGTAGGTTCATTTTGAGTTTTTTGAGGGTTCTCCACACTGCTTTCCACAATGGTTGTGCCAGTTTACATTCCCACCAGCAGTGGATGAGTGTTCCCCTTTCCCCACAACTTCTCCAGCATTTGGTATCTTTTGTTTTCTTCATCTTGGCTAGTCTTATGGAGTGAGATGATACCTAAGTGTGGTTTTAATTTGCATTTCCTTAATTGTTAATGATGTTGAACACTTTTTAAGATGTTTCTCAGCCATTTTTACTTTCTTACTGGTGAAGTCTCTGTTCAGCTCTTTACTCCATCTTTTGAGTAGGTCATTTGTTTTCTTCTTTGTTTTTTAAGTAGCTTATATATTCTGGATGTTAATGCTTTGTCTGATATATCAGTGGTGAAGGTTTCCTCCCACTCTGTGGGTTTTCTCTTCACTTCCTTGATTGTTTCTTTAGCTGTACAAAAGCTTTTGAGTTTGATGAGGTCCCACTTGTCAGCTGTTGTCCTTATTTCCTGTGCAGGTGCTGTTTGATTTAGAAAGTCTTTTCCTACACCTATGTCTTGTAGGTTGCTGCCGACTTTTTCTTCTATCGCCTTCAGGGTTTCAGGTTTTATGTTGAGAACACATGAAGACTAAACAACACAATACTGAACAATGAGTGGGTCAGAGAAGAAATAAAGAATGAAATAAAAGCATTCCTGGAACTAAATGAAAATGACAATACAACACAACAAAACCTATGGGATACATTAAAGCCAGTCCTAATAGGGAAATTTATAGCCCTAAGTGCCCACATTAAAGAAACAGAAAGAGAACAAGTAAATGATTTAACACTGCTGCTAAAAACACTTGAAAGACAACAACAAATGAACCCTAAACCCAACAGAAATCAATGAAATAGAAACAAAGAAAACAATAAAAAAATCAATGAATCCAAAAGCTGGTTCTTTGAAAAGATAAACAAAATAGACAGACCTCTATCCCAGTTAACCAAAATAAAGAGTAACTCCAAATCAATAGCATTTTTGATGAAAGGGAAACATCTCAACAGATAAAAAAAGGATCCAGACAATCATATGAGAATACTTCAAAAACCTATACTCTACTAAATTTGAAAACATAAGAGAAATGGATGAATATCTGAAATCCTGGGATTCGCCAAAGCTTAATCAAGAGGAGATTGACAGCTTAAACAGTCCCATAACACTTGAGGAAAGAAGATGTAATAAAAAGCCTCCCAACCAAAAAAAGCCCAGTCCCAGATGGTTTCACAGCATATAAAACATTTAAAGAGGTCTTACAACCATTACTACTCAAACTTTTCAGAAGGATACAGGGGAAAATATCCCAAATTCCTTCTACAAAGCCAGCATCAATTTAATACCAAAACCGGCAAAGACACAAACAAGAAAGAAAATTATAGAACCATATCATTGATGAACACTGATGCAAAAATTCTCAACAAAATACTTGCAAATTGCATACAGACCCACATCAAAAAGATGATCCAATCATGACCACGTTGGATTCATACCAGAGATTCAAGGATGGTTCAACACACATAAATCAATAAATATCATAAAACACATTAATGGACTTAAAGATAAAAACCACACAATTATCTCAATTGATGCAGAAAAAGCTTTTGACAAAATCCAGCATCCCTTCATGCTTAAAGTCTTAGAGGCAATTGGACTGGAAGGATCATTCCTCAATGTAATCAAAGCCATATACAAGAAACCTACAGCCAACATCATCCTAAATGGAGAAAAGTTGGAAGCATTCCCCTTAAAGGCAGGAACATGGCAATGCTGTCCACTATTGCCACTCTTCTTCAATATAGTGCTTGAAATGCTTGCTAGGGCAATAAGGCAAGAAAGCAAAATTAAAGGAGTAATAATTGGAAAAGAGGAAGTAAAACTATCATTTTTTGCAGATTATATGATAGTTTACCTAAGAGATGCTAAAAACTCCACCAGAAAACTCTTAGAAATGATCACAAGTTTCAGTAAAGTGGCGGGATACAAAATAAACCTAGAAAAAACAGTAGCCTTCCAACTGGAGAAAGAATATAAGGATATATAGGTATTTAAACAGTATAATATGTAGCCTTTTGATCCTACTAATGAAGCACTCACAATTAGATATATAGGTATTTAAACATTACTAATTGTTATGGTAGGTTACTTTGGTATAGACACAGATGTTTGGATGGCATGCTAATCCATGAATTACATTTTCTTCTGTTAAGTATGACAGGGTCTTCGTGTGGTTTATAACATCTCCTAACCATTAGAGGATGTAAGCTTGTGGCATCAGCCATGGCTTATTCCTCCAAGGAGAGAGCTAATAGCCAATTAGATTTGGGATATACAGACATATGGCTGCCACTGTTGCACAGTATTTCCAGGCAGGTGAGGTGTAGCTGGTGCTGATGGAGAAGTCTTGCTTGACTCAAAGAGACCTATATTTGCTTTATTGGTTTAGTGGCCTTTGGTAACACTCTCTGGAATGCCAGAGAGTGTATACTTGCAAGTGCGGTCTCCATACATCTTTCCCATGTTTATATCAGGTCTTCAACAGCAGGGCCTTATCACCTCTCTTCCTGCAGATAATCCCAGTTTGGAGGCAAGGAGCCTTTACCTTTTGTGGGGGCTTGGATCCCCTGGCCAACATCTCCTTGGTAGAATAATCCATTGTTGATGTCAGAGCTCCTGTGTATTATGCCTGAACAAGCTGGCAGCCCATGAAAGAAAACAGCCAGAATTGACTAGAGACCAAGACAACAGCTCCAGAGAAAGTAGACTGTTTTGATTCTCATCCACCTGTGCCCCTTTTCTAAGCCTAGGGAACAATCTGTGGAAGAGGGGGCACAGTAGAATGTAAGAGCTGCGATTTGGATGAATGGGGAAACTACAATAATATAGACTGGACACTCATTAGATCAACTTGATTGAACATACAAGCCCCCCTTGCTGGATGGTGGGACCCATGAGCTGTGTGGGTTTGGGCACAACTGCTCACAAATTGGTTTTACATGAAGGATGCTTGTACTCACAAATTATCACTTATTGTTAAAAAAATGAAAACAAAACAAAGCAAAAAAACCAGAAAGATGCAGAAAAGTTACAGCAGAATGCATGATCTGGGATGGGTAGGGGTGGGGTGGGGGGAAGGGAAGGGGATATATGCCTGAACTGAATTGGAAAATGATGTATGAAATACACAAAGCATCAATAAAAAAAAGTATGGTTCTTTGAACCAAGGGAACCATATTTTCTGAGTGTTTGGCATGTAAGACTCTTCAAATATAAAAACTGAATGAAATGATGGATATAAATGTATGAATGAGTTGACATTTATTGATCTTTTCTATTTTACATATAATCTTATTGGATTGCTTTATTGTTTTTATTCTGCTTATTCTCCTTAAAAGGAGATTTGTATTGTTGAAAATTTGTGATGTAATTAAATTAACATTGAGTAATAAAAAAAGAATATAAGGAGATCTTCCCCATCACAATATCCTCAAAAAAATAAAATACCTAGAAATAAACCCAACCAAAGACACCAAAGACCCCTACAACAAAAATTTTAAAACCCTGAAGAAGGAGATTGAAAATGGCATCAAAAGATGGAAAGACCTTCCATGCTCATGGATTGGAAAAATTAATATAGTAAAAATGTCCATTCTACCCAAATTAATATACAGATTCAATGCAATCCCAATCAAAATCCCCATGAGGTTTTTCACAGACATAGAAAAAAATTCCTTAAATTCATATGGAAAAACAAAAGACCCTGAATAGCTAAAGCAACCCTGGGTGAAAAGTGCAATTGTGGGGGGATTACATTACCAGACTTCAAGCTATATTACAGGGCTATAGTCATAAAGACAGCCTGGTACTGGGAAAAGAACAGTTGACCAATGGAACAAAATTGAAGATCCGAACTTGAGCTCATATAAATTTAGCCACCTCATATCTGACAAAGGGGCCAAAAAACCTCAATGGAGGAAAGATAGCATCTTCAGCAAATGGTGTTGGCAAAACTGGATCACCATTTGTAGAAGAACAAAATTAAATCGTTACCTCTCACCCTGTACAAAAATAAACTCCAAGTGGATCAAAATCAATTTTCTTCTTTACTTTTGAGAATTTCATAGGGGTATATAATAAAATATGTTTATAACTATCCCCTATTTCCCCTTCACATTTTCCCACACCCCCTTAAACATTCTTCCAAATTTTGCATCTTTTTTCCACAATTTACTAAGTTCACTTATGCCCAAATGTACATAGATGTGGAGCTACCCACTGCATGATGGGAAACCCACCAGTTGCCACACCCTTAAAAGAGTAATTCTCTCTCCCTCCAGTAGTTATCAACTGCCAATACCTCCTTAGTATGAGGTGGGTCCTAGAGATCCTTCCACCTACCCAGAGATCTTGACTGGCCTTCATCAGCCTTGTGTAGATAGCAATAGCTTCTGTGAGTTCTTGTCCTGAGTAAAATGGCAGTCATGTCTAGAAGTCAGCATTTCATAACACTCTTCTCCATCCATGGCACATACATTTTTTTTCTGCTTCCTCTTCCATGATGTTCCCTGAGCCTTGGTGGTGGGGACTTAATATGGATGTCTGCTTTAAAGTTGAGCAAGTAGTGTCTTATTCTAGCACTTTGACCAGTTACATATCTCTCTGTTGACTTCTGGACACATCACAAAGAAGCTTCTCTGACGAAAGTATGGAGCGGCCCAGGTCTATTGGTGAAAATACAAATATTTAATACACCCTGAGAGCATGATCAGTGTCAAAAAAGCAATAGCATATTCTTTTTTTGGTCTTTTCGAGACAGGGTCTCCCTGTAGTCCCAGCTGGCCTGGAACTCACTTTGTAGACCAGACTGGCCTTGAACTTACAGAGATCCACCTGCCTCTGCCCCCTAAGTGCTAGGATTAAAGGCATGCACCACCACACCCACTTGACAATAACATATTCTATCCCAAGGTTTATGACTATTCCAGCCTTGGGATTTTGCCAGTGTTATAGTACCAGGCATGAAATTCCTAACTGTGGAGTAGCCTCAATCTAATCAGAAAGTGGTTGGTTACACTGTAAGTCATGCCTCTATTGTGCCAGTTGGCATATCTTGCCTGGAATGTTGGTATTGTAACATGAAGGGTCCAGTGATAGGTAAGATCACTGATATATTTTCTGCCCTCCTTTTGGAACTCTGAAAGTTAGCCTGCAGTCAGGAAACTTCCTTGTGGATTTGATACAGATTTTTATGTACTGTAGCCAAAATATGTGGTGTCTTCAGGAATTAGGGTCTTATCATGTAGTTATGGTGGGTAAGGCAATGGTAATAATCTGCTGTTTTTGAGACCTCTGGAACATCCTTGACCAGTAAGTCCTAGGGGGTGTCACACTAATGTTCTGCAGTTTTCATCTAATATCCCAAGTCTTCTGGGAGTTATATTGCTTTTCCCTGCAGGAAATTTTGTTTGAACCATTTTATAAAGTTATATTATAAAATTAGCTTACTAAGTTGTGGGCTTCCTTAAGGCTCTTTCATACAACCTTAGTTTTGACTAACCCATTTACTACCCTCTCTCTCATCCCAGGCCTTCATTTCCATTTAATATTTTAGCCCCCATCCATATCCCCACATTCTGTCATTTCACATCAATTCTTCTATAACTCCAATTATATTTTTAAAAGTTGGATTGTGAGTTACTATGTTTTATTTTTGAAACGTGTCTCTAAATGAATGTATGTCCTCGTGGGTGGCCCTGGAACCAGAACCAGAAGAGGAAGTCAAATTCTTTGCATCTAGAGTTTCAGGTGTTTGTAAGCCACTCGATCTGGGTGACGGGAGCATAACCTGGGTTCCCTGGGAGAGCAGCAATGCTTTTAACTGCTGAGCCTTCTCTCCAGGAGCCCGAATTACATTTCTTGCTGAATATAAAAATCCCTTCGTTCTATGTTCCAGATACAAAATAGATGAACCTTTTATTGTCTTAAGGAAGATCGAAACATATTTGTATACATAAACATCTGATTTCAAAGAATAGTTAAATGAAATGTCAAGTCCCTTGTACTGGTTCTTCTAATTTCTTCATCCTCCTTTATGGTGGAAAATCTACATATAACATGTTTATGTATCATAAAGCCCAAGTTAATGTGTGAGTCCTTGAATTGCTTCTGATGTTATGACTCTGATTGGAAATCTTAGTGTTTTTTTTTCAAAAGAAATCTCAAAAATCATTCTCTACCCAGAATTATCAATGAGCATATCCCAGATTCATGACCTACTAGCTTATAGACAAGGTCATAGGCAATGCTGAGTTAGTCATCTTTTGTTGCTATGAAAGGGTTCCTGAAATAGTCAATTTCCACATCTTTTTTTCTCATTGCCCCAGAGGTGTCAGTCCTTGTTCATTTGGCTCCATTGGTTTTGGTCATGAAATGAGATGGAGCATCATGGTAAAATCTTGTAGTGGAGTAAAACTCTTCAAATCATGGAAGGCAGAGAGCAAAGAAAGAGACAAAGGGGCCAGGATCAGGATATCAGCTTCAAAAACATTCCCTTAATTATCTCCCATTTCTTTCTAATTATCTCCCATTCAGCATTAAAAATTCTAAACTCTCCAATGACACTTCAGGGTGGAGAATAATTCATTAACAAATAAACATTTTGGGAGCAATCAGGATCTAAACTTTAACAAATTTATTTGTTCAGTGAAACCTTAATTCTGTTTTTATTTTTATTTTTTTATTTTTTTTTAATAAATTTTATTTATTTCCGTATGTGTATGAATGTACTGTCTGCATGCAGGTTTGTTCACCCGTGTCGTGCAATGCCGCGGAGGTCAGAAGAGGGCGTCGGATTCCCCTGGAACTGGAGTTCTCCTGGAATTGGAGTTTCGGACGGTTCTCGGCCGCCATGTGGGTGCTGGGGAACGAACCCGGGTCCTCTGCAAGAGCGGTCGGTGCTCTTAACCGCTAGGCCATCTCTCCAGCCCCAGCTTAATTCTGTTTTTAAATGCTTCTGGTAAACACCTTCAGTTCTTCCACTCTCCCAACATCACACACTGGTACTGTTAGCCACTTGTCACAGGCTCAGTTTTCATTTGAAGTTTCAGATCTAAGTGCTGAGACCAGTGTGGCACAGATAGAATACGTTTTATGAATATATCTTATACACACATACATACACTCACGAACACACACACACACACACACACACATACACATGCAGACACACCGAAGAGAGAGAGAGAGGAGAGAGAGAGAGGGGGAGGAGTAGCGAGAGGAAGATGCGAGATGAGCGAGAGAGAGAGTATAAGGGACTTTTAAGAAAAAACGTAGAGATAGCCTAGCGGCTAAGAGCACTGAATGCTCTTGCAGAGGACCCAGGTTCAATCCCCAGCTCCCACATGGAGGCTGAGAACCGTCTGTAACTCTAAGTCCAGGAGAACTCCAGTTCCAGGGGAATCTGACACCCTCTTCTGACCTCTGCGGCATTGCACGACACGGGTGCACAAACCTACATGCCGACAGTACATTCAAAAACATACAAAAATAAATAAAATTAAAAAAAAAAAAAAAAGAAAAACTGTGTCTATGATATAATGGAATGTGCACCTCAGCCTTTCTCTTTCTCATTCCAGTGGACATAGAATATTCATGTGTAAATGCATAAATCTATTATTTGGAACTTCTTACATACAGTATTTCATGAAATATAATTCTCTTACATCACCTTGCATGATACTTTGTCCCTCATGGTGTTTGTTTGTTTGTTTTGGTAAACTGATAGGGAGTGTCAGACTTTATCATACTTGGATATAGACATTTATGCAAGTGTACTTCATATGTACATGTAATAGGATTATTTTGCAGGCACATTTGCCCATTAAGAATATGTTATGCAGTTTTAATCGTTATTAAGGTTATCATTTAGATCCATTATTTCCATTGTGGTTGCAAAATGATAATCCTATCCTTCCTTTTTGGGGATTTAATAGCAAGCATACTTCAGTGAAGAGGAAACTTACTCAGATTTCATCAATATATGGTTAACCCTCAAAGAGATAAAAGCTTTATGCCTTCTGTCTTATTGACTAGTTAAAAAAAAATCTGCCAATAGATAATATGGGGACTATGGGATCATATATTTAAATACACTCAGGTTTCAATTCACTGTAGTTTTTCCATTTAATAACACTCAGTTTCTTCTGCTCTTGTGTGGTGAGAGCTCTCTATGCTGGCTTCAGGTTGGGCCACTTGACAGGCTCTTATAATAATTGCTAGTTTTTCTCTTTCTACTACTACAAATACTTCCACGCAAAGTTTGTCCATTTTCTGTCTTAGACCAGGAATCAGTCTTTCCAGACTGCTTTCAGTAGGAAATAATATTTGAAATTGTAAAAGGTCACTGGTGCTGAAGTTCAACTTTACCACTGGTGAGTTGTAGTTTTTAGGGTTTTCCAGGGAGCAGATCTGGAAAATATTTGCTTTATAAAAATGAACATTGTTACACTGAAAATTTCAATGTATTCTGAACATCTAGTTTTATTTTACCTTAATGATCTCATAAAATTCTAAGCCTCTAAGACATCAGCAATTTTTTTAATTATCCAGAAAATACACTATTAGACAGCACATGAACTATTCTAGAAGAATTATAAAAAAATATAGTGCAACAAGTTATAAAACATTTTAAGCACCTTCTTCATTTTCTGCTTTGTGTATAGCCCAGTTTTCTTTTTTTTTTCTTTTATTTATTTTATTTTTAAGGGATTCTGCAATATAATGACACAGTTGTTTGCAGATAACATTGATGGTACTCAGTATGTCATACAATTAGGTAATTGGTGCATTTTGCAAGTATCTATGTCCAAATTTTGAACAACCCAAGTTTCCCATAGTCCAGTTGGAGAAGCTTGTATGCACAGGCATGTTGATCAATCAGGAGTCCAGACTATATTCCTGTAGTCTCATGATTCACCCCTATCTCTCCGCAGCCCTTACAATCTCCCCGCCTCCTCTTCCGCAGTTTGTTCCCTGGGCTTTGGGAAAGGGGCACAAGTGAGTGAGAAGAAAACAGTCTAATTTTTTTGGAGTTGTCATTTTGGACTCCAGTCTGTTCAGGTTGTTTCCCTTCATGGATTGACAGCTTTCCCAGTGATACCCTTTTAAATAATACTAACAAAGCACATGCTATTGGATGTACAGGCATGTAAGCAGTACCAATGATTATGTCAAGCTAAGCTGTGAGCATAGACACAGATGCTTGGATGGTATGCTAATCCGCAAACTGTGGTTTCTCTATAAACGGTGACAAGTTATTATTGTGGCTTATAACATCTCCTAACCACTAGAGTACATACACTTGTGGCATCCGCTGTGAGGTATTCCTCCAAGGAGAGAGCTAATAGCCAAATAGATTTGAGATATATATAGACACTTGGCTGCCACTGTTGCACAGTATCTCCAGGCTGTTGAGGTATAGCTGATATTGACGGAGGATTCTTGCTTGTCTCAGGGAGACCAATATTTTTCTGTATTGCTTTACTGGCCTTTGGTAACGCTCTCTGGCATTTCAGAGGCCAGTTGTATGCTAGCAAGTGACGTCTCATAACATTTTTCATGCTCACACCAGGTCTTAGACAACAGGGACTTACTGCCTTTCTCCTTGCATATATCCCACTTATAGGCAAAAGGCCTTTATAATTTGGGGGGCGGGGTCAGGTTTGAATCCCCTAGCCAACATCTCCTAGGCAGAATAATTCATTGCTGATGTCAGAGCTTTCCTGTAGTAATATATTTTGCTTAATTACACAACTTATAAACACTTTACTATTGAATTTGGCTCTAGATAGAGAAATATCCTTTCACAGCTCCTATACCTATCAATCAATTAATACGTTATGCCTGTTTTATAGGAAATTACCACTGTAACAATTGGCTCTAGTTTACAGTTAGGGAGTGGTTTCATTACCATCATGTTTTTCTTTTTNTAAAAAAATAAAAATAAAAAATCCACACCACAGCACTCTTCTTTCCAACTGAACCAAAGCATAGGCCTTGTTCTTCCTTCCACCCACAACCCTGGATAATACAAAAACAACAATAGAAAAAAACACCATACATAAATAAACAAATATATAACTAACACAAGACATTTTAATTTATTCTTTTTTATTTATTATTTTCATTTAGTATTCTTCAATAAAAAAGAAAATAACAACCTAACAATAAAGAAACAGGAAAAATAAAGAAATAAGTAAATAAAAATTAAATAGAAAATGAATGAAAGAATAAATGAATAAATAATAATTTTTAATTTAATTTTATTTATTTTTGTATGTGGATGAGTGTGCTGTCTGCATGTAGGTTTGTGCACCCGTGTCGTGCAATGCCGCGGAGGTCAGAAGAGGGTGTCGGATTCCCCTGGAACTGGAGTTCTCCTGGAGTTGGAGTTTCAGACGGTTCTCAGCCGCCATGTGGGTGCTGGGGATCGAACCCGGGTCCTCTGTAAGAGCGGTCAGCGCTCTCAACCGCTAGGCCATCTCTCCAGCCCCATTTCTTACTTCTTTTTTAGAACTGCAAGGCACTTCAGCATACACTATAGCTCATGCAATTACTCTTCTATGGTTGAGCATTTGCACTATGAAGATCCTTGGGCCCACTTCTGGAATATGTTCCTAGTATACCTTTAGGTTCAGTACCAGAAGTGAAGTTACTAGGTTAAAGGGTAAAGATTTGTATAATTTTGCAGAGTGTTGTTTCATCACTTTACTCATCTGTGTGAGTAACAGCAGTGGAACACAATTCCTGTTTTACTTAACTTTATCAACCTAATATGACAAGAGTTTTGATTCTTTAATCTGCATAAATGAGAAGTGAAAATTCAATTTTGTTATAATACACATTAAAATGTCACATAGAACATTTTCGCATGGGGTTAAATTGCACTTGTATTTCTTTATTGGTAAACTATCCTTCTTCCCCATTTCTGTTTCCCTTCATATTTTTAGAGGTCATCTAATGACATTGCTGTATTTACTGTTCTATGAGTTAGAACTCTAAACGAGTATTATTATATTTATTAGTAGTAATGTATTGGTTATTTCTTTCCTATGAAACATTTTTGTTTTCATATAAGCTGTTAAATTTATATTTTACTTGTGTATAATTGGTTAAATCTGGCTGAATATTAGCAGTGGAAGAGAGTTAAACTTCATTGCCTTTGTTCTGTCTGAGAGATAGATGCTATGGAGGAGATATGCACATCATTTAGACATGGGTTCAGTGGAATGCAAAGTCCAAATACAGAGGTTTAATCATATGAGGGGTTTTATTTTTCACACAACATCATATTGTCTGTTCATTTTATTTCTTTTTCTCATTCTTTAAAATTTTCTTTTCTTTTCTGATTTTCTTTTTATAACCAAGACAAAAAAACTTACAGATCTTGAATGGAAAAAAATGTTTCTCAAGACACTATCCCTTTTAATTCAATAATGAGAATAATATAAACTAATAACAAGGAAATTAGTGATATAAAAGTTATGACAAAATCAACTAAACTAGAAAAATATGACTTTCTGAATTCAGTATTTATGTAGACTAAAACTTACACCTTCTGAATAAAAGTATAGATTTTTAAAAATTCTATTTATTTATTTATTTATTTATGCTTTATGCTTTTCATGTATGAGTGTTTCGCACCACATATGTATGTACCATACCCACAGAGGCCAGAGGAAGGCATTAGGTCTCCTGGAACTGGTAGTTTTTATTCACCAGGTGAGTTGGGAATCAAACCCAAATTCTCTGCAAAGACTCTCAAACGCTGGGCCATCTCTCCAGCACCTGTGGATGATTTTAATAATAAAGAGATCTCCTCCTACCCAAAGATGAAAAAGCTCCCAAAGACATGTGCTCCACAGAGCAACCAACTGTAGGCAGTTTTGCAAAGCTTGAAGTTAAGAGCCACAGTAAACCACTAATGTGGTAACCAAACATTTGAAGTAATTACTCAGCATTAATCTTTTTATGTTAATTTTTATTGAATGCATTTCATATATTTCTTAATCAAATTTAGACTCATGCCCCCTCCCTCAAGCCCCCTGCCCCCCTCTCCAGAGCTCATGGTTCTGCCATACATCTTAAGTACTTTCTTGCATCTATTTCTCAGCTTTTTATAACCTTTTCAATGCAGAAGTTTACTGTTTTGATCAGTTCTTTGAATAGGTTTTGCTCTCTTTTTTATTCAATTTAATTTTATATTATTCCAAAATATGCATATATACACTCCCACATAAATCAAAATTACAAAGTCTGAAAATAAACTATAGGTTAATTCCAAAACACATTTAAAGATTCACATTTTCACAGTAAGGTTGCATAAATCTTTTTTGAGACAACCTAAGACGCTGGAAATGAAAGTAAAGAAAGTACTTCTCCTTTCATTTTTGACCTTTTCTTTTATGAAACTATTGGAGCCTCAGGTTGGCCTTGAACTCATTGTCCTCCTAGCCCAGCCTCCCCAGAGATAGGGTGACATTGCCTTCCTATGCTTCAACTATAACAAACATATAGTGGAGCCCAAGTACTGAGTTGAAGTTTCCTTATAAAGATACTCTAATAAGTGACTTGTGAAAGAAAAGAAGCAGAGGGGGACATTATTCAAATATAGACATTTGTATTAATGATTTAAGAGACATAGTACATTTCAAGTACTACATTTAGATACTAAATTGGAAAAAAATACTTAAAATGTTTGATAATTGGGCTGGAGAAATGGCTCAGCAATTAAGAGAATTGACTGCTCTTGCAGAGGACCCAGGTTTGATTCCCAGCACCTACATGGCAGCCAACAGCTGTGCCTAACTCCAGTTCAAAGGGATCAGATGTTCCCTTCTTACTTCCATGGGCATTGCACAACATGGGTGCACTTACATGTATGTAGGCAGTACACTCATATGCATAAAAAATAAAATAAAAACAAAGTTCGATAATTATTGGGAAAATTTAACACTGTGTACTCAGTATTTAAAGAGCAGGGTTTAAAATATTTCTATTATTGTTGTTGTTGTTATTATTAATTTGCATCTGTGTGTTCATGAGTGCATTGCCTGCATGTATGTAAGTGCACCCAAAGGGAACAGAAGAGGCGTCAGATCTTCTGGAAATGGAGTTATGGTCAGTAGTTCTATGCTATGGGTCATGGGTGCTGGGAACTGAACCCAGGTCCTTCGCAAAAGTGGCCAATGCACTTAACCACCCAGCCATCTCTCCCCTGTTTTTTTGAATTAATGGTGTGTGTGTGTGTGTGTGCGCGTGCGTGTGTGTGTGTGTGTGTGTGTGTGTGTGTGTGTCTGTTTGAAACAAGTGTCTCCTTATAGCCCCTGTTGGAATTCATTATAGAGACTAGGCTGGCCTCTATCTCACAGAGATCCACCTCAACTTGCCTCTGCCTCCCAAGTGCTTGGACTAAATGAATGTGCCACCATGACCCGCTTTTGTTAGTTTTGTTGAAACAGGCTTTCACTAGGTAACCTTGGCTGGCCTGGAACATGCTATGAAGAGATAAAGATGGCTTTGAACACACAGATGTGTGGGAATTAAAGTTTGTGCCACCACTCCCATCCAGAAAGGGGGGAGGGGTCAGTTTTGTTTATCAGATGTCATGTGCACTTGGTCTAGGTTAAACTACTTTTGCAAATGAGTTGGCACATATGAGCTTTTTTTTCATCAAAGTAATCCAAGGGAAGTAATGAGTCTGCAGATTAAAAAGAAGGCTTAGAGTTAATACTGAAGGCTAAGCAATTAATAAATGGGTTTTCTCTAAAAAATTCTTCTGTACTTGTATGTGTTTGCAGTTTTTATTCATAACATATAGAAGTTATTATTTATAAATGTATGTGAAACATGTTTTCTAGTATAACTCACTTGGAATTTCTGTGCTAAAGCAGAGGATTACTGGATACCAGGCAAGCCGAGTCATAGGGAAGTTCTGATCATTTGCCTTTGAAAAGCTAGCTTTTCAAATTACATAACGTAATTTTTTAAATGCTAATCCTTTTTGCAAATAATGTTAAATGGGATGAAGTAATATAAAATTAAAGGGGAAAATTTGAATGCCTAAACATATTTTGGAATTAACATACAGTTTATTCTCAGAGGTCATAATTTTGATACATACATGATGGTTATATTGGCATATGTTGGAGCAATACAAAGGGGAAGGAACAACAACAACAACATAAAGACTGGGTCAAAGAACTGACTAATATAGTTAAATTCTGCTCAAAACAACAAGCCTCTGCAGTGAAAAACTTTGGAAAGACTGAGAGAAAGATGCAAGACATGTGTGACAGAAGGCATGAACTAGGGTGGGGAGGGGGGCAGGGAGAGGGGAATGAGTCTAAATTGGACTGAAAGATAATGTATGAAGTATACAAATCATCAATAAAAGTATTTAAAAATTAAAAAGAAAAAAATTTCTTGACATTTTCCATGCTTCCTAATTTGCTCATCCATATTTTACCAAATTTTCAAGTCATAGTAACGTGCATATTAATACTCACCTGTTGTCTAACATTGCTACATATTTCATTGAAGGAAGTGAGATGTGATCAGTGGGGCTGAAATCCAGAATAATGAACATTTAGAAAGAGAACTAGTGTATAGAAGAGTCAGAGCAGTGTTTGACTTAGCTTAGTACTTTGTTTTGCTTGAAAACATTACATAAAACCTGACCTTATGAACTCAGTTCCTTTATCACCTAGAAGTTTAAGCTTCTGAATAAAGCTTGATAATGCTAATAATAAAACAGTCTCGTTCCACATGAATGTGATTTTTTCCCCTCAGAACAACCAACTGAAGTTCTGCAAAGTTTTTTACAGCAGCAGTATTTATAAGCCTTTACCTATTTATCAGTAGTATGATGTTACTCTGTATGCTAAATTTATTATATGAATACAGATACAAATAAAGGTGACCATGAATACCTGTACATGAAGTTGGGTAGGAGGGGAAGGTAGAACACCAAGATTTACTGTGAACATTTGAAAATAGGGTGAAAATTTTGAATGCTAGATATGATTTTCTTTATAAGCAGTAGGATGGGAATCTGACACTTGTTTATGTAGAATGCTGGGTAAAGAATAATTTATGTAACTTCAAGAGATTTACTCCAAAGGATTCCATCCAAGTCATATTATCAAAGTCAATTGTAGTGTATATATAATTAAGTTGGGTTTTATGATACCTAAACATCTAGCATTTTTTTTTTGTTTTCTAAAGCAAATTGGAAAAATTAGAAGTGGAGCCATTGGGCTGGAGAGATGGCCTAGTGGTTAAGAGCACCAACTGCTTTTGCAGAGGACCCGGGTTTGATTCCCAGCACCCACATAGCAACTAAGAACTGTCTTTAACTCCAGTTCCAGGGGAATCCAATACCCTCTTCTGACCTCTGAGGCATTGCATGACACATGTGCACCAACCTACATGCAGACAGTACACTCATACACATAAAAAATAATAAATAAAAAATTTTGTAAAATAAAGTGGAGCCATCAAAGGGGCTTTACATTTCTTTGCATTTCATTTTGGTCTTTAGGATATGGATACAAATATGTTTCTTTTTTCAACATTACTAGTTATTAAGTAAATATAAATTAACCTCATTTGAGACATCAATATACTGTTATTTTGTAAATTGTTTACTGCATTTTTCTGTATTTCATATAGGATATCTTGATCATATTATACCCCTCCCCTACTGGCCCTCTCCTATAGCATCCCCACTGGAAGTCATGCAATCTGTCACTTGTCTTAAGGCTCATCTCATCAAGTTAGTGTCCCCAGATGTCTCACAGTGCAAATTCAGCCACTGAAATCTAGTCAGCCTATCTAGAATCCCTCCCTTTAAGAAGATCAGCTCTTTCTCACCTAGAAGTAATCAACTGATCAATACCACTTTGACTAAGGCTGGGGTCTAATAAACAGTTTTCACAGTTATATGCTAGGGTTTGTTCTGCCTGAGTCTGAATGAGTCTTGTGTATTTAGCTGTTTTCAGTCCCATAAATGACATGGTTAACCTCCAACTTTAAGCCTAATAACCACACCCATGACCGGGAGGAAAACCAGTAGTGGTGCAGTAGTGGCACTTTCATCTTGGGGGTAATCAACAGCTACCTACTTGGACTTAGAGCCTACTCAATGGGAGGAAATTCATGTGTGGTATAAATATATTTCTATCTCTCTTTCCCTAGATGAGGCTTAATTTGTTTTACATATGACAAAGTACAAAGGAGATTTTGTGTTGGGCATCCGCATTAAGTTTCAGTTAGACTATAATGAAGGAAACCACTCAACCACCTTGGCTTTCATGCTCTTACTTGAATAAAAAAGTATTTTGGATCAGATGGTTGTATCATTGAGTTATAGATTCAGCTGTATATTTAAAAAGGCTATGTGTGCCTGGGAAGGAGAAGTGGTGTCGGTTATGGAAGCTCTTGGAGGGAAGAGAGTGGGGAATGGAGTTGATGGAAATATATTGTGTACTTGTATGGAATTCTCAAACAATAAATAAACATATGTTAAAAGGATCTATCAGAGGCTATTTTCCTTTTTCACTTGCTGAGAATACAGAAGCTGCAGTATAGCTCTGGCTGGTAGCTCAGGCAGCCGTCAGCACTCCAGCCACTGAGCATTCTGATCCGTTGGCTTTAAGGGATCCTATACTTTTCTTCTTTTGTTAATAACCCAGTGGTGGCAAGGTGGCTTTTCTGACTCCAACATTAATAATATGATTAAATAAAGAAGCTCTGGAAAAATATAAAATAGAAATCATGAGCAAAATGCATTAGGCTCTTATGAAATTGTCTCCATAAGCTCTGCCTCTCCAGCTCTGCTTATATCTCGCTGACTTGTACCATATGGCCACTCCTATTTGCATGACAGGCTGGAAACTGAAGTGCAATTATTGCTTGTTAATTTTTGGATTTCAGCTAAGAGCAGTGCTATACCAGAAAAATAGTGATTCTGCTTCTATAGAAATAGAAATAGATATACGAATCCTTCAGTTTGCTGCTGTGTAATCTATGGTCTCTGAGACTTCTCATATTATATATTAATGCAAATATGTACATATACATAAAGAATTCATTTCTATTCCTCTAAGACAAGCATTTCTTTATACTTTTATGAAAAGTTTTTCATATAAAAAAACAAGCATTTATACATTAATCTTTTAAACTATTAAAATAGCTATCAAATTGCATTAGTTATATTTCTTGCTGTGACAAAATATCTGAAGGAATGCTTTATTGTGGTTTACAATTCCAGGGGATGTATTCCATGGTGGGTAAGGCCCAGTGGCAAGGGTGAGAGAGGCCTTCTAGTCACATTATATCCACAGACAGGAAATGAATGAACAGGCTCATTGTTGTCAATTTCACACACCTGGATAGAGGAAATCTCAAGGGAGGCATTGATTCTATTGGATTGGCCTGTGGCCATGTCCATGGGACATTTTTTAGATTGTTGAGTAAGGCAGGAGGGCCACGCAATTTAGAGTAGATCATCAAGGGGCTGGAAGGATTGCTTCACAGTTAAGAGTACTGGCTGCTCTTGCAAAGGACCTGGGTTTGATTCCCAGCACCCACGTGGTGCTCCACTTTTATACATACAGGCAGAATATTCATATACATAAAATAACTATGCATAACTCCAGTTCCAGGGGCTATGACACCCTCTCTGACCTCCATGGGAATTGCATGACATAGGTACACTTTCTCACATGCAGGCAATGCACATAGATATATATATAGATCTATATACATATAGATACATATAAATAGCTACAATCGTCTTAACACCCTCCAACGCATATATATCAACCCCCCACACTTTCGTTACCTTTTTTTAGAACATCAATGTTTAAACGAAAAGTAAAAGTTAAGGCAGAATTAAAGCATGGTGCCCCTCTCTTTCCCTATGCCCCAGTTCTTTTACATCTCCAGCGTCCATGGGTCCATGGGTAGTGTTCTCTATCTCTGTTGTCACCCATGTTGAGCTTTGGCTTGCCTCCTGGGTTTTTTCTTACTTTCCAGTTATTTTCCTCTATTCTACTTTGATGAAATTCCCCAGTGTTCAAAAGTATAGTTTATCTCTTCTAAATGTTTAGGAAGCAAATTCTTTACCTTCCTAGAGGCATTTCCAATTTTAGGAGATGTTTAATATCTCAAATAAATTTTTAAGTAAGAGCATTCAGATGATGTAACAGAATATATTAAACTGTGGAGTTTAATGGGAAAATGTACTTAGGGCTGAGGGTAGAACCTTTTTTTTGTTGTCACCTGGCCTTGTGTTCCTAGTTTTTATTTTTCCTATCTAATTTCATTTTAAACTGTGGAAATTAAAAGCTTCCCATTTTCAGCTTGCATGCATGATTGTTTTGAAGGAGCAGCTGCAGTGGTAGCTCAGGGGATTTGTGTTGTGGATGGTGGGGAGAAGCAGATGTCATAAATACATTTTTGTTTCAGATATAGTTCCATCTTTTCTTCTGCCATTCTATCCCTATCATTCTTGTCTCTTGTTCCAAGATCCTATGCATGAATTTCAGCTCATTGAAAAAAAAGTTATTCCTTGTAATCATATTGGTCATGTCTCAACACATTTGGAGAATGGCTCACATTAAAAGATTAGCTTAGGCCTTTAAAACTGTACATTCATCACTGCAATGTGTGACTGAATGGACCTGAATTCAAGATGTATGCTTATCCATACAGCTCTGTTTATCTGCAATAGTTCCCAACTTTTTTCTTAATTATTTTATTTTTATGGCATTTTCTAGATTTTCATTATTGCCCATCATTTCTAATTGTGTTCTTACATTTTTAAATTTCATTTTTGTGCTGGGCACGGTGGTGCATGCCTTTAATCCCACCACTCCTGAGGCAGAGGCAGCCAGATCTCTGTGAGTTCAAGGCCAGCCTGGTGTATATAGGGAGCTCCAAGCTGGCTGGGACTAAAGGGAGACCCTGTCTCAAAAAAAAAGAAGAAAAAATTTCATTTTCTTCTCTCATGTTTTATAGCAATTTATACTCTGATAAAACATATCAAAATTCATGGTGCCCACAGTGGTCCAAGCCTCCATTTTCCTAGTATCTTTCTTAGCAGATGAAGAGCATTATTTTCTTTTCCATACAAGGATGGAATGCAGTTTTAAACATACCCCTTTTCTACTAGCTTACCATGGATCCTTATATCTTATTTTATTTGAGAATTGGGCCATGCATCTTTGCTTCCTTAATGCAACACATCATAATAATATCATGTTTCAAACTACCAAGAGACTTGCAAAGATATAATGAATATAGTTAGTTAACCCAAATTATCAACTACTGTTTTATAAGTTTAATATGCACTGCTCACTTAATCATAAAGGCAAAGAGGTAGCTTCTACAATTTTACCCGTTCATAAAATAAAAGCTAAGCTAGAGAAATTAAAGAATTACTAGTCTGTAAAGCTACAAGTTAACAGAGAAATATTCAAATCCAAGAAATTTAGTCACAGAATTAGCCTTAGCATATTGCTCTTACATCACAGAGCATATGTGAATATGGGACTGAATTTATAGTTAAGGATTCTTAAAAATGACAATGCTAGATTAATATAACTTGTAATTTAACTGGGGAATGTCAATTGGAACTGTTTGTTGTTTCCAGAAATCATCGTTGTTCCTCTTCCACCACAGAGATCTTTTAAGAAACAAGGGAGACAATAATATCAAATTTAAACATCGTAAGCAAGAGCATTCAAAAATATGTAAAGAGGAACCAAAACATGGCAAATGCATTTATTAGGCTGGGGGGAGGGGGATAGCACAGCCGTTAAAGGCTGAGGATAAGACCCCGAAAAAAAAAAAAAAAAAAAAAAAAAAAGAACTGAAAAATTTTACATACAATGTCCATGTGTATAGTTGAAGGCTGCATAACAAGAAACAGTGCCAGAAAGAATAAACCTCCCTTTGAGTTGTTGGCCAAGGTATTCTAAAAGACTCCTAAAATTACACAGGCTATTGCTACAGCCCTTGATTACTTTCCAGAACCTTAAGGTAAGACCCTATTGTTGAAGATAGGACTTATTTCAGCCACAGTATTTGGAACAATGGAGCTGAAGCGCAGCTGAAAGTCAACTTCCTTGCACACTTGCTCTCATAGTTTTGGAGAGCACTATACAAGCTGCTGAGGAAGAATGTCAATAGATGGTCTAACAACAGCTTAAAGGGTTAATGACCACATCAATCACTGGCAACCTATCTCTATTTGGGCAGTAGTGGGACTTTTATTTTGGGGAGTAATCAACAGCTACCTAATTGGACTTAAAGCCTACTCAGTGGGAGGAAACTCATAGGTGGTACTGAACATAGCCAAACACACATGACTAGAGTGGTCATAAATCTTAGAGATAACCCCAAGTCTGTCATATCCCTACAGAAATATAATACCTTAAACTATGTGCAAAATATGGATCTTTATATTAATAGACAAGCATCCTATTCACAACTCCTCAAAGAACCTTCCTTTGTGACAGAGGTAGGTTATTACAGAGTTCCAGAACTGGTCATACACAGAGATTGTCTGTGAATTTCACAAAACTAAGTCACACAACTATAGTACAACCTTTACATCTAAGGCTCAGGGAACATAGTGGAACAAAGGGTAAAGTGAACACTAATGCAGCTCTCAACGCTCTTCAGCGAAGTCCCTCATGAAACAGAGGGCCATGAACACAAAAGGACACAAATGGCCAAAGTGTAGAGAATAAGTCTACAGTGTGTGGGTCCTTGGACAGGACTCTTATATTAAACACCACTCACCCAGGACTCAGACACCATTGTGGAAGAGAGGGTGGGCAGATTGTAAGAGGTATGGAGAACGTGTGTGACCATATGGAAATAGAGTCCTATAGGTTCCTGAGAACTTGTGTGCATGAACCTACAGCAATGGTGTCAGCAGGCACAAGACCCTTCCAAACTCAAGCAGAAAAAAAAAATAAAACAACAACAACAACAACAACAAAACACAGCATAGAACTGTGGAAATGGGCAGCAGGCCCCAATCTTAATTGAAGAACTATTGGGAGCTAATTACTGCTGGGTGAGGAAGAGCTGACCTTATTACAGGGAGGGACTCTTTATAGGCTGACTAGACCTCAGTGGATGGTCTTGCATTGAGGGATATTTGTCCATTGTTTGACTCAATAGGCCTTAATATAAATTACAGAATGCAAGAATTCCAGTGGAGGGGTTATGGGAGGTTGTCCATGGGAAAGTGGTTATAAAAAAAAGAACTGAAGCAAATTCCATCAAACACAATTTTCTCACTAGTACAACAACTACCTGAAAGCCTCCCAGTAGGAATCACTGAAAAGAAAATACTGGGTTGACATAGTTAGCTGTTTGTCTAGATTAGATGGATATGTTTGACTATTTGTGAACCTTGACCAGTGAAATAAGCCATTGGGACATTCAGCCTCAAAGAATCACTGAAAATAAAATACTGGGTTGACATACTTATTTGTTTGTCTGGATTGGGTACATCTGACTATTTGTGAACCATGACCAGTGAATTAAAGCAGTGGGACATCCATCTTCAAAGTCACTCTACCAGAAAATCGATGCTTAGCACAGAAACCTTACCTTAGAATTCCTTCATTAGTTAGGACATTTTCCCCTGTGTAAATATGTACACTCCTTGGAGCAAAAGCACATTGAGGCTTACATATTATGGAGGCTCAGGTGGAACTAGTTAAATTGATACGGTTGCTGTATAATTGCCAAGAATGAGGGAGAAGAGGTTCTTTGAAAATAGATGGCCCTTATTTTTTCTTAGTGTATAGTGATTGTAAAGAATGATTGATTTCATTACATCTACATACACGTATACAAAAATGTGCTCTAATTACATTCACTGCCTCTATTACCTTTACTTATCCGATTTCCCCTTCCTTTTCTCAAATAGTCTCTCTTCTACTTTCTTCTCAAATAACACAGAATTTAAAGTTAAAAATTGTTATTAAACTTTTTCGATTTCATACATCATTTCAAAAAAAGACATATATCATATCTGTAAGGGTAAGCTAAACCATGTTGTTGGCTTTAGCTTCTTGAACAAAATATTCTTATTAGCAGTAAAAAATTTGAAGTTTAACTTAACACTCAATAAAATCTGTATATCATAAAAAATAAAGTTAAAAAGCAAAATAGTACAGAACAACAGTAATAACAAAATAGGTTTTGAGAACAAAGCTATGGTTTATAAGTTGGGTAACAAGGAACAACTCACAAATCTTCTTTATCTGTGTAATGAATATGGATATTTATTTTGAAATTTGTTATGAAAATACATAAATTGACATATAAAATATATTTTATATTATATATCCAAATACATTCCCTTTGTCTTCTAATATTTCCTTGGAAGATGAATTATAAAAGCAGATAATCAGTTAGGCTGCTTCTGACCCTGGAGTTTTAAGTTGAAGACAAAGGGGAAGAAACAAAACAAATATCAGAGTGTTTGAAGGAAATCACTGGTGCCTAGGAGAAATTCAAGTGGCTGGAGATTCTGTTCATCATTAGATATGATATTAGTATATTCTCTCTTTTTTTTCCTATGTGTGTCTCTATGAGGTGTGTGGTATGAGATTGTGTCTGTGTGTGAGTGCAGGTGCATAGTGTCATGGTGCACAATTTGTAATCAGAGGACAATTGGGTATATTGTTGGTCTTCCTTCTGCTTTATTTGAGACAGTATATTGTTGTATATGCCAGTCTAGATGGCTGTGTATTTCTAGAGATTCTGTGGCCTCTACCTCCCATTTCATTATAGAAGAACTGATTCCATACTGCATCTTATTTATGTGGATTCTAGCGATCCAATCTCACGTCCTCATACTCACATGACAAGCAATGCTCATTGAGCCCTGATTCCAACCCAGCCATTTTTTAGTACCTGAATCTTCTGGGTTTTCCTCATTCTAACGAGTTTAATATATCAAATTATGGGTATAAATTCTACATGTGTACTTATTGATATTTACATAGAACAGAGACTTTACTAGGAATGGAATTGGTGATTTCAACCCAGAGATGAGGACAGTTGTGTATCAGGGACTTCCATGGGATATCCTACCTAGGACTGTACGCATATCCTCCTTTGTGTGCTTTGTGACTCTCCACCTTAATATATATATAGATACTATATTATATCTATATCTAAATATAATAAGAGAGGTTTTTGGTCTTTGTAAAATGACTTAATGGATAAATCTTGATGACTTGAGTTTTATTCCTGGAAGCCACATGATGGATGGATGAAGAGTACTGACTCCTGCTAGTTATTCTCCGACCTCCATTTGTATACTGTGGCACACATGTAATTGCACTTGACCATGCAAACACACACACACACACACACACACACACGCACACACACACACACAATTAAATGCAAAGAAAAATGAAAAGTGATTGAAGTGAATTTGGATGATGTGCCCTTATTCAAATTCATGAAAGCCATTATGAGAAATTTCACTCAGAAACCATTAGC